>WBMV01005050.1:302037-375237 GCA_013396655.1 Campylorhamphus procurvoides
GTGACACCTCCGAGGAGCCAGCTGGTGACCCTACATCCTCAGAGGGGTTGGTGGGGACACCCCATCCTCAGAGGAGAAGGTGGGTGACCCTGTATCCTCAGAGGGGTCATTGGTGACACCCCATCCTCAGAGGGGTCAGTGGTGATACCCCATCCTCAGAGGGGTCAGTGGTGATACCCCATCCTCAGAGAGGCTGGTGGGTCTCGCCCCCAGGGATGAAGGATGCTCTGGGTTAGGCTGTAGTGGGAGCAGCCCAGGGGTCTGTGCTCCATCCCTGCAGAGGATGGCTGCCCCCAACCACCCAGGCTGGTTTGGGGTGGGGTGGGTTGTCAATGGGGTTGACTCATGTGTAAGGAGCTGCCCTGGTGTAGTGCTGGGGTTGGGAGAGGCAACTCTCCTTGGGTGTGGAGCCTGCAGAGTCAGGGATCCTGCCTGCCTTGGCTTCAGTGGGTCAGGACCAGGCCTTGGTCGCCTCAAATGTTCAGGGTTAATGAAAGGAGATGAATTTTATTTGGGAGAACTGGAGTGAAACTTGCAGATTCGGGTGGTGCTGAGTTTCATAGCCTGAGTGAGTGTGGGGAGCACCGTGTTCCCCTTTCTGCTGTGAGCCTGTGCTAAGGAAGGAGCCAGCACCCTCTTGGGAGGTAATTGGATGTCATCAGGTGAAACTAAAGTGGAAACAGGTGTTTGTTTCCATTCTCAGGACTGAGAGGGGATCTCAAAGGTGGGTGCCAAGGGGATGGTGCAAGGCTCTTTTTGGTGGTGCTCAGCAACAGGATGAGGAGCAATGGCCATAAACTAAAACTCAAGTTCTACCTCAACATGAGGAAGAGCTTCTTTATGGTGAGGGTGGCAGGGCACAGGAACAGCCGCCCATGGAGGGCGTGGAGTCTCCCTCCCTGGAGACATCCAAACCCACCTGGACACATTCCTGTGTCACCTGCTGTGGGTGACCCTGCCTTGGCAGGGGGGTTGGACTGGATAATCTCCAGAGGTCCCTTCCAACCCTAACAGTTCTGAGATTCTGTGATTTATTGAAACTTAGAGTGGTGTGGAGATGCTGAAAGATGAGTAGGTCTTGTTCCTTCTGGGCACTGTGCAAGGCTGGAGGCTTCAAGGTCCAGCAGCACTGAAACCATTGCTGTCCCAAAACCTGCTGTACTGCTCACTGCATCACAGGAAGAGATTTCATGGGAGTGGGAGGAGGTAGCCTTGCTGGCATGGATGAAATTTCCTGAGAAAGTTGGTGTGAATCATTTTGGTTTGAACCAAAGCTGATTTGGAAGGAAAAAAGGGAAAATACTTACAGCAAACTCAAGTTCTTTTTGATATGCCTCATCCTAAAGGCCTGATGCAAACAAATGAAACAATATACCAGACTTTTAAAGAGACTTTGTAAAAAATTTATTTAAGGCAATCTATTTAAAAGTACAAGTATTTACTGTCAGCGCTATTGACGTGTTTCTTGCAGCTGAGAGTCATGCTTTTAAATAACTGCTGGTCTTTTGATTAGAGTAATGGATTTGCAGTTAATCTCAAGAACTGGATCCCCCTGCCATGGGATCTGATTACTGTCAGCTTTAGTAATACACAGTCACTACCAAGAAGGTCCTTGTAGCAACAAATTGTTTATTGTTTTGTGGTTGGGTTTGGAAGGGTTTTTTTTACTTTTAAAATTTATATCAGTATATGTTCTGTACCGTGCAGTACTGCCAGTTTTGATCACTGAGAATAGTACTGTGCCCTGTAAACAGTTTGGTGATTTCAGGAGTTAATGTAAACAGGTTGGTGAAATTGAGTTGTGGGTGTTTTGCTTATCTCTGTGGGAGGTCTTTGTTGTATAACTTTATTTATTTGGGGGTAGTCTGTTTATTATGCAAATGTAAAACACTTGGTAATGCCATTATGCAGAAGAAATGCAGGTGATTTGGTGTTATTCATTACATTTTGAAATGTAATTCAAGCATCTAAATTGTTGCTAAATGCTTTAACCACCATTAATATAGTAAAAGTGAAATTTTGCTTAACTTATTTACTATTTGTTAAGATTCTCTAAATCTACACAAATTATAGATTCTGTCAAGCTATTGTGTTTTGTCCTCTATTTGCCCCTTGCTTTAATCCTTCCTTAATCCTGCATGAAGAGATTATGCACAGTATGTCATTAAGAGTATAAAACAAGCTGTTGTTTAGAGTAGCATTTCTCTTTCCAGTTTAGCAGCTCACTATTATGACAATTTTACATTTTAGAGCTTCATATCACTGAGGAAATAACATCATATAAGCATTAGGATGGGAAAGGCCACTTCACAGGCTTGTATTAACCAGAAAAGCTAGACTGAGCCCTTGCTTTTCCCCAGGTTGGTACAAAAGAGAAAACTGATGTGCAGATTTGAAAAAGAAAATATAGGGAGACCACTGGGAAAAAATTTCACACCTGAGCTGGGTACATGTGGTGTAAAGTACAAAGTATGCACAAGTTTGTTGTAGTGAAATGTGAATGTGTAGAGCATTAGGTTCTAACTCATCGTGCTCTGCAACTCCAGTAAAAGTGAAAGAAGCCTCTCACTCTGATATCAGATCAGGCTGATAAATGCAAATACTTGGCATCCTCATTTATTCTAATTTGGGTGGACAGTGGCAATAAGTTTTGCAGGAACCAGTGCTGTACTTCATGGTCAGCAAACCTGTGTTACCCTCCAGCATTTCTTACAGAGTACTGTGTGCCATAACACTGCTGTCAAATTGACTGTTTAGTGTCCAAAGAATCTTCTCAGTTTTTTTAGATTCTTGTGTATGAAGGATGAATTCTCGTAAATGCTGGAGAAAAGAGCTTAAGAGTTGTGTAATACTTAGAGTCCATTTTTTTCTCTCTGCATTTGGCTAGTTTTCATTTGATGATGTCTCACTATAAGAGTTCCATTGTTTGCCTTTTTTTTTTTTGTAATCTGTAATTGCCAAGACAACTCATTAATGAGAGTCATTAGTGGAATCAGTATGCAGCAGTGTGGTGGTAGGTATGACACTACATAGACATTGTTACCAGGGTACATGGTTTTCACACCTTGTTTCCTACTCCATAGAGTAGATTTGACACTTCCATTTGATTATTGAGGGAATGTGTTGACTTTTCTGTACTTGATTAAGTGTTTTTGTGCACTAAAAATTACAGTATACAACAGAAAAGGAATAAGGCAGTAAAATATATTACAGAACAGAGAAAATGCACAATTGTGTCTGTGATGTATTATATTATACATAACTTCTGGAGGGGAGAACCACTTTATGGGATGTTGTTTCAAGGGCACACCCCAAAATACTAGAATTGGACAAAAGGAATCATTTTAAAAGCATGTGAGTAATATATACTCCAAAGAAAATTACTTGGAAAGCTGATAGCATTTAGGCACCAAAATTAGAGGACTTAAAGGTCAAAACATGAGGTCTGTGTTTAGATCTTAGTCTGTTTATTGCAAATACAGAGGTTTTCGTCTTGGTTCATTTTTGTTCACTTTGTTAGAGAGCAAAAGATTGAACATGAAATGCATGCAAATTCTTCTAGTTTTTAATGTAACTTTAGGAGTTCAAGCTCAGGCCATCTTTGGTAGATATCACTAAATCCCCTCCAAAAACCATGCGTTAAACAATGTACAATGGTGTTTATTGAAACAGAGAAACACAGGCACCCAAAACTTGTCACGTTTTTTACTTCATGTTATATGCTTATGTATACCTATACACAAAATGCATACACAGTTATTGCTGATGCTTTAAATGTGATGCTATGTTTTAAAATGGGTATAAGAACACCTTCAGAAAGTTTTTGTGTTGGTTTGGGTTTTTAATATATACATAAAACTAGCAACAACTTGCAAGATATACATACAGAATGTATCTTAACTTGGAGTAAACACTTGATCGTCTGCTTGTTATTGGAGTCAAAAAATAGCATTGTTGAAGAAATGGCATTATTGAAAGTGTTAAAGACTAGAGTGTGTACAGGCATTTTGGGGAATAAGATATAAAGCTGAACTCTGAGGGGAAAAACAATGGGCTCAAATATATGAAAGTCCGATTTAAAATCCAGGCATAATTTGAGATGTCTATGACTGTTACTTCTTTTTAAATTTGCTTTTTAGCTTTGTTTCAGAATATGCTATTAACCAAAAATCATGTTTTACTGTAACAGTGTCTTTGGAGGGGAGGTGTAGAGGAGTGTGGATAAGAACATCTTTATATTTTTCATTGCCAAAGTGTTGGTTGTCTGGTGCAAAACTTATAAATTGAGATGTCCACTAGGTCGCTTATTATTGGCATCTTGACAGGCAGATGTTTCCCTTACACAGCAGGCTAGTCTAATTGAGAATGTATTGTTCACACTCCTGAGAGGCCAGTTTACTGTTGAATTTTGCCAGACTTGTAAATCTCAAGCCTGAGGCTTGTTATCAGCTGATTTTAAGTTCCTTAATCTGTTTGGACAGGCCAGCCTGTAGCTAATTCTGGCATAAGGATAATGAGTGCAGAGTTGCATGCTGAATTCTGCGTCTCCTGTAAAGGTAGGCTGACAGTGTGTTCCATTGATTTGAGCTTTATTTTGTATTTTCAGACAGCAGAGGGAAAAGGTAGGGATAATGTTGTTACTCAGCATTCAGTGGTTTGTTTGTGTATTAGCATTTGGGTTACAGTGAGTAAATGGTACAGGGATGGGTGGTTGTTTTTTCCTAGAACTGCATAAATAAGTGGATGGCTATTTTGAGTTTGCCTCTGAGTGCCTTAACACCAGTTTTTAGGATTGTGTCTAGAGTGCAGTGCTCAGGTTAGAGTTAGGATTTGTGCATAGGACCTATGGCAACTGGCCTTCATCTGAAGCATTTGTGATGGACAGTATTGTGTATAATGAAAGCTGGGCTTCAGATTCAAGTTTGGATTCAGATTAAGATTTACATTCAAAGATGATGATTCAGCGTTGTTCAATGTGAATTCTGAATGACAAGTCAGATTTAGTCTTTCTTACCAAAGCATGTGAACTCTATACTTCTCTCTCCAAGAAGAATAAACTTAACTCTTCAGGCACCACTGTGCCTAAGAATTGTGGGAACTTCAAAGCAAGATGTCCAAGTACACTTACAACAATTCAGTTTACCTGGGTGGAGAATGAAGCTTCACCTCCCTTCCTCACTGACTTTTTAAGCATAGAAATCCTGCTTTCACTAGCAAGCCAAAACACAGTGTTGAGACCCCAGTATACCATGGCATACTGTGCAAATTTTGGGTTCTTATGTTATCCAAAACTTCAGCTGTGCCTTTGTTACAGGTCACGAAGCCTGATTATACCAGAATATGCCAGCCTTAAACACACTTGTCTTGTGCTAGGGAATTATGACAGTAATCTTAAATCTCTGGTCTCTGCTTACTCTAACCCTAATCGTACAGTAAAGAACACATACAAATCTGGAGGGGTATTTTGAAATTGTTCGATACAAATAGTAGAGTTTCTTTTGCCTAAAATACTGGAAAATTGTAGTTTCCTTATTGTATTTTCTTTTTTTTTGTCTTTTTTTTTAAGGACCTATGAAAGAATGACCATGTCCTCGTGGCTCTTATATTTCATGTCTGCATCTCAAAGTAGCTGTAGTTTGGGGAAGACCAATGAATATCCTGCCCTGTTATGAGAAGCACTCACCAACATTTAGCAGTCTGGAAGAAGAAAATCAAAGAGCACAGAATCCTTTAATAAAGCAGAAGACATTTAGAATTTTGTAAGCTTTTGGCTGTCTCTGAGTCTTAAAGGAAATGAATCGTTACACAATTATGAAACAACTAGGTGATGGCACCTATGGCAGCGTGTTGATGGGGAAGAGCAACGAGTCGGGAGAACTTGTGGCTATCAAAAGGTTTGTAGCATCTCAATGCAGTAAAGGCACTCACAAAACCTTCAAGATTTTCACTTTTAACTTTGTTGCTTTCTTTCATTGGTGTAGGGCAGAAAAAACTGCCCTTTTTTAAGGGGAATTTAACAATTATATTTTTTTTAATTAAGTTGTTTTATAAGATGTGGGTCAGACTTCAGCTAACAGATCAATAGAGACACACATCAGTTTAAGTTACTGATTTATCTTGGCTTATAGAATGGCATGCTGCTTTTGTTCAGTTTGAACATGCTTCCTTCTGAGAATGTTGGTAGACTAACACTGAAGGAGAGTGGGCAGTTGATTATTTAGGGAGTTTATATATATGAATTGTAAGAATGGCAATCTTAATTGGTAGATTTAAAATGCCTTCCCACCCTCCCTCAACCTTTTTAAGTACTGCATTAAGTTTCATGTGTTGCTACAGTGATAACAGTAAGTCTGGTCAGGTAAGTAAAGGCTGTCTCCTTGGATCTAATGACGTTGTGTTGTTTGTAATCATGAGCTTTATCATACTTGCCTTAAAAGATGATTACAAAACAACAGGAATTGTACTGGAGGAGTGGGGAAGCTCCCCCTGAAATTCCTGGAGAATTGCAAGCAGGATATAAAGTGTAAGTTGAAATATCAAAAATTGTATCTTAATGAGACTCTTTTCTCTCATTTATGGATTTGTTGCACTAAGTTAATTGTAACATAATTGAGTGACCTTTTCTTTCAGAATTTCTGAGAATTTCAGGATTCTCCGTATCATGCTAGTAGTGTTACTGAAGTTAATAATATTAATCTAAGCTAAAGAAAATAATCTCCAGTTGATTGTTTTCATTATTTTAGCAAAAGGAGCAACATTTTTATGGGAAGTATTTTTCATTTGCATGATTTCAGGATTTGGAACTCTTTTGTGTGATTTTTATGTTTGGGATTTGAGATGGGACAGTTTTGGTTGAAGATACTTTTATTTTAAATTAAAATCTTGGGTTTCAATCTCTTTGCTTTAGGTGCTAGAACTTCACAGAAACACAGCAATGACATTCACAACCCTGTCCTGAGATCTGAGCAATACAAAATATCCATGTTTGGATCTATGCTAATAAATGTATTGCACTGATATGTATAGCAATTAGTTTAGAGTAATATGTATGTATAATGTTGCTTGCAAACATGATTTTTTTTTTTTTTGTGATTAATACCTTGGAACAGATTTGTAAAATGACTGGTCAAATCAGATGCTTAATTATAATGGTAAGCAGTCCAGATATATAGCAGATTTCAAAAATTTAAGTTCCTTGAGCAGCTTAGGCATAAGGACATGATTTTCCATGTTTACATACAGCGTCATTGTTGCTTACCTTGTTATAAAGAGCAAAATTAAAATAATACAAAGGGATTTTGTGTCTCTTATGCTTTGGAGTAACATCATCTCTGGCTGTACCATTCTAAAAATATGTTTGCATGTTTGATGATTCATCACTGCAAATTTCTAGCAATTGTAAGCATTGAGTTTGTTTTTAATTTTAATATTGCTGATGGGTGTACTAATATGTTTTAAACTGAGTTCAGAATACAGGTAATGCTACACTTAGAAACTAACCTGTTTTTTTTATTATAAAAGCATTCTCTACTCTTCACTGAAGATACTTTATCTTGGACTTGTATTTCAGAATGAAAAGAAAGTTCTATTCATGGGATGAATGTATGAATTTAAGAGAAGTCAAGGTAAAGTGGTGAACATACCACATTTAAAAATAAGTGTGTGGTTAGGCTTGCATGAAGGAAAAGGGCAGCTACAATGTCCAAGCATAAAGCCAAACTGTGAGCTCTCTAAATGGTGACATTTCACATAAAACCATGGGCTGCTGGCACTTCTGGAGGTCTTTCTGCTTTGTGGAATACCCTACTATTTTTAAGTGGTATCTCATAGCAAAGCCTCTTGTCTTCGAGAGAAGAAATTGATTTTGTATGTGTGTATTTCTGTGGTTTACCATCCTGCTCTTTCATTTTACTTGCAGATTTCTAGGTGTGTATCCATTATTTTATGTGTTTGGGGCATTTGTAGAAAGCACTGTGAATTTTGTCCAGGCAAGTAATAGAATAACTTTTGAACTCCTGGGCTTAAATTACAAGTCATTCCATGTTTTGGGAATCTGATTTTCTGTATATACAGAACTCCCTAACAAAGGAGTTTAAATTTAACTTCTTGGAGATTTCACATAATCAGTATATCAAAAAATATATATATATATAAGAAAATCCTTGCTGATGAAAGTTTCGTGCCAAAAAGAAAAAAGGAAATCTGGGTTTTCTTATTCAGTTCAGTGAGCAGGAGCTGTTGCAGCTTTAGATCTGTCTTTCATTGTAGGGAATTAGGTTTTTGTGCTAATCTTCACTCCCGCTGTGATGTAATCCCTAGAAATAGGTTTAAACTACTATTAATATGGTTGTTGCTTTTATTTTGAAATTAAGCTGCTGAGTTGTTGTTCTTTGAAACAGACATTAACAAGACAAGTAAGGGAGCATGAGATGAACATGTTTTATGGATTCTGTGATAGAAACTTAACATGTTAAAAACTTAGTTCTGATAAGGAATCAAGGTCACTTGATGGAGTTATCTGAAGCCGTGTTTTGCTCTGTTACAGTCTCTGAAGAAGCTGAACCATGCCAATGTAATAAAATTGAAAGAAGTCATACGAGAAAATGACCACCTTTACTTTGTATTTGAATACATGAAGGAAAATCTCTACCAGTTAATGAAGGATAGGTATGTCTGTTTTCACAGAACAAGTGATGTGCCATCATTCTTTATTTAATGATTCTCATATTACCTTGAAGAGCACATTGGAATTTCTGCTTTTGGCTCTTCTTGCAGCCCTTTTGATGGGAACAGAAGTTGCTGCACTTGCTTATCTGAGGGTAGAATTCTACATTGCTCTGTGGTACAATATTGCATATTGTAATGCTTTTGGAAAGAAGTTTGACCAGCTATTAACATGATAGTTTGCACTTTATGTAGACCCATGAGAGAAATTCCAAATACTTTTTTGTTTTTTAATAGCCTTTAATGTATGAAGGACTGGATAAACACTGCTTGTTATATTTTTGCTCATGGGTTTGGCTTGAGGTGGGATGATTATGTTACATATAAATGTGTGTTTGTAAAACCAGGCTATGTATAGGCTAATTCTAATGTTGCAATCTTGGACAAACAGTGCACAGCAANGGTGTCTCGTAGCAAAACCTCTTGTCTTTGAGAGAAGAAACTGATTTTGTATGTGTATATTTCTGTGGTTTACCATCCTGCTATTTCGTTTTACTTGCAGATTTCTAGCTGTGTATCCTTTCTTTATTTTTTGTGTTTGGGGCATTTGTAGAAAGCACTGTGAGTTTTGTCCGGGCAAGTAATAGAATAACTTTTGAACTCCTGGGCTTAAATTACAAGTCATTCCATGTTTTGGGAATCTGATTTTCTGTATATACAGAACTCCCTAACAAAGGAGTTTAAATTTAACTTCTTGGAGATTTCACATAATCAGTATATCAAAAAATATATATATATATAAGAAAATCCTTGCTGATGAAAGTTTCGTGCCAAAAAGAAAAAAGGAAATCTGGGTTTTCTTATTCAGTTCAGTGAGCAGGAGCTGTTGCAGCTTTAGATCTGTCTTTCATTGTAGGGAATTAGGTTTTTGTGCTAATCTTCACTCCCGCTGTGATGTAATCCCTAGAAATAGGTTTAAACTACTATTAATATGGTTGTTGCTTTTATTTTGAAATTAAGCTGCTGAGTTGTTGTTCTTTGAAACAGACATTAACAAGACAAGTAAGGGAGCATGAGATGAACATGTTTTATGGATTCTGTGATAGAAACTTAACATGTTAAAAACTTAGTTCTGATAAGGAATCAAGGTCACTTGATGGAGTTATCTGAAGCCATGTTTTGCTCTGTTGCAGTCTCTGAAGAAGCTGAACCATGCCAATGTAATAAAATTGAAAGAAGTCATACGAGAAAATGACCACCTTTACTTTGTATTTGAATACATGAAGGAAAATCTCTACCAGTTAATGAAGGATAGGTATGTCTGTTTTCACAGAACAAGTGATGTGCCATCATTCTTTATTTAATGATTCTCATATTACCTTGAAGAGCACATTGGAATTTCTGCTTTTGGGTCTTCTTGCAGCCCTTTTGATGGGAACAGAAGTTGCTGCACCTGCTTATCTGAGGGTAGAATTCTACATTGCTCTGTGGTACAATATTGCATATTGTAATGCTTTTGGAAAGAAGTTTGACCAGCTATTAACATGATAGTTTGCACTTTATGTAGACCCATGAGAGAAATTCCAAATACTTTTTTGTTTTTTAATAGCCTTTAATGTATGAAGGACTGGATAAACACTGCTTGTTATATTTTTGCTCATGGGTTTGGCTTGAGGTGGGATGATTATGTTACATATAAATGTGTGTTTGTAAAACCAGGCTATGTATAGGCTAATTCTAATGTTGCAATCTTGGACAAACAGTGCACAGCAAGACTTGCAAGGTGGACTTTGGAACAAGACCTGCCTTTGAATAACATTTTTCTTTGCTGAATTCTTTCACCTTTAACGTGTGTTTCTTTCAGACTTTGTCATGCAGTTTTGCCTCCTAATGTGCCCAGCTCTTGGGTTGACACGTTATTTTTTCTTAATTATGTGAAGTTGTTGCTCTGTTTCTTCACAGAAACAAGTTGTTCCCTGAGTCAGTCATCAGAAACATGATGTATCAGATATTACAAGGGCTGGCTTTTATCCACAAACACGGTAGGTTTCATACTGGAGTTCAACTGTGCTGCACTTCTGTAGAAAAGAAGATCATGCACAGAAATCAAATGAATAAAAATATCTAGCAAAGGCTATTATTTATCTCTAATAAAATATTCCTATCTGTTTCAAGTGTGGTGCAGTTTTAAACCATGCCTGAAGTTACTCTTTGTTTTCTTGTAATTAGATTTTCCTCTTTCTTTTGGAAAGCATTGGATATTGTTCATACAATGTTCAGTACTTCTTTCTGCTTTAATTACCAGGTGAATAAACAAACTAAAGAAACTTGCATGCTGTGCTATACTAAACACTTCTGCTTCCCCAAAAAGATCTAATCAAGGAGCACTGATACATCAAATACTCTAGTGTTGTGATACTATCATTAGTATTAGCCTGATGAGGCTTGTTGAGGAATTCAAATAAATAATTAGTTCTGCTCTGTATTATCAAATACCCAGAAATTGCCATTTTCTTGTCTTTCTGATCAAGATCGTAGACTGTTCTCTGATTTTAGCATCCTCCTTCCCTTCCCCATTTCTCCATGAAATAAAAGAGAAAATTAGATTTTAAGAAAAACTTCAAATCTTAAGGTACAGTGTTAATATTTTGATTTGACCATAAGTGTCTGGGAATGAGAGGTATGATAAATTTGAACATTTACATTTCTTTGCAATAATTTCAGCCCATTTTTTCGAGTGGTTTTCAATTCATGCATGCAGAAATTGAATGTTTTATTCTAGCAAGTGAATTTCAAACAAATTAATGTATAATATAACAAAACTGTGTGTTCCAATTAATTAGCAGAATTGATGTGCTTAGTGACTTAACCAGTGCCCAGGTATAGAGGTGCTCAAGCCAACAGCAAGCACTGAAGGAACGTTATGTGCCTGCATTACTAATATTACTATTCCTGAGCAGAATTTGGATATCTTTTGTATGTCTGTATCTCCAAGTTGTTGTCACAATGATAAATAACTAGTTGAAAGTCATTCAAGGAATTTTGTGAATCAAGTGTGTCACATGCTCAGTTTTCCATTATCCAAAACTGGCAAAGCAGTTGTAGTTTTTGCAAAGGATTTAAGTCTGAAATTGATTTGTTATTTGATGTTGCTGCAGTAGCCAATTCATTTTCTTTAGTGTGCTCTTGACTCTTTACATTTGTTAATTTAAGAATGCTTGGTGTAATAATCACTGGAGGGAAAATGTGTGCACTTGTCGGGGGAGGGCTACAATTCCTGTATGTTGAATTTCTTTGTAATAAATAAATAAGACAGAAAAATACTATATTCTTCTAAAACATCCCAAAGTAAATATTGGATTATTCTATTAGAAGTTGCTGCTTAAGAAGTGATTACATGAAGGTTTGTCATTCTTTTCTGTCTGATCCTGTCTAGGATTTTTTCATAGAGATATGAAGCCTGAAAACCTTCTCTGTATTGGACCAGAACTTGTGAAAATAGCAGATTTTGGTTTGGCTAGAGAACTGAGATCTCAGCCACCTTACACAGATTATGTTTCTACCAGGTGGTAAGTATATTAAGAATTTAATGCGTTAGCTTAACTAATTACCTTTCTATTACCATTTTTATTTATCTTTTATTGCTTTCCATCCTCTTAGGTACCGTGCTCCTGAAGTTTTGCTGAGATCATCTATCTACAGCTCACCTATTGACATGTGGGCAGTTGGCAGCATAATGGCTGAATTATACACACTGAGACCTCTTTTCCCAGGCACAAGTGAAGTAGATGAAATCTTCAAAATTTGCCAAGTACTGGGGACTCCAAAGAAGGTAAGACTTAAAAAACCTTACAGACTTGTATTTAAAAAAAATCAAATTTTTACAAAACATTCAGTGTTGTCTACATTTACAAAATACATATTAAATTATTGTTTTAGTAAGTTTCCTGCAGGCTTAAGGTTTTCACAATTGTATTTTGTTTAAGCTTCCATTATGGCATGTAATGTTAGTCCTTTGTTGTATATTAGCTTCTGTTGTATATCACACCACTATGTGTAGCCTTGTTCTCCTCTGATAAAAGCCGGATAAAATTGTTTAATTTAATTATTTAAAGCTATTCACATTGGAAAACAAATCAGAAGTCTCCCAGGATTTAATTTGTCACAGCCAATTTGTTTTCCCTTCCTGAAGGTGTCATTTTTCTGTGCTGGCACCCATAATATGGAGCTTGTAGAAGATACCATAAATATGACAAATCACGCTTTTCTTATTTTTAAAGCATAAAAGAAACATTTGATCTGAAGCACAGATATCTCATAAATATTATTAGCAATAAAAAGTAGCAGTAGTTACTTTTAGATAGGAAACAATTCTTTTCAGTTATATTCTGGATGAGATAAATACTATTTAAAATGACAAGGAAAGTTTGGGAAGTGCATATAAAAATGCATGCAATTACATTTACTTCAGTTTAAAAGTTGTTTTAGCAAATGAATATGTGAAAGTGCAAGAAAAGAGTAGTCTTACCTTCACAATTTTGAATAAACTGGAAAAAAGGACCATATACTATTAAATAATTTTGGAGACTCAGGTAAGAAATGGCAGATGTCTATCAATACTTTATGAGTACAAAAAGAGCTTGGTGACATAATTGACTGAACACAGAGTCTCTAGATCTTGGAGGAGAAAACCATCAGTTTCATGAGTGTTCTACTGATGTAAAATACAATTCTTGTCCAGTAATGGTGCTGTTATCGATAGAGAAGTAAGGAAAACTTAAAACAAATACAGATTAAGCTTGGCTAGAACATGAAGAACTTGAAAGTGATGGGAAGATATGCAAGGGAACACACTGAGAAATAGGTGCACACTTGTGACAGAGCAGAGGGTGAAAGGTCAAGTGGAGAGTTATAGACAATATGTTGTGGAAGAGAAAATTGAGCCTAGATGAGTGAGAATTGGGGTGATTTGACACAGTTATGCATCAAAATAACATGCAATGTGAGCAGTATTTTAAGACTCGTGTTTTCAGATACAGATGTGACATTTCTCAAGCAGATCTAAGACACAAAGAAGAACATTTTTATGTATATTGAGAATATCTGCGAAAGAGAGCAATGTGCTACCTTCCAAAACACTTCCAAAGTACAGCATAAACAAGTTGTGGAAGTGTAGGGAGTGGTTTTCACTTTGTGTAGTAGCAGAGCAGCACTGAACTGACTTGTGCATTTTCTCTAACCTTACAAGTAGTTAACAGAATTAAATAATGACTGTTTAGAGTCTGTCCTTCCCTGGCTAGGGGGTTTGTTGGCTGGGAAAGCAGGAGCATTACCAGCTGAGTGTTTCAGAGCAACCTGCAGCCTCTGGTGAAAGACCCAAAGGGTTAGAGAAATATAAGTCAGCCTTCTAGGATGAGAAAGCTGTAATTAGTTCCTTTGTGCTCCTGTCATCTGCTGGGCAGACTTGGGAATTTCTCTCCTAACAATGCTAAGGTGTTCTTCAGGGAGATCACTGTGTAAAAGGAGTACTTAAATATTATGATAGGAATTATCACAACAAATAATGCAGTTGTGACAAGTGAAGTACTGTTCTGCATTCTGAAAAACATAAGTAGCTATTTGAATAGTCTGATAGTGCAGAGAGTTTTATAAATCATGGTTTTTTCAGACAGGATTTTTCATTTATTCTGTTATTCCACAATAAGGAATTCCAAGAATTATGCACAGAACCCATCTTCCTTCCAGTTTGCCTTCCTGTGTTTAAGTCCATAAGACTGTACTAAGAACTTCTCTGAATTTGGGTGTTTTAAATAGTGACAGGCAACTATTTTATTTTATGAATGAAGTTGCTTTATTTATTTTATAAATCAATTGCACCATTCAAGTACTGGCAGTGATGGGGTACTTGTAATATGTGAATTTAATGAAAAAGCTGATGATGATCTGAATAGGAGAGATTAATGAAATTGAAGGTTGGCAATAGCACTTTAAATAATTTCAATTTTTTTTTAATAAACAAATGTATTTTTCATTTTTGCTCTTTTTCACCCTATCCCTATATTTCACCAGTTTAACATGCAGCCCTTGGTACTTTATTGTAAACTGTTTCTTTATTACTACTTCTAGCAGACAGAATGACACCAAATCCAATAAAGGAGGGCAGTGCAGTGGGGGAGGAAAGAGTCTTTCTGCATTAATTTAAATGAACAAACTATTCTCTGAGGTGAAACAGGAAGTCCCTTGAAGTCTTGAGACTTACTTTAACGAGATGTGGTTTATAATTATATTTGAGTTCTTTGCTTACCATGGACTGTAACAGAGCTAAAACTGTTGTATGTAAAAAGATGAGGAAGAGCTAACATGGTATCTTAAGACCAAATTCTGTCAAATCAGTTTTCCCTGTAACAGTGTAATGTGCTTGGTAGGCAGGAAAAGCACTGATGCTGTCCCTCACAGCATTCTCATCATATATATATATATATATCATATGTATATATATCTTATATATATATCATATGTATATATTTATATACAACCTGCACAAGTGCATACCTGTTTTGAAAGCCTTATTCAGAGAATAAACTTCACTGGTTCTCATTCAAAATGAAAGGTGGATTGAATAGAACGCCTGAGCAGTTCTGTGTCTGATGAAGTTTTTGAAATTGTATTGAAGGCCTTCTAATGAAATAGATTTTACTTCTTAAGTTTGTACATAGCAGGCTGAGAAAGATTGAGAATGTTAGAAAACAAGATTAGAATTTAGAAGGATTTTTTAATACAATTAGAGATGTAGCTTTAAAGAAATTTCTTCAGTAGTGTGTAGAGTGCTGTACTTAGGCAGGAATAATCAGCTACATAAATATTTGTGGATAGCTATCCAGCTAACACATCTGTAGAAGAGGCCATAGGAGATCTATAGTGTATTGTACATCAACAGGATTTTGTTTCAATAAAGACAAATACTGTACCAGTGTGTACAGAAAGGAGTATTTCCCATTGACATATGAATATATCTGTTTCACTTGCTATATTATATCCAGTTTAAAGTTTCCCTTTTCAAGAGAGGAAAATCAGAGCCTAGAGAAGAAATAAAACTTTAAAAGCCTTGACCCAGGAATTGTTTGGGTTTCTTTAGCCTATACAAAGGAGGACTGAAAGAAAAGAGAAGAAATATATCTTCTAATGTATAAAAAGGCTATTCGAGAGGGAAGAAAGAAGTGGTCCTTTTGGTATCTACAATGCACTCTCTTGTCCTTCAGATAGAGTGTGTCCAAATGTGGTATTCATAATGACAGTTTCACCTTTACCTACAGGAGATCTTGAGAAGGACTGCCAGGAACTGGAAGCTGATGTTGCATTCACTAGTGTTGTGATAATTGTAATGGATAATAGGAATGCCTGTTTCCAGCTATATAGGAAGGAGCCATGCAGACCAAGCATGACTCCAGCTGCGTTAATTTTGATCTAGTACCTCAGAGACACATGGTCTTAGTTCTTTATTGGTACTCATTTTCCTTTCCTTTGGAACAGAGTGAGTGGCCAGAAGGATACCACCTTGCTTCTGCCATGAATTTCCGCTTCCCACAGTGTGTCCCTATAAGCCTGAAAACTCTCATCCCAAATGCAAGCAATGAAGCAATACAGCTTATGAGCGATATGCTGAACTGGAATCCAAAGAAGAGACCTACAGCAAGTCAGGTCTGAGCACGTGAATAATTAAGTATAGGACGGAATTTTTTTTGCATTGTTAAAAAATGTAGATACAGAAATCAGTTGATTGTCATAACACTGATGGTCACAGAAGCATCTCCTCACGTTGGTGGGAATGAGACTGAGTGGTGAGAGAAAGTTCTAAACCTGGCTCAGCAGACATGATAAACTCTTCAGTTATTTCTGCAATGTTGTCTTCTGTATTAGCATATTTTAAAACTCTTTGCATAAGGGATAGAGAAGAAGCTGAGCTGCAAGTTTCCTCAGTTGTGTCTATAAGTCACTTCTGCTACCTTCATTTTCCTTCCCCATCTGTGCAAAGGAGGGCATTGAAAACTAAGCTTTGCTTTTTGTGAAGCTGCAGATGGAATGCAGTATGGAAAAGCTGAAGATTACTTTTACTTGGAGATGGAGTGTGATCTGTACTAAGTGATAAAGAAAGAACTTTGTGAAGAACATATCAATAGCTCACAAAGGTCACAGTTTCTCTCCAACTTAATTTTAAAAAAAACTTATTTTAAGTACTGAAGATGGTTACATTCTTTGTTATATCCATACCTAATGCAATCCTATTTAGAAGGTATAAAAGATGAATAGAATTGGGAAAGAAAGGACATATTGCAAGTTATCCTGGGTGGATGTAATGTAAGTGGTTAAGCAGATGGTACCAAATACATTACCCATTTCTATCCACTTTATGAAGCATATCTATTGTACAGTCACTGAGGTTTATCTGTAGTCCAATACTATGTATCTCTACACAAAATACTGTATGGTGCTTTATAAAAGCTTTTACACAAGTGACTTAGCAAGGATGCAGCTGCATCAGCTCTGTAACCCACAGTCAAAAGGAAGAGTTTAATGCATATACATGGCAATGTGTACAAAGGCAGCAGTTCTGGAGTGCAGCTGAGGCAAAACATCTCTTTGAGAGCTAGCAAAGAGTAGGATCCTACCCAGAAGGAGTAGCAGAATGTGCTGTTTTGACATAGAAAGAGGTGTGTTACTAAGCCATGTCCCTGTTGTGCATTTAGCTGTGGACATGAAATGGTCAGAGGAAGAGGATGAAATAAACATCTGCCTTAGGGCAGACACTGTAGTTTTCTAATAAGCACCATGAAGGCACAGCAAGCATTGTGAATGTATTTTAATGCAAAACAAAAGCAGGGAAAGCTGGTGATAAAAAGAATTAGGGGAAAACTTTACTCATTAACATCCTGTAATTGTAAAACCCATACATGGCAATCATCTCTCTCACTTTGTTGGTTTTGTTTGTTTTGTTTTGTGGGTTTTGTTGTTTGTTTGGTTTATGGGGTTTTGTTGGGGTTTTTTGGGGGTGTGAGGTTTTTGTGTGTGTTTTTGTTTTGTGTGTGTTTGGGTTTTGTTTGTTGTTGTTTTAATTAAAATCCCTCAGGTTGTTCCTTGGGTTGCCAAAACAGTCAGCAGTGGAAAAGTGTAATAAAGCAGGTGGCAAAGGCAGTGGAGACTCCTTGTTTTAAAACTGAAATTGGATGCTGCATGAATATAGAATGATGTTGAATAAAAAACACACCTCAAAAGACAGACTCCACAAAACCTAGCAGTAAAGGAGGGAAAGAAAGGATATGACTGCTGTAATGTGTACAAGTGGATCAGTCTTACTAAATTATATGATGGGAGGATTTTGAAATACAGAGCTGCCAGTTATCAATACACACCATTTACATATGATCTCATTGTGCATCCATCCTGCATCTGTGCTGTAATGCTTGCTCAAAAGTTTCAGAAACCTGCTTAGAGATCCTTGCTGATGTTGCCAAAGTCAACTTTTTGAAGTAAAATTAATATGTTCTATCTTCTTCTCCAGGCTTTGAAGTATCCTTACTTTCAAGTTGGCCAAATTTTAGGACCTCCTCCACAGTATCTGGAGAAGCAGAGTCCTGTCAAAGCAGTTCAACCAGCAGAGCCAAAGCCAGCTTTTCCTAAACTGGAAGCCATATCCAAGCCAGAACCTCTGTCTTCCCCTGAATTACCTGACAAAACACAGCCACAGCCCCTGCCAAAGGTTAACCACCAGCCTCTCCAGCAGATTCAGTTGCCTCAGAACACAGCTAACCAGCAAGTACCAAAGCAGCAGCAGCAGCCACAGGCACAGCCATTTTTTCCAATGATCAATAAAAACTCATCACCTGTAAGTTGTCTTCAATAACTACTTAGATGTTTTTATTAGAAGTTCTTAGTATATTCAACCAGGTGATCCCTTGTGAATGGTCATATGTTTTATCAGAGGAAATACAATTAGATAACTAGGGACTAACTGAGGATATAACAGGCCACTTATTAAAATTTTACAGCCAGTCAGAAGAAAAGATTGCTTGTAACAACAATGTGTGTTCGTTTATAATTGCCCTTACTGACATGCTTATGCAGTAATGTAGTTATAACAACTATGGCTTATTGACCTTTGAAAAACAATCACAAAAATACTGTCAGTATACAATAGGAAAGTGGGAAGGGAGAAGTTCACTTGCCTCATGCAAGAACATACCCAAGAATGTTCATCCAATTCCTAACCTTGGAAGAATTTAACAATTAGGACTTTTGTAAGATGAATAGTAAAGTTTGATTTGTAGTCTTCATTTTGCTTTTGGCTTGTACTCACTGAGCTGCAATATAAAGCATGTTAAAAATAAGAGGTATTCAGAAAATACTGGAAAACAAACAATAGATGGTAGGATAGTTTTAAAATTTAGTAATTTCATTGGAACACAGTGTTAAAGAAAGGCCTGGCAAGCTTCTTTTATTTGCTGTATTTACTTTGGGGCCACAGCAGTGTTCTGCACCACTGTCCTTTATTTCTTGATGGTTCATCTACCACTGTTCAGAGCATGAGTACAGCAAGATACCAGTAGCAAAGGCTGAGCACTGAACTGGGTCTGCAAATAGAATCTTAATCTTACTACTTCAGGTAGACTTGAGCAATTTAAGGATGACAGTCCAAAAGAACTACAAACAAAACACATGTTGGCATTATTGTTATGTTTTGTACTTAAAATCATTCTGAGACTATGACCAAAACAGGCACAACACAATGAGAAAATTTCCCTCAAAGTCTTTAAGCAGTAGACAGAAAGTAAATTAGATAAAAATACAGTTTTAGAGTGGAATTAAAGCTTTTTTATTGTTATTATTTTATTCAAAATAGAAACAAGCAGCTAGTGGCCCTCTGAATGTTGCACTAGGTCCTAAAAGCTGCAGAAGACGATGGGGTCAGACTTTGGTAAAGCCTATGGATAGCTGGGATGACTTGGATGATCCTGAATTTGGAATGTCATGTTCAAAGAAGCCTAGCATTGCACTGTTAAAAGAAAAGAAAAACAAGGAATTTATTTTTAGGTAGGTCCTGCAATTATAAAGTCGTATTTTATTTTAGTAAACTGTGTCCAATAGATTTATAGATTGAGACAAATCTGCCAAAATTTAAGTCACCAAAATTCTGCAAGAATGCCAAAAGCTGTAGGAGCAGACCAGCTTTGGGTGTGGTGTTGATGTGGCACCAGTAACATCCAAACAGAATCAAATTTGCTTTCAGGCACTATATGGTTTAGGTCTTTATTATTAAGAAACTGTTTGATTCACTAAAATCAGACATACTAACATAATTTCCTTTGTCAATTAAGTGGTACTGTATTCTGCCAGTTATCCACATTTGCTTTTATTTTTAGTGTTGGATACACTTCTTCAAATCCCACGTCAAATGCTCATGAGGTATTAGATTTGGCTGCTCCTTTTTGGAAGTAGACTCTGCTGATGAAAAGTAGGATGAGTGAAGAGCATTCTTCAGGCTGAGGTCAGCTTGTAGTATTATTCTGAGCTGGAGGTATTGGTCACATTGTTTGAAAATTTTGATTTTTCAGTGTGCCAGAACCCAAAGCTACATGCTGTATCCAGCCAGGAGGGGAAAATAAGGTTCTGATGAGAAATGATTCTGGAAGATCAAATACATCAGCAAAACAGTACTATCTAAAACAATCAAGATATCTTCCTGGTAAGGTTAAAAGTCAATATATATAAAATACAAGGCGGGCACCATCTACATACAATACACTTAAAACTTTAGATTTCTCACTGGATAATTTTTAGCCAGGCTAAATTTTCAAGTTTGGACTAAATGCCTTTCCCAGAATGTTTCTGATCACGATTGATGCAGAAGTTCAGGGCTATGTAAACATGGCAGGAGCTCAACACTGCTTGTACACCATAAACGTTCACAGGACCTCTTTATGACATAAAAAATCCTCAGTAATCTAAATCCAACATCTCTTGGAATACTGGCAATATATCCTGATTGACCTATAAGCAAGTGTTATCTGAGGACTACAGAAACTACATATATTCTCTTCATCAGGAACCATATTGATAGGTCAAGGAGTAATGGAGGAGAGTTAAGTTAGATGTATAGAAGAAATTCTTTACTGTGAGGGTGGTGAGACCTTGGCACAGGTTGCCCAGGGAAGTTGTGGATGCCCCATCCCTGGAAGTGTTCCAGACCAAGTTGGATAGAGCTTTGAGCAACCTGATCTAGTGGAAGGTTTCTCTGCCCATGGCAGGGATGTTGGAATTAAATGATCTTTAAGGTCCCTTCCAATCCAAACCATTCTATGATTTTATATATGTATTTATAGGGCATATTTAGCAGTTTTGCAGTGTCAGGAGGTTTGGTGTTTTTTTGAACATAAGTTCTGATAATTACAGTTCACCCTTCTTTGTAGGAAGCATTTAGAAATATCAACCCGTGGCACTGGTAGGAATTCACATGCTCACTTCACTTCCCAAGACAGTCATCTTTCTTTAAAAATAGATAGCTTAGTCTAAATCAAGGTGCTTTTATCAGGAACATACCATTAAATTTTTTAATTGCTAGAAACGAGAATGGAAAGGAGGAGAAAGCAGAGAATGTTTCCTTCAGTTAGTATTCTAAATATATGCTATAATCAAATTATTTTCTTGGTGTCTCAGTATCATGTACTTGTTACCATGATAGTTGTACAATTGCAATAAGCAGATGATGACTTCTGCTGTAATCCACATGTGAGAATTTAGGTGGCTCATGGGGAATTCCTCATTGTCAGGCAAACTGTTTTGTTACAACATATCATTAATTGGTCAGGAATTCATGAGGGCAGTGATGACTTTTGAATATGAAATCATTTCTTGAATGTTAAATATGATGTCCAGAGATTCAACAGTTTAAGTCCAAAAAGAAAAGAAAAAAATAAAGGGTGAGGAGCTTTCCTGTCTGAAGGTAACACAAATGGGAGGTCCATCAGTATTTCCTCTTTTAAGCATTATTCTAATGTCTCTCTGGTTTTCAATGAGAAAGGCACAGATGTAAAAAATAATTAATTTCAACATTTAAGAGAATAATAGCTCCAAGGAGCCCATTTGTTATTTATAAATATTACTTTAGTTCTGTAACCAGGAGATCTGGGAGCTGTTTTCATGTGGTATAATCACATTAACTCTTGTAATGCTCCTAACATGCGAAGTAACAAGAACTCTTTTGTCCTACTTTTTAATTTAATCCTTAAAGAAATAGTTTCTTTTCAGTCTTGAGAACCCTAGTTTTTGATAGGTAGTTTTAATGTGTGTGAGTTTTTTGAGAGAAAAAATATCAGTAATGAGAATATGGTTTTATAGAAATCAAGTAACTTTACTAAGCAGACTTTTAAAAGTTCTCTTGAAAGCATGAAGAGAATTTTTCTTAAATCAGTGTCACTTGTTTTCATGGCTTGGCTTAATGATCTCATCAATGGGCATTGTTAATTTACATAAATGGTGTTCACATTACCGCACAAATAATTCACTGTTGGTTCACTGTTTGTGAATGTCCTTTTTTCATGGGTTGAATTATGTTTGAAAATCGATATTTGTAATATTTTTCCTCATTTGTTTTCTAAGGTGTAAACCCAAAGAGTGTTTCTTTAGCAGCAGTCAATAAAGAAGGATCACACGGAACCTGGAACAACCAGTTGTTTTCTAAATCACTGGCACACAGTGGAGGAGGATTGACTTTCAGCAGAAATACTACAGGTAAAAGTGTAATTGAAAATGGTCACACAATATCTCATCATACTTTAATTAATTTAGTTAAGAGCATCTGCTTTAACCTCTGTGGTCAAGCTTAGCTTCTAGACTCTTTTTTTTCCCTTGTTATAACAAATGCATTGTTGGTATATCATATTTTTATTCCATTACTAGAAAGGACCTTGTAAAGTAACTTGTTAGAATGATATTTCCTGCTGAAGAAAACAAGAAAGAGACATTATAGTTACAAATATGTCAATGTTCATTCCTGCTTGCTTTTCTTTTCCCCTCAGTTCTTTGACATCACCTAAACAGCTTCTTCTTACCCTATTTCTTTCCATTTTTTCTTCCTTTCATTTTCTGTCCTTACAGATGAGAACTTAATTATACCTATTGAAAAGCTATCATGCAAAGAAAGGTTGAATGAAAAATTAGAGGATCCAAAAGGTAATTTATAGCAATTATAGCCTGGTTCTTTGTACATTTCCAATGTTTTACAGTTTCTTGTAAAAATATTACACTTAGACTGCAGGTTCCTGATGATCATATACTTCCTTTTGCAGTTGTAATCTGTTTTGCCAAACCTTGCTCCCTTCATTGTGACTGCTTCTGGATTCTTGGCACTTACTGTGCTTTAAAAGACACAGAGTATTTTATTACCTTAATTATAATCCACAGCAGGTCACTGCACTGTTGCTGGATAATGGTGAAGAAGTGATCCTAAAGCAGCAGGTGCATCTCTCTTAGGGACTGCTTGTTCATCACAGCACTTGGGACTTGCACCATTTCTGGCATTTGGATTCTCTGCCTGTTACACTGATTTTATAGTGCTGTGGTTGAACAGATTTCAGTAGACTTACCTTAGTGTAAGAGGGTTGGAAACTCAGGATTCCAGGCAGCCTAGTTTGTGTCTAAATACACTGTTGGTTGTGAGCATTGTGAAGCTGCTGGAATGTTTCACCTCTCCCCCAGTTCCTTGCCCCTCTGGTGTGTACAGCCCATGTGATACATCTCATTGCAACTATTCATAAGGTTTTTTTGAACTCACTCCCCACCTCAAACAATTCAGCAGCCTGATGAAGAATCAGGTATGTGTTGTGTGAGATAGGGAGTATGGCCTGGGCCACCCTTCCACTTATGGGCATCGTGGCAATGAGTGATTGCCTCCACACCTGCTGCCAGACCTCCTGGATGCCTGATGGATGATTCCTTCTACAGCAAGAACCCCTTCTTTTGTTCAGCATGGTCAGAGGTAAGGAGCTGTGCTTTTAAATAGGATATATTTTAATCTGTAGCTGTTCTGTTATTGTATATTGAACTTTTTTTTCCTTCTTTCCTTGTTCTCATCCAACAAAAGACCCACCTCTCTGTTTCACCCAGACTGTTCATCCTGACTGCACTCTTTCATTTCCTGCAGAAGAATTCATGAAGGACATTGGACATTGAGAGGTAAGGAGAACCAAAAAAATGGTTGAGCAATTTTTGACAGTCAGGCAGCTTGGCTGAGCTGTAGAAAAGCAGCAGATAGATGTAGTTTTTTTGAGGTTGTATTAACTAGGCCTCTTATATTCTCATTTTCAGACCTCAGAATTTTAAGGAATGCTATTGAGCTCTCAGAGCAATGAGATACTGCTAATAGTCAAAAACTATAGGAATAGGAGAATAAGAAAATGTGTATATATATGTCCACAGGGAGGTGAATGAACCACTAAAACTGTGTTGTTTTGGTTTTCAGGCAAATTCCTGAGAAGGAAGAACAAATTAAGACACTACAAGAAAGTTAAATTTTATTGGAATACTTCATTAAAGTTCTATTTTTCATCAGCTGTTGTCTTATTTTTTACTGTGGAAATTAGGATCAAGTGGACAGAGGAAAGCTACATGGAGACCCAACTATTTGCAGAACTGATCAAAGTGATGGTTTGGGGAGACTGGCAAAACTGAATTAGCTGAAAGCTTTGTGTTAGTGCTGCTGAACAGGGAGGTTTGCAACAACCCAATGCAGCTGTAATTAGCTGAGGATACCTTTTTGGGGTTGTAGATGAGCACTTTTGCAGCTTGAGCTCTGAAATAATCACAGAGGCTGGTTCTGTCAACCTTTCCAGGGTAGCACTTCTTTAAAGAAAGATCTGGAACAAAACTAAGCATAATATTATAACCAGAGTTGCGTCTGACCTTTGTAGCAGGCCTTTAGCTATGGAACTGGCAGTCAACTTCAAGTGGTGCACCACTTCCCGCAAGAGAAGTTTGGTTCCATTCTTTTATATAGATTTAGGCCATATGTTGAGCACAAGAGTAGGGCTCAGTGGTAGTTTTCAAATACTTGAAGTGCTTAAACCAGCTTTCAGTAAAGTAGCTGTAAGCAAAAGGTAAGATCCTACCTTTTCTCTAAAACTCAGTGTAAACTTTTCTATGTGATCTTAAGTTTAATGAAAGTACTAATAAAATGTTCATCCTGTTCTGTTGTCTTTATTCCTGCTGCTTGCAAATCTGCTAAGTGCTGTAAAGGGTACAACTAATACACAAAGCAAAGAATGAATATATACTGTTTTTCAAGAGAGATGCACTAGGGAATTTTTAAAGAACACTCAGTACCCTTGGGGTACTGTAAATATATTTTGAAGTGACTATAAAAAAGTAGGCAAGGTTTTCTGAATGAAGCTGAAAATTTTAAAACTCTCTTATGTTAACAGGAAATCTTGGCTTTTTAAGTAGTGCTGCTTACAACCCCTCAGGAATATACACCCCTTCCTTCCATAAAAAAGAAGTTGGATCAGCTGGACAAAGGATACAGCTGGCTCCTCTTGCTGCACCTGTATCAGGTAATTTACCATATATAACCAAGACAAAAAGAAATGTTAATTTTCTGTGCTTCCTAAGAGATTTATTAGCCCTTAGTAAGGTTTTCCTGAAGTTTTACAAGTAAAATTGTAGGGCATAAATTTTTCTTAAGTGAATTGAATGTAGGTGCCTAGAGGCAGCCCTGATAGCTGGAGAAACTATTGTTACTAATATTTGTTAGGTAAAAGAGAAAATAATTACAAAAGGAGCAAACCTTTTATAATTCTAGGAAGTTTGGACCATTTGCTACACTACTGTTCATTACTGGTGATGGGTTAAGCAGAATTGTAGAAATATGTAACTCCACAACTCTACAGTAAATGGTCATGTAGACTGGATTCTATCCAGTAAAAAATATGTGAAATCTGTTCTGAAGGTAACTTAGCTTGGCTCCTCTACAGTATGGATGGCATTATGAGCACCTTCTTTGCCTGTATGTTTCAAATTCAAAGATAAACAGCAGTGCTCAGGATGCAGGGGAAACTGGTTTGAGAGTCAGGATTTAAAGCTGTTGTCCAAACCCAGCTCTTAATTACTTCAGAGGAAACAGCAAGGCCCTAAACTAATGGAGAATTGTTTAATCAAAAGGCCTATGGCACAGCAATCTGATAAAGTCCTGCTTAATGATGTCTTTTTACTGACATGCTCTTGGGAGTTACCTGTTCTCCTTAGGAACTTGCAAGTGACTTCTGAGAAGCAGAGAGGGAGGGAAGGAAGGTGGCACACATATATAAAATATACTTAGATGTGTGTTTATTCTGTGTCTGAGCTCATCAGAAACCCACCAGGGAAGGCTGGAGCTGCACTTCCTTATCTTATCAACTCACTGCTGAAACACAACTGCGAGAGTTTTGATTTGTCACAGTGTGTGGATCAAGAAGTTCACAGGAGGACAAAATCTGCAACTGTCTCTAGACTGCTGTGAATAGTGTGAAAGAAAAGGAATTACATATGGTGTTCCAAAGGGAAATAAATTCACTGTTAATCTGTAATTAGAAATAGAAAATGTGTAGTAAAAGTCAGAAAAGCTGGCACATGGAGGTCAATTAAAAGACCCTTCCATGTCCTGGAGAAGAGCAAGAAGCCTATTGCTTAAACCCCTCATATTTAGCCTAAACTCTGCAGACTTGCATGTGAAGAGAGATAAGGATGAAGCAAATGGCAGGTTTTTATCTCCTCGCTGTCAACCTTTGAACATTATCATTTTTGGGGACCCTTTGCTTTGTATTATCCAACCGAAATAAGTTTATGATCTCAATTATATTTCTCTCTTAATTTGTTAAGTTTTTTTAATGCCGTAATTTAAATAATTTAATGTAGTAGAAAAGATTAGTTTTTCTGAAGAAAATGTCAAGACCCAGGAAATACCAAGCTAGTGTAGGCTGGAATCATACTTGCTGATCAAAGATAGCCTACAATAAAAAGGATCAGTATTAGTTTTCATAGACATGGAGACCTGACCCCCATTTCAGTTCCTTGATTTTTAAATGCCTTGATCCTCACCTGTTCCTTAATAGGTTCAATACACCATTGAAAAATACTGCCAAAAATAGGTGGTTTTCTCTAAGAAGCAGAATGATATGTAGGCACCAAAAACCCATTAAATTTAAATATTAAATTTTAAAGAGTATAAATAAAAGACTAAACTACAAATGTAAGAATAGAAGGGGCAAGATCTGCTTTGGGAATGCTGAGGAAACAATGGGGTCTGGATAAGAGAGGTCTAAAATTACTGACTTTAAAGGATTGGGAAAGTGGCAGAATTCATCATGAACATGAAGAAATGTCAGCAGTGCAATTACTTTAATCAAATGAAGCTTGAGGAAGTAGCAACTACCTGAAATGCAAAAAGGGGAAATCTGAGTAAGATTCATTCTGTAGCAGTTTTGTAACAGGAGATACAGAGTTGTAGGTATATGCATCAGTTTTTCTACTTAATTTCAGTCTCAATGTTTTCTTGAGGGATTGCTGCAAAACAAGTATGCAGTAGGTAAGGGTTAATACAATACAAACTATAGGAAACACAAACCTTATTTGAAAACAGCCATAGACAGCATGCTCTCAGGCACATAGTGTGATTATTGCAGTTGTCCTGTGCAGGGGCAGGAGTTGGGTTTGATGGTATTTTTGGGTCTCTTCCAACTCTGGTTGTTTCATGACATGAGGAAGACCAAAGCACCCTGCCCCGCTGGCATCCTTGAGTACCATAAGTCATCTTTAAGCTCTCATTCTTTTCTCTGTGAGGAAGTAAAATACTTTGTCATTAATTCTGAGTTCTTGTTCCTTTCAGATTATTCCTGGAAAACCAAAGCTGCTCGTGCTCCATTACCAGGTTCTACTTTCAGTTCACCAGCAAAAAGCATGAGTGTGTTAACTCACCCACCAACAATTCAGCGAGTCCATGGAAGAACAGACTGGGTGGCCAAATATGGAGGGAACAGATAGGAAATGCCATCCTGGACAGATGTTTTGTGTGCTGGGTTAGGTTCTCCTGCACTTGGAAACCTGAAATGCCTATCTGCTCTAACTTTTCTTGAGACTATGCAATAGTAAAGAAGGAAAAAAAGACCTTGTGTTCTATTACCTGTATAATACACATATAACACCATGTAAAATACTAGCTATAAAGTAGGATGTGATGATGCATTGTATAACACATATTGCCAAAACTACCGAGAAGTAGATTTCACTCGACATTTTTTCTATAGATGGATCTCCTACCCCCAAGCTCTTAAAAAACAACTGTTAGGATTGTTCATCCTGTGCAACATCTGCACACAAGCAGCTAAAAGCAGGGCTGAAGCAGATCAGCACCAGGCTGCCAGGTGTTAGGCTGGTTCCTTAGCAGGAAGGTGAGGGTGAAAGCACAGCCCCAGCTTTGTGAAGAATACCACACTCTCCTACAAGGATTTCAGAACTCACTCGTAACTAAGAATTACTCAGGGTCTGTAAGGTGCAAATATTCATGTAGCAGTGAGAACTTAAATCCCTCTAGTGGGGCATAAGCAATCCATTTATACTACACAAGGAGAGCCTTGGCTGATGTTATGGCTATAAAAAGAGGTAAGAATATTGGAAAATAGCTAAACAAGTACTGAATGCTACACTTACCTCGCCAAGCTGTGAAGTGAAGCCTAAAAGTTAGATTCTGCTGTTATAGTTAACTTCATGCCATTTTTGGTCAAAGATCTGTATAAATTTTTATTCTGTCCTGTCAAGGGAGTGTCACAGTGACCTTTTGAGGAGGCTGAATCACTGCAGTCTGTCAGTCATTTTAAGGGTGAATTAGCCAAAAATGCATAAATTATCAATAAACTCCTGTTTCTATATATCTTAATGGGGTGATCAAACTTAAACTACAGAAGTTGAATAAGCTACATGAGGGAGGATATTGGGCTGTTCTGCAAATATATTGCTTTCTGGTTTAGATCTTAAAGGCAACTTAGGTACCTGAAAACACACACAAACTTTAATACTTCAACATATCACTATTTATATGGTCATTCAGTACTTTCTTCAGCTTTTATGGTAAGTTTTATAATATTGTGCAAAGGGCTTTGCAATGTACAATAAACTGTTTTTTAGGATGTTGAACTGGGCTACACTTCTGTTAACAATTGCATTTAAAATACATGCTTTAGACTTAATAATTACATTAAACTTGCCATTTTAAAGTATAAACAGAGTATATTCTTTAAAGATGTAAAGCTGTTCATGATTCCTTTAAGCATTGTAAAAAAAGAAATGTATTTGTAGGCTTTTATAATGGGTATTAAAGTTTAAATTCCTGTTGTTGACCTAATGTGTCATAATATATTGGTTACCTTAATTTTCTGGAAAGCACTTTAATCTAAAACAGTTGTACCAAAAAGTCAAATATTTTGTTAACGAAAATTGTACCTAAAGAAAATGCCACTTTAATACTATAAGAGCTATACAGGAATAGGGATATCTAGTTAGTAATGCACTAGGGAGTTTAATTCAATTGCCATTGGTCTAGGATTGAGTATCTGTCATTCCCTTAATACTAACAGATGTTCCTATGCTATTTAAATGTGTCTTATCTGTATAATATATCTGTAAGTTCCCATGGCAATGAAGGACAACCTCAGACTGTCTGTAACAGGTATTAAGGCAATGGCTTTATAACTGAAAAACAAGATACATTAATTACTCATCTCTAGTACAAGATGCCAATGACTTAGTTAAAATCACAGCCTGCTCAAGGAATTAACTAGTAATGTGTCCATATCTCACATGTCCTTAAGTCACCTAGAGCAGAAAGATACACAGGTACTATTTCTGGCACTTAATATGGCTAGAAGAAACATGTTGTCCTTATCATATGCTAATGAACCTTGAAAGGGCTGTGACATAACCAAAACAGCCTCTATGTGTTCATAATCAAAGCATAACAAATGTTAAGAAATTCTTCTTGCAAACAGCAAGAAAAGGCTAATAAGCTTTGCACAGTCATTTTAACTCTGATTCATTGATACACATTGGTTTAAGAGTTTGAAAGCTTAAGTTCAGTTTGCTGCTTTCTATTTTCTTCACTCCATCAAAGACAACTGCAGCTCAAATTTGCAAGTTACCTGATTTGAGACCAGCTTTATACAATTAGAAAAATGTTGGATCACATATATTTATAGCAGGAGATGCATTTATGTTTGCATCTTATTTCTACAGAAGAAAACTGATTCAATAGCAATATGAAGAGGCAAAAAAACTATATAGTTTACAGAGAAGTGTCTTAAATGCCAATGCCTGGCTTACTAACTTTTTAAATCAGAGCAAAGACACTGGGGCACCTGCCCACCAATGGTGAGTCCACGGGCTGGGATTAGGCACTTAAAAGAATGGCACATAATCCATCTGCTGTCCTGCACACCCTTTATGCAGGGAGGCAAGAGGGAAGTGTAAATACAGGTGAACACCTGAAGCTGAACTCTGCAGGATCATGAATAAGGGCTCTAAGATGATGTTTTGGGTACAGTTCCCCTCGAGATCTCACTGCCTGTGCTCCAGCCAGCTCTGACCCAAGTTGTTTGGCCTGGGACAAGGCTGCTGAGTCCCTTGCTGGAGCTGTGCCCGCTCCTGGCCGTGTCTCTGAGGAGCTGGAACCCAATCTGAGTGACCTGGCATCCTGGCTTGACCTCAGCCTTGCCTCATCACGGTGACTTGCCTGGCAAACGACTGTCCTGCTGGCAGAGCCTGGCTCAGCTCTGCACCCCCTGCTCAGGCAGCACAAGGTCACTGACCTGCCAGCTTTGCTGCAACAAGGAAAGGGGGAAGGAAAACCACGGGATGTGACCCTCCTGCAAAGGTATTAGCCCAGTAATTAGAGAATTCTGAGCAACTCCAGAGCCTCACCAATCTAATCTGCTGCTTCCATCTCTCTCAGGCACCAAAGAAGAAAGGCTGAGGAAATCAAAGCTCAGGATCTGTGCAGAAAGGGACATAAGTTAAATGAAACCAGAAAAGGGATACATTACCAACCATGTGTAGCTTCCAGGACTATTTCTCTACAGCAGGTTTATATTTAGAATGATTTCAGGCATCAAGGGAATCAGCTGAGGACAAAGACTAATCAAATGAGCACTTCAGTCTTTAAATAAACTTCCATACAACATTTTCTAAATCTAAAATAAATGCTTCCCTCAGAAGAAAAAATATCCCAAACTTTAATACAATACTTGTCTGAGAATTTGGTCTGTATGCTTTTGTTCTCTATGTCTCCCCCCAGTTCAGATTTTTATATTTACAAGTTATTAGATTCATGAAATAGAATAGAGATTATGTATGTAATTCAAGTTCACAAATATATCCAGACACCCTGCAGGAAAGGCACGAAGCTGTATCAATCCAGATGAATGACTAAAGACAGGAAAAGTTATGTAGAACACAAAAGTTTGTAATAATAATTTGTTAGTTTATTTAAAATAACATTTTAATAAAGCTATGCCTACAATTCACCATTGCCTAATAAAGCATATTTTTGATTTATGAATAACAATCTGTAAAAGTGAAATGAATGACATATACTGGGCACTTTTGCTTACAAGTAATTGCAAGGAATGGGTTTGCATTCCTTTTGCATTACAGCAGAACCTCAACAGGCTGTTCCTTGCTTATGTTTTGTGGGACCAGCTGCTGACAGAGTGCTGGGAAAACAAAGTCCCTGACTGACAAACATTGTGACCAGATAAAGTGGCAAGGAAAGGGAGATCTAATGTAATAAGCAAATTTATTATATGAATTACTACTGACAGACTGGCAACTCCTCTCCCCTTGTTTTAGAGCTGCACATGATTCTGGGAGGACAAGCCAAGATGTACAATTAAGCTTCAATCCTGCAACTGGCTGCATACAAGGGCCAAGAGGTCTTTGCCCTACAGTAAGTTGCAGGACCAAAAGCTAAACTAATGCTATAGCCATATTTTCTTGCTTCAGAGTGCAGAAAATGTTAAGACAGATACCATTTTGGAAGACATAACAAGGGCTCTCTATGTCAGTCCTTTAAAAACATAACACATGTGCATTGGGATATGAAAAATACCATGTACAGGTAGCAGTGCCTTTTCCACTTTTGTGCAGCACATTTAGGCCATTGCATCTTCAGGATTTTCAATCACATATCTTCAAGTGACTTGATGCAGATTTATGGCTTAAGAGGCTTTTCCATCATCTGCAATCCAAGCCGTCCAACCATCAGTAAACTGTTGAACAGAATAATTATTATAAAAAAAAGGAGGGTGGAGGCAAAAATCCCATTAATAACAACAAGAAAATATTGACATGATTTAATCTAGCTGAACTCCACAAGATTTCTCTCTCTGTTAATTTTTCACAGAACTTACCACATAACATCTTTAAAACAATATAATCCACAAACAGAATAAATAAAACGCTCATTCAATAATACAGACAAGAGCAAAAGAGAGGTGATTACCTGGCACCAGCAATTATCCCAGGCATTGCTTTTTTGGAGTTGTAAAATCTCATTCCCATAACAGCAGACAAGGTGCCAGATGCCACTGTTGAAAAGAAGCCCAGTCAGGACCACTTGGCACAGAAACACGAGCACAGAATTGCCCTGCTTGGACACTGAGCAGCACCAGCCAAAGAGACCTAAGTGTACAGACAGGAATGCCTCCCTCCATATGCCAACAATTCACTGGATTTTCTTAAACAGGAAAGCTGTTGTTCCAGCTTTGGCAAGGGTGCTCCACTGCTCAGTAGAAGCAAGAAGATCTCATGGGGGCTGAGGCCACTATCTGATCACTCACAGTCTCCAAACCTCTGAGCAGATCACTAACCTTCCCTCAATTACTCTTTATTTGTAAAACTATTATTTCCTTGAATATAGGCAAGCTCGAAACTGCCAGAAACCTGGAATGGTGACAGAGTTCACTGTGTGGGAAGCAAATATTACAGTCCCCATTTCCCTGTGACATTCCAGACTGGTATACTAAATACTACAATGGGAAAGAAAACAAGCCCACTTGAAAATACAAATTAGAAAACAGAAAGAAATCTAAAGGATCAAACTGAAAAAGCAACTAACACCTTAAACATTTCTCTAAAATATTTAATCTCTAAATCTGCAAAAGGAATTCCATCAATATACACATAAAATTTACAGGGCCATAGTTTCTTTGAAGAACAAAGGCAGGTGGAAGTGCTGTATACTTTTCTCCAAAGCCTCACATTTTTTTGCATCAGACAGGGCAAAAGGGATTCTAGAAGGTCTATTTCTGGATTTCTACCCATGATATATACTGTGACCAAGCTAAAGCTCTGCAGGTACTACACATTGCAAGGAAGGGCTGAGGAGGAATGGATGAATGAAATGTTTACTAGACTGTAACACACCACCACTTTCAAGAGGTTCATTTGGAAGCATTACCTGCAGCACATAAGGATATACAGAAGCTGCTCATCCCTCTTCCATGGCACTGCCTAAAAACTTGTGCAGGAGATGCACAGCCATGCACAGCCACTCCCATGGCATGACAGAGCAGAAGAGACAGTTCACAAATGGAAATTCTGCTTCACATTGAGCTGCATCTGACATTTCATTCCTCACTGATGAGGCAGCTTGGTCCTCTGCAGGACCGGTGGCTTCATAGAGCCTTTCAGCATGTTAGTCCTGCTGGTTTAAAATAGTCTTAAATCACTGTAAAGCTATAGTATCCTAAACAAATAACACTGTGGAGTAGTTACAGAACTAGAAGGAACCTCAAGAGGTCACCCTAGTGCCCAAAGGCAAGATCAGTTCCTGACAGACAGTGGTTTAACCAGATATTACAGTCCTGCAGCAATGGAAGTCACTGAGATTCACCTGTTCTCTTTCAGTGCTTCATGTCACTTCCCACGGTCATTTCATCCTTCTCCTTCACCCGAAGAGTTAACTGCAAGCCACACCCACAGCTTCTTGTACATTCTGCTGTCAGCAAGCAGAATAGATCATTTCCTCCTTTCCTTTACATATTTCAGACTGTTTCTTCCACAGTGTATGATGCGTTCAAATACACACTGCTCTTCTGAGATGACTGTGCAAACCAAGATTCCATAAGGCCACATACCACCTGTCACAGTGCTGTCACTACTGCAAAAATAGCGCTTATTCTGTGACCACAGGCTAAAAGTGCTGCTTCACAACCATTTTCCATATATGTTTCCTGTGCCTACATTAGTTGACACAGTATCTATCTAATCTGGCAGAGGAAAGAAGTGTTTTTCTCGCCAACTCTGGCTTCAAACAGGGCAACCCAGGTTATAACTTTTGTGAACAAGAGGTCCTGTCCTGCCAGCCCTTACACTTGTACAGATAAATGGGCACAGCTGAAACGTGCCAGAAGAAAAGGTTACTGTTCCCACCGCTACCAGCAACACTCAGCAAAATCACCGAGGGAAAGCCGAGCAGACTTACCGAGGGAAAGCCACACATTCTTCGGATCTTTGGACTGCTGGTAAGCGCCTAGTCCCGCTAAGCCGCCAAAGAGAAGACCCGCAGCCAGAGAAGGGACGCTGCCTTGAATAAAAGCAAACACAACGCAAATCANCTGGCGGGTTTCCCTTCCTCGGAAATCCGCAGAGACAGCATAAACAAAAGGCGCTGGGCTGGGCTTGGGGCTGTTTTTAAGGACCGAGGGGGCTGCGGGGGCTGAGCGGGGTTTGCGGGGTCATTCGCGGGCGGGACCGGGACGGGACGGGGCGGCACCGACGGTGACACCGACAAAGAAAGACACGGACACGGGGAAAGACACGGATAAAGACACAGACAAAGACACTCACCTGCCTTAGCATACCCGACGACGCCGCCCGCCGCCACCAGCGCCGCGTAGCCAAAGCCCAGCCAGTCGTACTCCATCAGCGGAGCCGCGGGCAGGGCTGCGACCTTGGGCCGCCCTCCCTGCCTCTGTCCAGTCCCTTCTCTCTGCTCCCTCCCTCCCGCACCGCCTCCCCCGCAGGTCCCGCCCGCCCGGGGAGGCGCTGCGGGCACCGGCTCGGCTTTGGGAGGTTCTACTTAATTCACTGCCAATTGATAGCACAGTGGGAAAGTCAGAAATAAAGCGAAAAAGTAAATTAAAATTAAAAAAACAAACCTCTCTCCTCTTCTTCCCAAGCGCAGCATCACTCCAGACTGCCAGGGGATGAGGTCAGACTGTGGCGCCTCTTCTGTTCTGCATCTTCATCCTGGCACTCCTACCGTGCCCCAGCGTGGGGTCCCTCCCACGGGACACGGTCCTGCACAGAGTGCCCCGGCGTGGGTCTTTTCCACGGGGTGCAGCCCTTCAGGAGTAGACCGCTCCACTACGGGTCCTCCAAATGGTCACAAGTCCTGCCAGCAAACCTGCTACAGCGTGGGCTCCTGTCTCCATGGGCTGCAGGTGGATATCTGCCCCACCCTGGACCTCCATGGGCTGCAGGTGGGTATCTGCTCCACCCTGGACCTCCATGGGCTGCAGGTGGATATCTGCCCCACCCTGGACCTCCATGGGCTGCAGGTGGATATCTGCCCCACCCTGGACCTCCATGGGCTGCAGGTGGGTCTCTGCTCCACCCTGGACCTCCATGGGCTGCAGGGAATTAGCCCTTCTCACCGTGGTCATCGCCAAGGGCTTCAGGAAAACGAATTTCTGCTCCTGCACCTGGAATATTTCCTGCCTCTCCTTCTTCACAGACCTTGGTAAAGGTCTGTTCCTCTCAAATGTTCTCAGTCCCCTCTTCAGTTGCAGCTGTGCAGTGTTTTCTTTCCCTTTCTTAAATTAGTTATCACAGAGATGCCACCGGTGTCATGATGAGCTCAGCCTTGGACAGCCATAGGTCTGTCTTGGAGGCAGCTGATCCTTCCCAGCACGAAGGTGTCATCTCACAGAAGCCACACCTGTAGACCTCCTGCTCCCCCAACCTTGCCCCTAAACCCAATAGAGACCTTAAATGAAGGCACCTGGATCTCCTGGAGACTCTGCTGAGGACGCCCTGCACATGTGGAGTGATGGTGGTGATGTGCTGCAGGGCACAAACCCCAGCACCATGTGGAACAGCCTCCCCAGCGCTGCACTGGATACAGTCCTGTTGTCCCAATTCACACCAATTCACACACTGAGGCGAGGTATTTCTAGTTTTTATTCTAGTTTATGCAAGCTAGGGAGCTAGGTAGTAACTCCACACCTTCTGAACTCTGGCAGGGCTTATTCATTAATATGTGCCCAGAGATTTACTGAACTTGGCAAGTTTCAAGTCCTGCCTTGTGTAGAACAAGATAAACTGTTGATCATGCTTTCTGCTTAATGTTTCTTTTTGCCCCAACTGCATTACTGATGGTAGCTATGCTTGGGCCGGGATAGGTTTGCAAGGAAGGAAAAAAAAGAGAAGATTTGAAGCTTTCACACAGTAAAGTATGGTGACACCAATTGAAATTTGTTGTGTTCTATATGAATGGTGAAGAGACTTGTACAGAGGTATTTCAACCAAAAGAAAGTTAATATGATCGTCAGACTTTCACTAAACAATAACAGCAAACCCAAAACAAAAACCCAAACCAAAAAGGATCACCTACTGCAGCTCAATGGCTCAGTGGCAAACCAGCAGTTTGCTCCAGGTTATCTGGAAAAACAAACTTACACTTAACAAGTGACACCAACACCGTATTTTTACCCTCTTTAGTTTATCGCTCCATCACATTCTCAGTTCATTCTCTCCTATGCTGTGTTTTCCCTTTCCCACCTTTGTTTTTCCATCTCTTGCCTCCTCCCCCTTTTTTTCCTAAGGCTTTCTCTATTTTTTCAGTTGTCCTCTTCCCAGTGTTCTCTGGTCCCACTCATTCAGAGCTCCATGCCTGAAAAATACTTAAGACTATGGATCACATTTGCTGAAGTTTGCAAATGTTTGAAGCTTGAAGTTTTGTGGAGTCGATTAGATTTGCATTTTTGTGCCATTACCTGGCCTGAAGCATCTAGCCAGCATAGCACAATGACTTGCTGATCAAAACCATGCTGGCTCCTTTGTTTGAAGCAGGACCTTTGCTTGTGGTTTGAAGCACCTAATTAAATCAGATAGAAAGGTTTATGTGTTCCCTACCTGATGCCATTGTTTTGCCTTGGATGCCTATTTCCACACCTATTTCTAATGCCTGTTTCCAGCCTCTTCGGGTGCCTCTCCCAGAAATGACATTCACACAGCAGCCAGTTGTTTGTCATTCCTGTGAGGAAACCTCCATGCTTACATAGCAAATCACCAGCATGACACCTTAAAATTCCTGCTGACCATCACCAGCCATGAGCCAGCATGATTTTCTAGGCCAAGACCTTTTCTTGGATGACCCCCTGTTAGCCAAGGTCTGAATCTTCCCTGGCTTTTCTAGTGTGGGGAGAGGAAGGAGAAGGAAAGCAATGCCATAGCTATAATGTAGCACTGTGAATCTGCAGCAATGAAAAATCTATCTGCATTCAAATCCCTTAAGAATGTTTTCCAGAGGGTCAGCAAAAGTGCCCCTCTGCTGTGAAATAATGCCAGTAGAACTTTTTCTAAGGCTTATGACAAGTTATTATGTTCCTTAGATATTTGGATGGTCACAGGCTGGTTCCTGGAAGCTAAGGGTGTTAATGTGTTCCTGCATTTCACTTAACAGTGTCTTGGCCTCTGAATCAGGCAGATTTTGGCACCATGATCCCTTATGTTTCCAAGCACCTTATTTCATTGTTTGGTGTTGCTGATGTCACTACTGACTTCACAGCTCACAAAAGTCAGAATCTTTGATGTTTTAACTGAATTAAAAGCCAGCAACTGACTCAGAAGCCAGTGAGAAGACAATCCTACTGGCTACTTCAGTTTTATGCCTCTTGTGGCTTCAAAATGATTTATTCATGGGCATCAAAGCTTCAGTCTTGCAGTTGTGGATTACAAAGTGATAGGCTTGTGGTAGCTGTGGTGCTCACAAATTAAGTGAGATGAGGTTTGGAGGACAAGGCAGTGTACTCTAACAGGAATGGGGAGAAAGAGAATAAACCAAACCAGACCATGAGGCCATTAAAGTGTGCTTGGATTTTGCTCTGTTCTGCAAATTCAGTGTCACCTCCTTTCTTTTATACTATTTCTGTCATTCATTTGCTGAAGAGGGGTCCAATATTGGATGCATATTTATTGGCCACTATATGAATTCTGGGATGACACCTAATAATAGTGGTAAAACTGAAAACAGGAACACATGTTTGGCAGGGTGAGACAGTTGGAGTTGTTCAGCCTGGAGAAGAGAAGGCTCAGGGGAGACCTTACAACAGCCTCACAGTACCTTAAGGGGGATTATAAAAAAGAGGGGGACTTTTGATACATGCAGATAGTGACAGGATGAGGGGCAATGTATTTCCACTGAAGAAGGGTAGGTTTAGATTAGATACTGGGAAGAAATTCTTTGCTCAGAGGGTGGTAAAGTGGTGGAACAGGTTGCCTGGAGAAGTTGTGGATGCCTCATCCTTGGAAGTGTTTAAGGTCAGGTTGGATGGGGCCCTGAGTAACCTGATCTAGTGAATGGCAACCCTGCACACAATAGCAGGGTTGGAACTAAAAGATCTTTGAGGTCTTCTCCAACTCTAACCATTCGATAATTCTGTGATTTTATAATTCTATGATTCCACATCCACATTACTTTCAATCCTTAAGTGAAGTTAAAAGGGTACCTCAGTAAGTCTCTCTTTATACCTCAGCAAGTCTCTCTTTAAACCTCAGTAAGCCTCTCTTCTCTCTTTTTTTTTTTAATCACTAGACTCAACTTGAGCAGCTGCCTGGCTCCTAGTCCTGGTGTTATCTCTGCCACCTCTTCCTTTGAACTGGCACAAGTACTGCTTGGCCTTTTGGCAGAGGAATTGACACAGCTTGGATGGGGACAGGATTCTACAGAAGTGGAAACAGGAGGACCATGAGCCTGTTGGCTTTTACTGCTGCCAGACATCAAGCCAAAAGCTTGGCCTAGGACTTGTCCTCTCTTCTCTTAAAAAAAAATCCTGCTTTTGAACCCCCTGCCAGGGAATTTAGTTCAGGGCCTCCAGACCAGAGCAGTATGTGCACAGATGCCCAGTTTGAAATAGCAGGTCCAAGCCCTCCAGGGAATGTGAGGAGTCACAGTGTGCATCTTGCTTTCCTTGGACCTGCTCTCACTGCTGTGCTCCCAGGGACTCTTTCACAACCTGGCAGGTGCTGCCAGACATTTTTGGCTGCTGTGCACGTCTCCAATGCTGCAGGCACACACAGAACATACATCTTCCCAAGGGGTGGGGGATTTTTGGAAGCTTCAGGGTGTGTTCATCTGAAAGGGAAATTGCGTGAAACCTGTAAATTATTCACAACGGGGAAGAGCACCCCTGCAGCTACACATGTTGTGTAAGACTGAAACTGCAGGTCCTGCTGATCCCAGCAGCTCTGGAGAGTGCTTGGCCACAGGGTTTCTGTCTGCTGCAGCCCTGCTTATTACCTTTTGCTGAACACTGACTGATCTGCCACTCTTTCACCTGGTCTGGATCAAGTCCTGGGAGCCAGATAATGTCTCAGCTCTCCTATTAACATCACAATGCTGTGCTCTGGGGTGGAAAACAAGCCACTGACAGTGCTTACTGCACCTGAAGAAATTGTGTGTCTTAGGAAGGTAACCTCAGGAAGAGGTGTGAAGAAACTCTCAGCTCCCACATCTTACAGATGGGAAACCCTGTAGGAGAAAGTTCCACTGAGTTTGAGATTTAGCAAGCACTAACTTTGTCATCTCATACATCCCATTGCAACTACTGTGCTGTAGAGCTGCAGAGCAGAGTATTTTATGTCTTGTGTGACTGCTTGCATTAACAGACCAGTTAAACAAACTCTGATGAAGAGTCTAAGGTTTGTCCTAGGCTAAGATGATAGTAAGCAAGGGGTGAAGCACTGGTGATACCTCTTCCCTACCACTGACAGAAGGGGCTAGCTCCTCTAAATGTCTTCTCCTCCCTATCTCACATATGAAGTGGCAAAAGCAGAATTCATGGTGCTTCTGTCTTTCATTTTTGGTATATTGATTATCTGAGATGCTAGGGAAAGAAGGAAAAGCAGTTCAGTATCTACAACAGGCATAGAAGTTTGCACAGTCATGGAGCTACTGCACCATGCACTATGTAAAAACATCCCTGATGCTTGAAATGCACAAAGGTTGAGGAAAGGAAACTGATGATTTTCATTCATAATCCTAATCCATATGATGACACCCTGTGCAGATGTACTTCAGAGCTTTGTCTAATGGGGTCCTGAGCCCCTCCAAGGATGGAGACTGCCCAGCTTCTCCATCACACCTTCCTAAAACTCTCTCTTTAAAATCATTACTTTCTGTGAAATATTCTTCTCTTCAGCTGCCACCATGACAGCAAGATAGCAAAGGTCTCTTCTTCTTCCCTCTCCAAAATACTTCACAGAATTTTTACCAAAGTTCTTCTCTGGAGGTAAACTTGTGGTGCCTTTCTGCAGGGATCTGCATTATTAGGTGTTGGCAGCTATAAACGCAGAATAAGCTGACTGAGGCAGATCCTGCCTGTTCAGAACCTTCCCTGGGGGTTACCAGCCATGCTTCAGGACATCTAAATGTGATGTGTTATTGTTTCTGAACTGCTGCAGTTTGCAACCCAGTTTGTTAGAAGACCCTGAAATTAGCAATGTTTTAATAAAGTTGGTGTTAAACTGCTGTTATTCAAGAGATATTCTTTGAGCCATCACTGCTTGCTCAGAAGAAAGGCAGGAGAGCAGCACACAGTCTCCTTAGAGTCAGGCATCCCAATTTCTGCTGCTTTCATGACTGGGTCACTCAAAAGTGCTGCTAAGATACCATGTAAATACAACCACAACAGCTACAGGAAAAAGCATTCACAAGTTTGCTTCCTGGCTTTGTTTTTCAGGTCTTAATGACCTGTATCCATAACTGTTGCCTTCAGTTTGCCATACTGAAATATTCTCAAACACTGATTTGTGTTGTTTTGGTTTTTTTCTTTGCACCAAGCTTAGTCTGTTGAGATTTTGTGTACTTCGTATAGAGTTGGAAGGGAAAATCTGCTCAGACATTTGATGACCTCCCTCTAGTGGCTGTTACTGTGGAATAAAAGTAGGGCTGTGACAAAGTGAACCCCAAGGTTAAATGTTTATATTAACCGCTGTAAGAAATGAAAGGAAGTAAACTTGGGAAGAAGGTTTATGCCACATCAAAATATGCCACAGAATTGCTACGTTATTGCCAAAGCTTAGTTACTGCCCTTTCAACGCTGAAAATACTTATCTTCCACACTTCCCATCTTCTCCCTCTGTATCCTTGCACATAATTGTATTGGGTTTGCTTGGCCAGGTTTTGATAATGAGGGGGCTACAGGGATGGCTTCTATGAGAAGCTGCCAGAATTTTCCCCCATGTCCAGCAGAGCTAATGCCAGCCAGCTCCAGGATGGACCAAGCAGGCCAAGCTGGGACAATCAGGAATGATGGTAATGGCTCTGGGATAATGTATTTAAGAAGGAAAGAAAACTAATTCTTGGGCAGATGAAAATTGCAGCCACAGAAGAGTGGGGGGAGAACATGTGAACAAGTCTGCAGACAGCAAGGTCAGTGAAGGAGGAGAGGGAGGAGATGCTCCAGGCACTGGAGCTGAGGTTCCCCTGATCCCATAGTTCAACCCACGGGGAGTCAGCTGTGCCTCTGCAGCCCATGGAGGACCACAGGAGTGCTGAGATCCACCTGCAGCCCAGGGAGGAGCCCCCGTGGAGCAGTGTGAGACAAGGCAACCCAAACTGCATCTACAGAACACCCAAAAATACCCTGTCTCACGAGTTTATGCTTCTGGCACAGCAGAAATTAAGATTGCTGGTGCTATTCTCTTGACCACTTTTAGCAATGTTGTGGTCTGGGATATTGTTACCTAAAAATACCAGTTGGGTTCCACCTGAACCTCATGCTGGGACAAGGTTTTCTGCTGATGTCTCAGCTCCAGCACTCCACACTTAGAGGGTATGCTTTAAGCTCAAATTTATTTACAAACATGCAGGTGGAGTTAAAAAGCCACTTGAGGTCACCTGGTCCATATGCCTCTGATATAATGGCCTGCCAAAAGAGCAAGAAAGAAAGTAATGTCAGAATCAAGGATCCAAATCTCTATTTTTGAGAAGTTTCTTCTGCAAAGCCACTGTAAAGAATCTCCTACACAATAAAATTAAAAACCTCTTCATAACAGATGGCAGTAAATGTGGCGTGTGGAAAGTCTAGAAAAGTGCTGACACAATGGCAAAGCAGAGAGATATCTGACAAAACAGGAACGACCCCAGGACATCCACAAAAATACTGGAAGGCACTACCTTCCAGGAATACAAAACTACTGACTTCACATTATTCACCATCTCCCAAATTGAGCAAACTAGGCATTTTTGTAAGTTAGTTACAAAAAGAGGTGCATGGGGGGGTAACTGTAGCTCAATACAGGTGAAAAAAAAAGAATTTACAATAGTTTCCTTCAAATATTTGCTTGAATGACTGAATTCAGATACAGAAGCTTTTCTGGCTTCCTGTTCTTTTAAATACAGTTGCCTGAGAAGTGGTTCTTCTGCCACTGATTGATCTGACCTTTTCTCTTGCGCTCCACAAGCTGCTACACAGGATTTTGGTCTTTAGAAATCTGCCTGAAATGTTCCCATTGTTGGGAATATTAATCTGCAAGTAACTTTTTCTGGGCATTGGGGCCATTTATGTTTGGAAAACATGCAGGGTTTGAGGTGGGCCACAAATAGATGGGAAAGTGCATATCTTCACTGCCAAAGAGGGTGGAAGCCAAGTGGATGCCAAGTTGCATCCCTGGGTCTTTGTGGGGTAGGGCAGCTGCTGCTCAGCAGGAAGGCATGCAATGTCCTTGAACCCATCACACTGCAAAGCCCACCACCACTGGGACCTCCCTACCCAGTCATGGGTGCTGTACCGCCCAGAAGACAGCTCAGACAAGTGGATAAAAGTCCAAGAAATCAAACTCATGCCTTCCTTCCTTGCCAATAGTGCTGCAAAAATGGGCTGTCACCAGCCTGGGTGTTTCTCTGTGTGAAACAACAGTAGTGACAACCATGTGCTGGTGGGCACTGCCAAGAGCCACAGCTGGAAACACCTCCATGGAGATGTGAGCTGTGGTGGTGCATCCAAGTGGCAGCAGGTGCTGGGGTGGCAGATGTACAGTTTGCTACCTCAGATGATATCTGTGCCCAAGCCAGGCTCGATTTGCTATCTGGGATCCTGTTGAGCATCACCCAGAAATGCTCTTCAGGGCTGTAGCTGTCCCCAGACCACACCAGCAGATCGAGGGCATGCTGGTCCTGTAGCATGAACTTCACGGAGAGCCAGGTGACAGCCATGTATGCAGATCAGGATGTGTGGCAGGGGTGCCTTGTGGACATCTGGAGGATGACCAGCCCCAAGGTATTATGCCTGGCCCCATTCCTGTGCAGTCTCCCCACTGCCCACAGCTGGTTCAGCCATCAGTGTTAGGAAGATGGAGAAAAAAGGATGAGCAATTATGATTAGGATGAAACTGGTCACCTCTTGGCCCTGTACAGCAACAAGAATTTGTCTGACTTAGCTTATAAGACAGAATGCAAGAACAATTTGCTCTGAAATTCCGGCTTGTCTGTTTTCTCATTTGTCCTGTAAGACAAGTTATCCCATCTGTTCTTGAAAGGGAGGTGGTTGGTAAAGACAGGGGGGAGTCCTCAGAAGAAAAGATTTTCTTTCAAGATGAGGTTGCAACAATGAAGGGAAAAAAAGCCCAACACCCCTCTTTAAAAACGTTAAAAGGCTCAATTTTATATTTTGCCACCATACATTTTCATTTCAGTGGGTATGCAAATGCAAAAATATATGTGTATAAGAGTGAATTACTTGAATAGAAGAATAAACTCAAGATTGTCAAGCTTTACAGCAGACCTCTGAACCTGAAGAGAAGGAACTAAAACTCAAGGAAAAGAAAGCAGCTTATTTAAAACAGTGCTCTGAATGAAGGTGATGCATATCACCTTCTTGTGCTGTTAGGCTGTTGACAGTCATAGGAGAGCTAAATTTCACCTCGTGTTGAGTCATCTGATGGATAATAAGGACAGGGTCTTAGTTCTAGTAGCTTCATTTGGCAGGGTTTGTCTCTCAGCATGTGTAACACCGCTTTAGGTGTGCTCAGATCAATTTGCTCCTAGGTGAAAAGAGGAGGCAGGTTCAGGTGGCCTCAGTGGAGGTTCCCCCTAAAAAACATGAGAGCTGTTGGCAACGAGCATCTGGAATATCAAGAAAAGTCTCTGTTACTGCAACTGGATTGAAGTTTAGTTAGTTACATGCATGAGTTATCACAGACAGTACCTGATGTCTACATTTAGAAAGAAAAAAAAGTCTTCCTCATCTAATTCTGTTCCGAATGGAGGTGTGGTCTTTGAAGCCTCTTGCACCAATGTCTCATAGTTGAAAAGATAAAGAAGAACGAAGTAAGGGACCACAAGCCCATTTAATAACTTTTGGCTTTTCAAAAAGACTTCTTGGAGACATACCCTTCCTTATCCCATCATCTCTAAGCACTGTTTTAGTGAGAAGCAAACAATTGGTTGTGAAGAGAGGTATTGGCCCTTTTCAGTACTTAATTCCGATGTCTGTGGATTGAAGAGAGACCAAACCCTGTTTTAAATTATAACTTTGCAGACAGACTATAATATCTGAGTGGTGAATAAAGGACAAAAGTACTTTTTCAAAAAACCCTGCCATGAAGAAGGTGTTTTTGTGATTGCTGTGACGGTATTGCAAAACCTTCACTTTGAGCAGGTTTTTCAAAAGAGGAAGGTTTTGAGGACCAAGTCACAACAGCTTTGTGGGCATGAGACTCAATAACAGTCACAGGAAAATCCCTATTTTTTTAATACTTTATTCTTATGAGAAGTGCTTGCTCAATCAGGAAGTCTCATTAAAATAATGGAAAATATGAACAAAAGAATGAGGATTAGTTATATGAGTAATGATGCAGACATAGGTACAAAACACTTTTTCTAGAGTGTGGCTTATTCAACTAGCATCACTGTCTGGAATCATATTCAAAAATTTCTGTGTCTGTCTGTCTGACTTTTGAAGGGTGGGGTCTAAGCTAAAGAAAATTAACAATTATAGCAGGCAGAACAGAACTGTGTCAGTGTATGATGTATGCATTGCAGAGAAGGTTGTTCCAAGAGCCTGTCTGCAAACAACAGTGGGATGGAAAGGTACCAAAATGGTTTTGAATGATTAAGTTGCTGCGGTGAGAAGTTTGGTGCAAGCTAAAGAGTCTGAAAAAACCCCACAGGTCTGTCTCTTCAAGCAAAAGGCCATGCAAAAACTTAAAAATAAGGAAATAGCTAATGTAATTGATTAATGTGCTAGTAGTGCTACTCTGGATTTTCCAGTATTTCTTTTATCTCACACCCACATCCAAGGGATGTGAACAAGATGTTCCCTGAGAGCTAACAGCTCTAGTTTGGAAGTAAAGCTACTGCATCAGATAAACTATAGCAAAAGACAACTCCCAGTTCTCTGGAGACCATATGGGTTTGACTCTTAGAATTACCTGCCACATGCCTGCCATTACCCAAGACATTCTGTAGGCCACTTTTCTTATTTTTCTGTCTACTGTTCAGCTCCCAACTGAGGAGCTGCCATCAGGATGATGCAGACAGTCTAGGAGTGGTTCAACACTCCACTTACAAACAAAATTGTGGATTGTTTTCATTTCTTTGTGATAACTGACAAAATTAATGAATCCAATAGTGACCCTCATCCTGCTTGGAGAGTGCTGAGGTGAGTCTGATTCTTTGCATTTAGACAGGCACAATAAGCAACTGTGTCAAAACTGCTTAAAATCCGCTACCATTGATTCCCAATCTCTGTGTCAGATTAGCAGCAACAGGAATAAAAACCCTCACTGGAAGATTCTGTGTTGGGGTTACTTATGTCCCCTGTTGTCTGATGGAAAGCTGCCATGTGCTTCTGTGACCTACCCATTCAGATCAGAGAGCTGTCTGCATTTGAGGGCTGACACAGGACACTGTGGGCTGCCCACTCTGGTAATCACCTACCTTGTATTCACACTGATGCAAGAGTTTGTCTGGTTTTGCACCAGGCATGCTGTGTTCCCAATGTCCCCCTTGGGCTGGCACAAGAGCATCAGTGCCCCAGTGATCCATTCCCACTCCCTTTCCCCCTGGTACAGATGACCCATGGCTGGTTCTTATTCTGTAGGCATCTTGCAGGAACCAGGAATAAAAGCAGTCCTGCTCCGGCACTCTCCCTGCAAATCCCCAGCTTCCCTTACACCAAATGACTGCCAGTTATCACTCATGATCTCTGTGGAGAGATGTTCCTGACCCAGGCACCTTCCAGAGATGGAACCATACTGCCCACAGGTGTCTCGGTGAATTTTGTGCCAGCCAGAATGAGAGCAGGAAAGAGAGGCGCATTTATGTGGCTAATGGCTGGCACTGCTGCTAACCACCTTGCACTCCTTGTAGGGGTAATTAGTGTCTTTTCATGGAAGCTCAGAATGGCTGCTCTAGCATGGCAGGATGTGTCTGCAGCCTTGTTCAGTAGCCAGAACATACCTGAGCACTCATTTAGGGCAGGGAGTGAGTGGGTGATTTCTGTGGCAGCCAGTTGCTACATGCAAACCTTCTCTTGCAGCTCGTAGCCTGAGGGGATTGCTAAGCATTTAACAACTCCTATATTTGGATTGGTAATACCCATTGCATTACTGCAAAACCAAGATCAATGCCTCAGAGAAATGATCCCCCAGTAGCCTGGTGTGTTCCCACACTTCCCTGCCATATGTGCATCTGAGTCAAAGATTTGAGTACTGGGATGAGGTTATTGATGCTGTGGTGAGAGGGAAAAATCAGTGTGTCTGGGTGTAAGTGTTCTCATGCAGGGTATTTTTTGTGGTATACAGGAACAAGAGTTATGGAGAGTGCCAGAACCTCCTATTTCTTACACTTACAATGAGGGAAGGAACGCAATAGAAAAGGAGAATGCTGGAAAACAGGTGAAGTTCAACATGGGGGAAATGGCAAGAGATGGAGAACAAAGAAAGAATCTTGAGGCAGGAGAAACTTAGAGCTAAAGAAGAACCAACTCCAATGGCATGCTGGTAAGAGACAGCAACTGTGGAAGAACAAGCATCACATAGCAACTTGCACAATACGAGCCCAGCACTGTACATTGTGGTGGTGCAGGCTGTTCCCTGATTAGGATCCCTGTGTCCCCCTTCAGCTGCTAGAGTGCACTAGATGTGCTGCTACTGTAAATCTTCTGGTTTGGTTCCCCCAGAGAATGAATCTAGCCCGTGCACACTAAGATCATTATCTGAACAACCCTAGCCTGCCATAGGAGGGAAGCAGCTGGATGGAAGCACTTCAGCACACTTCTATCCCAGCTAAAATGTTAATTGTTAACCACAATTAGCAAAGCAAACATGTCTGTGCAAACCCTGTGTCCAGAGTGCTGTGCTCTGTCTGTGCAGCAGGGCAGTGCCTCTTGAAGGCACACTGGCTAGTTGCATGGTGGTGATTCCTCAACCATTTTCCTCAGTGACAATGCCACCTGAAGCATATTCCTGTAGTTCTTGCTCCTCTTGTTCATGCCTCTGCACAGTTATACTGATGTAGTTTCTGTGGAGCCACACAGTAAACCCTGGGGGAACTGCAGCACCAGAGAACAGGTACAAACCCAAATTTCTCCTAATAGCTGGGTTCATTTTTATGCCTAGATGGCTTTTAGTATTTGGAGAACTTGGGTATCACAACACAACACTCCACTCTGCCCATTCACTGTGCTCCCAGAAGAGTAGTTTACAAACTTATTTTACTTCTTCACACAAATTCTTCAATCTTGTCACTCTTGAATTTCTGTGTCACTGATTTGGATGACAAAGACCTGGATCAGCCCCTTCCAGGTGTAGGATCAGTTCAGTGGGGCCCTAGGGACAGCTCCTCACTGAGCAAGCCACCAGATCCTTGTGAGATCCATTTCATGGAATTCCCTGATGCTCACACTGTGACATTGTGGTCCCACTGATCCCAAATCCAGCCCTGCCGTCAGAGGGCACTTCTAAAGTTAGAAGTTCACTTCTAAACCCAGCTGTAGCCATAGCCCTGGATGTAGCAGCTCCTGCCCTTAGGAACAGAGAGGTCCTTTACATACACAATAGTGAACAGAGTGAAGGGCACCACCATGAGGGGAAAATATGTCCCAGCTCAGTTACTGGTGAAAGCTGCCCTAGTGAGCACAGACCTGCCCAGAGTGCTTCAAACTACTGTTCCTTCCTAATTTGATTGTTACAATGAGTTATATCCAGGAGCAAACACCACTCCACCATCTGGCACCTCAGAAAGTCACATTGCCATGAAAACTGGTGACTATAAGGCCAGCAGCCTCTCCTTGTCCTCTATGCACTCCAAACAGTAGGGAGTTCATCACCTTCCCACCTTCTCGCTGGGTCAGCAGGCTGCAAGACCATTTCTCCCCCCCTCCCATAGTCTTAGCATGAGACCTCCATGCAGCTGGAGTTAGGAAGATCTAGAAGGAGAACTGCAGAGGGCAGATGCCAACATTCCTGCAGGGGTCAGGGTTTCACTGGGGAAGACCCAGTTGGGGGAAGAGAGCACAGGTTGTTTTTCTGAAGCACCAAAGGCTGAGATCTTTCAAGGCATTTAGATGCCTCTGAAACTGTCTGCTCAGATGCTTTCAAAACTACTTTAGGCACTGTGTAACCTGCAACACAGCTAGGAAAACCTTCAAGATCTTAAAATATATACATTATATATATATATATATGCAAGTAAGGAGACTGTCCTCCCCTAGATGTTGAAGTCTGCATTACTAGCATGGTCCATAGCAAACAAATAAAACTACATGCAGAAAACAGGGTAGGTCAGCTCTTCATAGGAGTGAAATGCAGGATTTAACCTTTCTTTGGTCTGTTTTTTTAAAGGTAGTTTTTCTTTCCTTGCGCAGACATTGCTGCAACACCTTTGCAAAAATCCAGACTAATCATGATCCTTCGGTTCTAATAGCCTTGGGGGAAAGAAGGCTGCATACTTGGTGCTACTTCTTAGTCCTGGTGCCTTGATTCTCTGGCACAGTTAGTATTTAGAAACCTGAAAACATAACGTAAATGATGGCTGTGGAAAATCAAGCTGTCAAATCCTTTGGAGTTTGGGGGGGTTTTTTGGTTTTGTTATTTTAGTGCCAGTTCTGCCTTGTGCTGCTCTGTGCGAAATAAGATCCGTGCCTTGAATTATAAGCAAAAATCAACAAAAAACCCCAAACAAACAAACAGACATTAAAACAAACAAACAATCCCAACTACAAACACCAAAAAAAACCAAACAAAACCAAACAAAAAACTAAACCAAAACACAAAAAAAAACCCCAAAAAACAAAACCAAAAAAGCCAAAGTCAGTCAAAGAAAGAAATAGTGTGAAAGTCACATGAGCTACCTCAATGGAAAAAAATCACTCTCAGGTACTGGTGACTTGTGGATTTTACAGCCTCATCCAAATTTCAGATGCAAGGAGCAGCCAAATCTAGATGTACAACTGAATTATATTACAGCACCAGCCATCAGTAAGGTACAGGAGACCTCATGATACCCCTGGCTTGTCCTGTTCTGGATTGTATTGGGCCTCTTCATATTCTGGGTGTAAAAACGGAGTTACTGGGCAAAAAGTTAAGAGAAGATTGAACTTACCATGCAATTTAACAGGCAGAGTGTGTAAGGGGTCTGTGCTGGCAGAACTAAAACTGCTGCTGACTGAGATTTGCAGTGCTGCTCCTTTCTACTGTTCCCTGGACCTGCATTTTAGCAATTCCCATTTTAGCATCAGAGGAGTTTTTGCTGTGATGCCTGTAGGGAAAACATTCTCCCCAGTAGGATTGGAGATTGAAATGTCTTGCCTGTGGATGAATGGGAACAGACCTTTCCAGACAATGAGGATACTACCTCTGGAATAGAGTCAGTACTCAGTAAACTGCTCCTGGCCTTAATAAATATAGGTAATTGGCTTCTGCTAATTTGTTAGCTAATTAAAAAGCAAGATGCACAGGCTTTGCACATTGGTTTTGAGTTCCTGTTTGGCCTCAGTCAGTAGTGATGAACGTTATGCATTTCATGTTGGCTTGGAGTCACTCAACATTTTCTATTCTGTTGTTAGGACAAAACCTACTGTATCATGACATTCCATTTCATGACCCTCTCACTCAAAGCACTGGGTCTGAGTTAGCACCATTCTTAAAAATCACAGTGAACCTGTAGTGAGCAAACAATTTTGCCTCAGTGTGGTTTTTCTGGTTAGGAAGTGCAGATAGCCACAGTCTGCTGTTTTGCACCCAAGCAAAGGATCTCCTCCTCCCACGCACCTCGCACCAAGATGAAACCTTTGTGGTTTTGTGCCAGTTTGGGATATTGTACAATGTGAACAGTCGCCCTAAAACTCTCCCCTTGGAGCAGCCCTGTCTGGCAGTGATCTTCTCTAACACATGCCTTACACACATGCCCAGCCTGAGCTGGAAGTGAAACCAGACTCTGAGCGCAAAAGCAGTCAGAATTTATTCCNTCACATGCTCAGCCTGAGCTGGAAGGTATATGTATGCACCATGTAACACAGGGGAAGTGAAACCATACTCTGAGTGCAAAAGCAGTCAGAATTTATTCCTCTCTGTCCTCTCTCCTCCCTTTTTTTCCTGTTCAGAGCAATCCCTGCCTTTTCTGCACATCCCAGCCAGCCATAATCTGACTATTCAAAGAGAAGAAAATTCAAACCTACCTGAAACAGGAGTTCCCAGGCAGACACACTGACACCGGACAGTCACAACACAGCAGTGCTGGCAGCAAATGGGAAAAATGAAACGACACACCAAGGCAAATGCTACTTCAGCTCACATGGTCCAGTAAAGCCAGCGAGTAATCTAATTGTACACAGTCAGTGAGCACATCTGTCTGCACAAACACCAGGGGCCAGACAGTGTACCATCTCATCCACCTTTGTCTTGCCATGCTCTCAAACTCCAGACACAGAGCCTCTTAACACTGCAGGAGCTTCCCTACTTGTCTGCATTTGCAGTAGACTTTTACATATAAAGGTTCTGGGAATAGGTAAGCTGCCTAGTCTCTTAGCAGAGAGCGTTTTGAAAGCCAGACTTGCTACTGGTCCAAAGCAGAGCACTCTACTGCTCCCTTCTCCAATTAATTTCCAACAGGGACACGTACTCACCTCTGTGCAAACTACTCCTCATCAGCTGCTCAGGAGCAACAGCACGGCATTCTCTTCCCTGCTCATTTATCCTCCTGCACAGAGAAAGCAAGACATAATTAAACACGTCCTAATAGAGGACAGGCAGGCTGTGGTGGTGAAGCTGGCTTTCTTCTGTTAAATATGACTAGATTTTATAGCTGGCACTGGTGTAGCTGACACATGGAGAGAGATCTGTTTTCCTGTTGCAGATTCATGTGCACATTAGTGTACAGTAAAGTACAAATTTACACGTGCCATTACTATTTGCCCTGGAGAAGTGTCCAAAGGTAGCTTATGCTGGATTTTGCAAACATTTGAGCTCTTGCTAACTTTACAAATGTGAACCCAAGGTGTTCCCCTCAGTGGGAGAACTGGGGCAGCTGGTGTCACACCCCCAGAGAGATGTTCAGGTCAGGGCAGTGTCCCTGCAGCCTGGTCTCTGCCTGGCCAAGGGTCTGCTCCCTGCTGCAGGTGTGTTATCAACTAGAGAAGTAAAGCAACTGGATTTGCAGGCTGGGAGTGACTTGCTCTGCCAAGCAAGTCTGACCACAGCCCTGCCAGTTGGTGCAGGTGACTGGCTGTGCCAGAGAGAGCAGGTCTAGGGATCCCTGTTACTATTTTCAATGCCTACACTAAGCATGTAGTTTTATCATGCCCTTTATTCTGACACTATAACTTGTTGCCAGCTATGAAATGAGCAGAGAACTCGTAGGGATCTAGGAAACATCCACTGTCAGGACTGACTGAAAAATATATAAGTTTATTAAAACATTGTAAAGAAAAAAAAAGTCTTCAAATATGTAAAAAAGGTAAACCAGAAGCAAATTCTGATGCAAATAGGAAGGGACTAACTAATTCTCCCTGCTTTCTCTGCATAGGAGAAGAACTAATCATCTAGATAGCATCAGAAGAGGTGAAGATCAGACATTAGGAAGGCTTTGTAGTGATAAACAGTTAAATGTGGATTAGATTGTCTGGAGAGGCTGGAATTTTCCTGCTAATGGCTTTTAGGAGCAGGTTAGGCATAGCTTTTCCAGCATTTTTGCAGCTCATACTGGTTCAGACCTGGTAATTTTCTAGGTGTTTTCCAGCTCTCTATGATGGTCTACATTACAGTACCTTAAATTGGCTGTAACTGGGTTGGTGATCCTATTACACTGAGCAACTGTAACAAGAGGACTTTGTAATCATTTAGAAATATGCTCATGATCTCTGCTGATTACGATTAGCATTGAAGTTTGGTTAAACTCAGGATAGTCCTAGACGACTCAGGAAGGAAAAACATTTGTACGATACTTTTGTGATTCATCCTAAGCATAATAAAAAAGATTTAATAAATTACAAATCTGTAACAATTTACTACTTGACAGGTGTTTCACCTCTCATGTCTTTCCTCATCATAAGACAAATGAGCTTGATGCCTGTTCCATCTCTTTCCTTAGTTTTCCTGCAATGAATTATCAGGATCCTCTTTTAGAGTATTGTGGTATATATCTATTGTCCTTAATGTCTTCCTACCTGGGACAGAATTTCATTAGATTTAGGTAGAACCAAGCCAGGACTTGCCTTGAAAAAGTCTTTTTCTCCTCTCCACCAGGCTGGAAGCATCTGTGAGGTGCCACGAGCTTTGTGGGGCTCTGGATTCCCCCAAAGGGCTTTAGGATGGAAAGTGTCCCCATCAAGCTGCACTCAGGTCTGCTCAGGAGGTAATGTTAGACATCCTTGATGTTAGAGCCTGCCAGATTCTTTGTGAGTAATGACAAGCCACTGACAGAAGCAGTTTGTGACAAGTGACAAACATTGTCAGGGAAAGAAGCCGCCAGTGCTGCACAGCTGCAGTTTTCTTCTCAGCTGTGGAAAAGCCACCTTTTGCAGCCCAAAAGTTTTCTAAAGATTTGGCCTAAGATTTTCAAATTCTGTTGCCTTGTACTTTCTTTGTATGTCAAGGTCTCCTCTTTGTATAACTAACAGTCTGGGCAAAGCAATCTGTCCTGGTGAGCCCTCTGCCTCATACTGTGCTTAAAATTACCACAGTTCTAAAGGGAAACAATCTTTTTTAATTTTTTTTTTCTTTTAAAATCTCCTGTCCTGGCCATACACAGGCATATGGATGCCTGCATCACCCTCTTCAGAAGGAGCCCTTTTCCCTGTTTCTGGCTCTATCAAGTTTTTACACAATCCCCGTGTCTTTTTCCTGGTTATCTTCTAGAGGTGTTGATATATGCACACCCAAAACTGCTCAGTAAAAGCCTAAAACTCCACTCTTGAGCATTTCAAATTGCCAAGCACCTTCCTATTTGCTTTTGCTTTGGGTGGAGGCTCGTGCTTACACAGAAAAGTTTTATGGCTCTCTAACGGGAAGGGGAGTGGCTGCAATCACCAGTCCCCATGGAGTTGAAGGCAGACCCTGATGGCATTACATGAGCTGGGGCAATCTAGCCTCCCCATACTGGGTCACAGGAAAGTTGTAAAGAGGCTAGAAAACTACTGTAAGTCTCCTGCCTTGCACAACATCACATTCCTCAGCTCCCGCAGACAACCTTGTCTTGTCTGGTCCCCTTTCCTGCTAAACAGCTTCTTCCAGGCCAAGAACTGTATTCCCCAGTTACCATACACACCTAGCAGCTGGTGCCCTGGCATCTGCCTTCTGTCCTGTGATGGATTATCTCATGGTACTTTCTGGAGCCTTCCTTTTGCACCATTCCTGGATCCTGCTTTGAACTGCAATTGTATTCTGCAGTCTCAATATTCTGCAAGCGTTTGTTTCTTTTCTCCCAGTTTAGCTCAATTTCTCCATTTGAGAAATACTTACAGCTTCTTGGCCATTGCTCATACCAATAAGGCTCCATGGCCTGAAGCCCAAAGCCTATATTTAGGTTAGTTTTTGCAATACTACTTTTTGTTTGCAAATAATGTACACAAGGGCTTCTTTTCCTGTATCTACGGCAATCAGAAGAAAAATAGTAGCTTTATCCCTAGGCCCCTTCTTACTCCATCTTTGTGTGAGCTCTGTTCAAGTTCATGAGAGATCTTTTTTGGATACACAGCAATTATATGCATCTCACAAGATCCTGGTCTGCAAATGGTTGGAGGCTGGAAGGATGCCAGGAGAAGCACCACATTTGCTTGCTCATATCCCTTGCTCTTCCAAGGGACAGAATACCGGTCTGGAATGTTATGACCCTTCCAAGTCCCTGCTCCCTCTCAGGGGTGCATAGACAATTGCTTTTCTCACTCTCAGATTCCTTTTCATGCACACATACATAATTCAGGACAGCTGCAAACACTGCCCTTCTCCAGGCTGGTGGTTGTCAGTAGATTTCAAAGTTTCTCCACGCCAAGTCTTGCTCAGGACATTACATGAAGTCGGCATCTTGGACAGTGGCTTCTGTTTTTTGGGTGGTAACTCAGGAATATGGGAGTCTAAGTTGCTCCTTGTGGTTAGCCTGAACACACCACAGAGGGGTGCATTGCATCCCTCAGCACATTCTGAGGTTTCTTACATACCCAGCTAGCTACGTCCAGCATGAGGCCACCATGTCCTTTAATCAGTGCAGCAGTTCTTGAGTAACTTGGCTTCTCTGTCATAAAATAATGGTGAATTTCTATGCCTGTATTCATACAGTACCATACTAAAAATTTCAGCCAGGCCATTTCATAGTGGAAGTAAGACTTTTTCCAGGGGTATTAGCTGTGGGATCTCCAGAGTTATAGCCACATTAATCATGAATTCCCCAAGAAACTGCCCTACCCCATTAAATACACTGGCATATTTTTTAATAAGGTCACCTGCCTTGTGTCAGTTGAGATGGAACAATTCCCACTTTCATTACCAGTTTGATCAATTTAATATCCAGCCTGCTCAGGGACTAAGCTCTAGTGATGCTGTCGTGTGTACAGCATAAAATTTGTGGTGTTTTACATCCTATTTCATTTGGTCTAAAAGCACACCATGTCTGTGGATCCCACTCTGCTCCACCTTTTGAAATGTGGGTTCTTACTCTCTTTTCCTTCAGCCAGTCCTGCTGTTGCTGTTTCCACGCCAATGTGGAAAACTATATAGCCATCTGGGGAGGTAGCTGAAGCTTCTGCATGTTCTCAATTTCTTCTGGGACCTGACTGCTTCCATGAGGACACCAGGATTGTGGTCCTCTTCCTGTTGGCTGCCCAGCCTTAAGTATCACATGTTCCACATTGGTTTCAGTTGCATAGACACTAGGGTTGGCTCCACCAGTGCCAAGTACAGAGGGACAATCACTTCCCTAATCTCACTGGCCACATTATTTCTGATACAGGCCAGGATGTCATCGGCCTTCTTGGCCACCTGGGCACACTGCTGGCTCATGTTCAACCAGCTGTTGACCAGCAGCCCCAGGTCATTTTCCAATGAGCAGCTTTCCAGCCACTCTGCCCTCAGCCTGTAGCATTGCATGGGGTTGTTGTGACCAAAGATCCTGACCTGGTACTTGGTCTTGTTGAACCTCATACTGTTGGCCTTGATCCATTCATCCAGCCTATCCAAATCTTTTGCAAAGCCTTCCTGCCTTTCAGCATATTAACACTCCTGTCCAGTTTAATGTTGTCCACAAACTTACTGAAGGTGCGCTCAATCTCCTCATCCACATCAACAATAAAGATACTGAGCAGGACTGGCCCAATACTGAGCTCACTAAGGAAACCCCCTTAGTGAGTGGTCACCATGTGGCACCATTTATTATCATTCTCTGGGCCCAGTCATCCAGCCAGTTTTTTAACCCAGCAAAGACTACCCCTAAGCAAGCCATGGTCTGCCAGCTTTTCCAGAAGAGTGCAGGTTGGTCAAGCAGGACCTGCCTTTCTTAAACCCATGCTGGCTAAGTCTGATCCCCTGATTGTCCAGTATGTGTCATGTGATTTCACTCAAGATGATCTGTTCCATAATCTTCCCTAGCACCAAAGTCAGGCTGACAGGACTATAGTTCCCTGGATCCTCTTTCCAACACTTCTTGCAGATGGGCATTGCATTGACTAACCTCCAGTCATCTGGGCCCTCCACAGCTAACCAGGACTGATGATAAATTATATCATTTGAACCCAAGCAGTTGGTTTTCAAGCTTTTTTATCCAACTAGTAGAGAAAAATGACTGTCAGTGGTATCTTTGTGTTATCTTTCGTCCTTTGCAACCCTACTAATTCAGAGGACTTCCCTCTCAGCAACGAGAAATAGCATCATGCCTAAGCCCTGAAGAGTGGGTGGGTGATAGATACGTTCCAAAACTCAGACTAAATCAATGTAAATATTGCAAGTCTTCTTGGGAAAAGAAAGATATATTTTTGCAGATTATTTTACCAATAGTCTTTTGGACTTGTTAGTTAATGCTTGAGGGTTTGGGGAGCATCCTGGCTAACAACATCTGAGGAAAAAAAAAATATGACCAGATGAGTGTGTTAGAGTGACCATTTATAATTTACTCTGTTCTGCAATCTATAGAGGAATAATAAAGCAAACTTCTGACTATTAAAGCACTGAGTACTTACACGGGGAAAAAAAAAAAAAACACCAAAACAAACACCCACAACGCAAACCTTCAAGTATAAGAGGGATTCACGAGCAGACATTCTCTGAAATGACATGGATACCTTTCCCTGCTAATGTTAGGTGTTCATCACCTTTTCTGCAACACCCCGGTCAACACCAAGCTGGTACTAAACAGCGATGTTCCAAGCTGTCAATAAATGATATATTACCTCCAGCCATCAGGTTGCTGCCCAAGTCTGGGCCAACCTGTCAAGCCGCATCACCTCCGGGTGTAGCGGTTCTATTCTCTGTTCTCTGCTGTCATTTGTCCCCTGTGCCACTGGATGGCAATGCTGGCTAAAGTATCACTGCCGATAGCGGAGATAGGGCAGAGGAGGAGTGCACATGGGCAGGGTACGGACAAGGCAAGGCAGGAGTGGGCACTGTCGTGGAGAGCCCGTGGGAAACGCGTCCCGCTGGCACATCGCACCCTTTGCTGTAATTTTCAACCTGAAAGAAGATGTCCGACTCACGGGGCTTGATTTCTCAGGACCCCCGCATTCGGAGGACTCGAGTCATGGGAAATTAATATTTGGTGCCGAGGTTTTAAGCGTCGGAAGGAGTTGGCAGGAGTCACGCATTGGCGCGGCTTGCTAGAAATTGCCCAATTTTTATACTTAAAAACTCTACTTACACTTTGTAAAAAATGACTTTGTAAGCACGGCACGGCTGGGCTCAATGACTATTCAGTGAACTCATTTGAATGTGCATAGACAGGGCTTGCTTGAACTGCTGCATCAAAGAGAAATGCTGAAATGAGTCATTTGTGAATCACGGCTTATTTTCTGTTGTTAGCTCATCTGGAATCCCATGGTGATCAAACAGCCTTTTACAATGTGTTAATACATCGCTACTCCATGTGTTTAGCAACAGCTCTGTTCCAATAAGTTGCAGGTAGTCACCCATTATAAAGAGGTAGTGTTTTCTGCCGCGTGTAAACCGGCTGGGACGAACTTGGAGATGAAAACATAAGCAAAATTTCATGCTGTTCCAAACACTCTTTTCCACGCTGCTTCCACTCCAATATCATACATGCTTTCTGTATCCCCTCTTGCAAGGCACAGTCCAGCCAGAAGAGATTGCCTGTAAGTGCTCTCGTCGTCCAAGGGGCTGCAAACAGGCTCTCCAGCAGCAGCTAAGCCACTTTCCAGGCACAGGAATGGAAGGGAGCCAGGCAAAAAACCACCCTCAAGCCGCAGTTTAAGGTAAGGCCCTGTTTTTCAAACTGGTGGCTGTTCCCACCCTGTATCTTTAGAAAGCCAAAGAGCTTGGGTCAGACTATAAGCAGTTTCAGGCATTGATCTACTCAAATTTGTAGGGGACCAGTGATCCTCCCCTGTCTCTCTTTTTTACTGTAACAAATTGAATCAGTCCAGCAGGTCTGCAAAAGGTTGACAGGAGGCTGAGGAAGAGGGTGTGAATCCCTTAAGGCTGCTATTGTCATTGAACTCTCTGTGGTGTGAAACCACAGCCCGAGGTGCTGAGCTTCTACCCAGAGCAACTGAGGCTCAGGAACCAATTCCCTTCTGCCAGCTCTTTTATTGGAGTCAGTGGCTGGAAATGGAAACATCTTCAACCAGTACAGCAAGTGTCACCATAACCCGTCTGTCAGAGCCCTAAGCCCTGTCTGCTTGTGTGTGAGTTACATGGCCATAAAGGCCAAATACTCTCTGCCATCAGCCACTTCGGTTTCTTCTGTCACACGTAATTGTAGCTCAAAGGTCCTGAATAACTGCATTCCTATTGGGACTAATCCAGCCCCCAATAATAATCTTAATAATGTTGCTCTTAACCAGCCACATGAATCCCTTTCAATCCCCAACGCAGGCTCAGTCATGCTGTAATTCAGTAGAGGAGGCCATTCACTGTGGGGCTAATTTAGTTTAAAATGCAGACAGCCTATTTATGGGACAATTTTTTGTTCATGCTCTAAATTCTTATGTGCAATCAACAGCCTGTAAACCGGGTCAAGCCAACACATGATCCATTAGCATAGGTAGTTGGGGCTTATAGCCCTTAGGAGCAATATTTGTTTTGTGCTCCCTCAGAAGTGGGATATATCCCCTATTTAGTTAATGGGCCCTGTTGTAGGGGAAAAACACAGAAACCCTTTTTCTGTGCTGGAAATTAATTTCATACAATCCCAGGGTTGAGTTTGACCCCACACTCACCTACTAGCTTTTGAAACCACTGCTACCCTTCCAAAAAAGAAGGAGCACCACATTTCCTCTGTGAGGGAAGTACAGAAAATTGAGGAAAGCAACAGAGCATCACCCCATTGAGATAAAAACTGGGTTGTGCTGCCAAGAGCAGGATTCCCAGGGACATGGAGAAAGGCTTTTGTCTTGGGAAGGTTCCACATAAGCATTAGACTGGCAGAGCTTAGGTTCCTTAATGGATCTCAAAGCAGATTCAGTGACAGAACGTTCTCAAGTTTTGAAATGCAAGAACAGACAGGGCTAACATGTACCAATATCCATTAGGAAAGCAGGCAGCAAGGTAGATGTCCTGAGTCCTTTCACAGGACAAGTCCCCTGATTTAAGCAACTCCTTAATTTTTCCTTCAGGGTTGTTTTTAAGCTGGCTGCTTGAGTCCAGCAGAGTGCTTTACCAAAAGCTTTGGTGGAGCAACTTAATACTACATCAGAGGAGAAGAAGAGTAGAAACAGGAAAAGAAACGAAGGAAAAAGAGATGAGAGATGCCTTTTGGTATAGTCTCCCCTAGGGTGGGGAGTTATTGCCTTAGGGGTCAGATTTACCTTTGACGAGGAAGGCTGTCCTGGAAGAGCTAGCAAAAAGAGCAATAAGCACTCCAGGTGGGAAACAAAGGCAGGGGAACCACCCACCCATAAATATAGGCAGAACAGGCCTACATCTACATTGCCTACAGCTGGGGCCATCTGTCTAAAGGCAGGCAAGGGTGTCAAGAGAGGAGGGCCTGTTCCAGGTTAGTGAGGTTGAGTGTAAAGCAGGTGATGCTGATTCTGGGGCAAGTAATAGCCTGTCTGTGTTTGCATGCCATATTTTTCCAGTGACACTTTGTAGAGTGTGTGTGTTTTCTAAATTGCCCCAAATAAACACCGCACCCCTCAGACATGCACATCTTGTACGTGTTTTGAAATAAAGACAGCTGGAAGACAGGAAGGGTGCCAAGGGCTTAGGAGACTCATTTCTGCAGAGCGCATTTGTAACAGGACCTCCAACTGAGTAAATCTTGCCAGAACTCAGCCTAACTGGGTTTCCTTCCTCTATGTTCAGCTCTCTTGCCACATCCCTGTATCCTGAGGCAATTCACTTCATTCATCTGTGTCCCAGTTATTTTGAAGATATGAGATAAATAATGCTAACTACCTCACAGAAAAAAAACATTTACAGTTCCTCTTAGGATTTTGCTAAATTTTTGTGTCAAATTTCCTTCACTTCTATCTTCACCTTTGAAGAAAAATTGCTTGTATTGGAACCCTGGTGCAGAGATCTAGACATGCATTTCCCATGTATTGCCTGTCCCATTTGTAAGTCTGACCCTCTGAAAGCCCAAGATATTTCAAATTCTTCTTTTCCTTTTTTGGCTTGTTGTCTTTAAGGTTCGTTCCAGTCTGGACTTCGTGCATACTGGGAGGTAGAGGGATGTAGAAAAGCTGATGATAAATGTCATGACTCCAGGAAGTGGTGCCTTAAAGACATTAGTCACTTTGGATGAAGTTGCCAAAGAAGGCAATTCCGGCACCTAAAGGAGGAGAGGTAAGGAGTGGAAATGGCACAGCTCAAATTAGAGTCAGGCTGCTGGGTAGCATCGTCCAGGCTGTCCTCACAGACAACTTCTGAGCACGGTGTTTCTAGTGCTAGGTTAGAAGGAGAAAAGCCTGGGGTTGTTCTTCCACGGAATTTCCCAAAGAGGAGACACACAGGGGCGCCAAAGTCTTAGAAAAAGAAGCCTAAGACTTTTTTCTGCATCGCTCCTCTGCCAGCGCAGTCGGAGAGCTTCGCTCCTGCTCCGGAGTGGGCAGCTTTAAGGGAGCAGCTCATCGGCTCAAGACTGATTTAATTTGCAGACGCACTGGGGCTTCGCAATCGCTTAAACTTGCCTGGTGTAAACAAGCTGGGTGGCTGCTGGCTGCTAATAACTGTGCCTCTCCCAAGGGGAGTCCTAAAGAGAGATGGGGTGTGCCCAGGTGGGGGGGTCTGATGCCTGTGGGACGCTGGTGCATCTCTTTGTCCTTGCACCGCACTTGCAAGCACGGCCTCGAACTTGTTCCAGAAAAAAATTCCCAGATGAATTTGAGAGAGTGGCATTGTATCAGTATGGTAATACTGCCCTTAGGAAAATAAAAAGTTTGTTTGTCCAGTGTCCATCTAACTGTGTTCCTGGGTGTGAAGATGATGTTGTGAACCTCTGTCCTATCAGTTTGTCCTTGTGAGCTGGATATGGCGTGATGGTGTCAGCAGCTGCTGGATTGAGCATCAAGGTGAAAATCCCCAGGACAGCTGTAATGTGGGTGCATGTCAGCCACAACCTCCAACCGCACCCTCATTTCCCTTTGACACAGGGAGGAGGCCGGTGCAAGGGCGATTACATCAGCTCTTCACTGCGATTAGATTATACATATAGCGGGTTGGTATTCCTTCAATGGCTCTGTGGAACAATTATACCAGATTATCCAGTGCACAGCCTGCTCTTTCACTCACCTCCAGAGGTTTTACTCCATAGTTGTCAGGGAGCCAGGCAGGACATTTTGGTATAAAATACCACATAAACAAAACTGAGCCAAGCAAACTTGGACCCATAGGATAAGCTGCCATGGAAAAAAAAAAAAAGCCATGTTGTTCATTGTTTTGTTTTGTTTTGCTCTCCACTGAGTGATATATATCTTAGTGACAAGTTGCTCTAGCCATACAGCATTGCTTTTAATACCATAAAGTGTTGTGGGGTGTAGACATGTGGTAGGACAATGGCTAGAGCTAATGTTAAAGGCTAAATGTATTGCAGCTGCATACAAGCTGGGCTAGATTAAAGACTACAGCTTTGGAAGTTCCTTGTTAAAGAAAAAAAAAATCACTTAATAGATTTTTTTTTTTGCAGATTAATTTTGGTTTGGACGTCAGAGTCTCCAACAGTCATTTTCCAGTAATACGTCTTTATGTAATTATTTGACACTTTAAAATATATGCCTTGCAGACAGCAGTTCCAATGTTAACATAGAAATATCAAAGCAGATTTTATTTAAACTCTGCTGTGGGTAATACCAGGCTTTGTTTTTTAAACATGTCTTATTGGGATGTTTTATTCAATGCACTAAAGAATAAAATTCCACTTCTATTGTATCATGTTGTGTCAGGATTGATGCAACACTGAAGTATCGGAGCAGCTGAGGGTTTCTAATATGAGTGCCCAAGTTTAGCTATCAAAGAGCACAGACTGGAAATGGCCTGTTTCATGGACATCCTGACTACCTGCTCCTCCTCTTAATACCACTTCCCTGGCTATGGGACGTGTTGCCACCAGCAGCTGGAGAAGTGGATACTGTTCTGGTGGTTAGTTGAGTCCCAGTTCTTGGTTTCCTTTCCTTTCCTTGATCTCCAGCAAACCAGCTGCAAGACCTTGGGGAAATTCCTTATCTTCCCCTTGCATCAGTTTACTTATCTGTTAAGCAGATAAACTAATAACACTGCACTTCTTAAGGGTTTGTTGAAGCTTATTATGCAGTAGCGAGTGCTTTGAGAGGGAAGTCATTATAAAATCGACAGTGTTAACATGACATGGAGGTAACATGAAGGAGCCCCATTCTGCTCCATGCAAGTCAGCAGAGCTCTGTTATTTGCTTTAGCAGAAGCAGGGATTTGGCCTATGCTTAAATGACTTGCATTTGTTTTTCTTCTTGAATGCTAATATAGAGTTAAGAGATAGCATTACAAGGAAAGCTCAATCCTGCCTATGTGTAAATATTTAGCAGCTGAACAGGCATTATTTAGCAGGGCACAGTTTCTGCTTCTCCACAGTTTTTAAGGATGTCATTCTAAGCTGCTACAGATCAGAAGATACACTGAAATTACCAGATCAAAATCTTTCCCATATAAGTGTACACATACAGAATTTATTTTACTGGGCAATTAAATGTGTAAGATAAATATCCCTGGGGGAGGAGGGTTGTTTGAGGTTTTATGGCATATCTTATTATGGGCTCAGTTTCGAAATCTTAATCCAAGCAAAACTCCCAATGTAGAGGCTTAATGTTGGAGTGTAACTTGTATTTTGTACTCAGGATATGTGCAGTTGGGTGGATGTATGCAGTTGCATCAGTGGATTTTAGGGCAGGGGGGTAGTGAAGGCAATGAAACTTCACTTAGAGAAAAACAGCCCTTCCTAGAACTTTTATAATTAGCAATAATACTTTGATCAAGCAGGGCACATTGAACGTTTGGGCAGCATACTGTTTTCTGGATTTCATCTGACAATAATATTGATGAAAATTGAAAATCAATGTAAAATAAAACTTATTTGTGATTATTTTGGGTTGGCATGATCAGTAAAACTGCAATGTACTGCAGCTATGAGATTGTTGGCAAAATAGCTGCCTGTTTCAAGTGCAAAAGCTTTTTGGAGGACACGTGAGCAATCAGAATTGCCCAGAAAATACTCCAATTTCATGTTGCAAATGCAACTATTTTCTTAAAACTGGGTGGGTTTTGTCTGCTTAGAAAATGAAATGTACAACAGAAAAAAAAGCAACCAGGATGGAGTGAACAAATAACCAGATCTTGACATGCTTACAGTGGATAGATTTATTTTTCTAAAGACAAAAGTGCTTGGTGGCTTTATCCTAAATTTATGGTGCTTTGAAAGAAGAAAAAAATCCTCACAAGCGTTTGTATTTGAGACCATGCAACTACTCCCTGAGTAATCAAAAAAAGGACTAATGATGGAATTTTACCCCATCGATGCTTTATTCATAGGGATGGCCTTTTTAGAAGCTCGTTTTCTGGTGATGGCAATGAGAGTGCCCAACCCTAAAGGGCCTAGGTTGAGAAAGAGGTGTCTAGTGAAGCAGCATGTACCTGTTACCTTTTTCTACGAGTTCTACAGCATGGGAATTCATACCATGTGGTTGCTCATGCAAACACCGGCCAGTCCTCTGTAGCTGGATTGCGTTGGCACCGCAGCGTGTGCTCAGTTTTAACTCTTGATTACTTGCCGGTTTTGCTTGTTTAGTTGCTTTAGTGCAGTTAGTTTAGCAAATAAGTATTAAAAAACCAGGTGAGAGCCACGTGCGTCTTGGAAAAACTTCGGTTTTTCCTTCCCCCTCCCCCACAAAAAGTTTTCCTTTCGCTTCCAAAAAAATGCACTCATACACCTCTCCCACCCCGTCATTTGACATTTTAAAAAAAATAGCTATTTATATGCATTTATACCTATTTATATGCTGATTTTCAGCCTGATAAGAACCCTGATAACACACTGGGAATTCAAAAGCCGGGGCGGGGGTCAAGGGGGAGAGGGTGTGGGGTGTGAAGGGAGGCGGCAGAGGACGGGCGGAGAGGTACCGCGATGTCGTAACTCAGGGGCACAGCATCCTCATCCTCCTCCTCCTCCCCACCGCTCCTCCGCGGAGGCTGCGCAGGGGCGCCGGCTCCGAGTCTTCTCCATGCGGGACGTCCCGCTTGCCCCTCCAAAGCATATCCCGGAGCAAAGTCGCGACGGGGGGAACCTGAGGGGAAAGGAGAGGGAAGGGGCGTTTGGTTTTCTGAGGTCCCGGGAGCGACTGAATCGACCTGTTGCACTCGGTGAGCTTCCCTCCCGTGGGAAACGGGCTTGCAAGAAAACAAACTCTGCGAAAATGAGTAGCCGAGAGACAGCAGAGTGGACAAGGCAGTCACAGGCGGACGCGTACGGATTTCTTCTCTTTTCCTTTCCGTTCTCTCCTTCTCAACATCCCAAGTCTCTCATGGAATGGGCTTTCCCGGATCCACTGGCCGCAGCGTTGAGACCCCAGTCGGGGAGCCGTCTGCCCCGCAGCAGGGCATAAAAACAAGACAAAAACCCCCAAACCAACCGAGGAAAAACTTCTCTGCTAACAGCCGAGACGCAGCACCTCCCCTTCTCCGGCACCGGCCTCCCAAGACTAATTGAATCATGTTGGACCGCAAAGTGCAAGAGAGGAAGGGCGGGGAGTGTCTATTTTTTTCCTTTCTTTCTCTCTCTCTTTTTTATTTTTTTTTGTCTTTGTTTTGTAGGATTTGAAATGTTGGGGTTGTTTTTATGTCCTGCCAATTTTTGCCTCTTTCCTTCTGCTCCCCTCTCTCTAAGCCGAGCCCGGGAAGACAACCCTCATCCCAGGGGAGCCGCCGTCCCGCTCCCCCCTGCCCCGTAAAGCTAAGGTAGACCCACACTAACCTGAACCTCTCCTTTCCCCCTCCGAAAATACAGACGCTGGGAGTTCAGCCTGGGCAGAGGAGGGAGCTGGACGAAGATGCGCGTCCACCCTGCAGTATGTGTTCTGGACGGCGCAGAGCGGCGCCTCTGCCGGCCCTCGGGCTGGCTGGGCTGCAAGTGGCCCCACGGGTGCAGAACGGCCATTGCCAAAAATTACTTTAGTGGAAAAAAACCCTCAAGCTATTTATGTGTCAGTGAGCCGGGGGAAATCAACCGCGCTGAGCTTGTCCCCCAGCCGGGCGGCGCTGGGGCAGGAAGAAGGGAAAAGCCACCAGTGAGAAGAATAAATAACCCTAAACTCCGCGCAGGCAATCGGCAGGCGGGCTTACCCCGGTTTTCTTGCAACTCGCCCCGAGGGCAGGCAAAATAGGCAGGAGGGAGTGGGAATGATCTGTCCGGCAGCTGAGGGCTCGGCTGGTCGGGATACTCAAGGGTGAGAGGACCTGTTGATAACTCAGACCAGCTGGGGAACCTCGACGCCGGGAAGAAGAATGTCACCCAAGAGCATCTCTTCCCCAGTTTCTCTCTGGGAAGAGGTGTGAGACGAGGTTTGGCCATAAGGATGCTGTCCGTGAAGGGAAAGAGGAGTGGGCAGGGCTCCTGTGATACACGGCGCGTCCATCGAAAATAACTCAAGAGAACTCCGTGGTGACTGTCTCTGATCCACTTGCCAAAATCACTCCCAAGCTGTGAACCAGAGGGTGTGACATAGAGGGGCGAGGAAAAAAAAAAATTAAAAAAGCTGCATCTGTCTTTACGCTAAAAGGCTGGGGAGAGAAGTTGACTCAGCTTCACCTTCCTCTTGCACAGGGAGGAGGCAGGTGGCAGGGCAGGCAGGACGAGGCAGACCTGACACTTCAGGAATCACAGTAGCCCAGGGTGCGGCGATTTCAGTCTCCTACACGGGCCAGGTTTGCCCTCAAGGCTGCGAGGGAAAGGTGTCCTCTAAACGCCCGGGCCAAGGAAGTCGAATTCACCCCCGAAATGCGGTCACCCAATGCCCCAGGGAGGGGAAAAGGACCGTCCCATAACCCCGGGCTCTGCAGCGCGTCCAGCCCATGCTCTCTTCTCCTAGGCTAAAAAAAAAGATCACAGATGAGCCAGATGCGAGCCAGGGCTGCCCCGAAAGCTCCACTCCCGCCCCGCGGGCTGGCTGTGTTGGGGCCACCTCTCTGCCAAGTACCGCGGGACAGAGCCCGGCTGTGAAAGCTGCGTCCTGGCCCGGGACATTTAACCCTGTGTGGGGAGCGCTGGAGTCAGCGAGAAGGGAAAGATCCTACCGGGAGGAGCGTGGCACCCAAGTGTACTGGGAACGTTTCGCTGAAGGCCAGCTTAAAATCGGATTAATTCCCCACACCCGTCCGCAAAATAGTAATGAAAGGTAGTATTTTAAATAGTCGTAACGGGGCCAAAATTGCCTCCTCCTGGAGAGGAACTGAAGGGACAGGGCGACCTGCAAGAGGGGAAAGGAGAGGTGGCAAAGCTCCAGAGCCACGAAATCTCCGCACAGCGTCCTCATCCCTCTCCCGTTTTGCACGGGGCTGTCTTTGCTCCGCGCCGTCCTCCCCGAGCAGGAGTCTCCCCGGGATCGGAGAGGGGTGGGGAAGGGGCAGGGCCGAGTAATTAAATTCCGGTGCCCGGTTAATTGCTGTAATTTGACGCTAACTGTACACCGCGGGCCGGCGCTGGGAGCGGCGGTGCGAAGCGCGCCTCGCACGGCCCATTGACCGCGCCCCGCCCCGCAGGACCCGCCGGTCCCCCCGACCCCGTCTCTCTGGGGCGATGGATGAGAAGCGGAGCCCCGTGGCCCTGCCATTCCCCCGGGCCCGAGTGGCTGCGGGTGCAGGCTTTCGCTTTTCTCTTCCCACCTGCCTGGAAACAGGGCTCGAACTCCCTTCTGTAAGGTCCTTGTCCCCAAGTTCTTAGGGGTAAAGGGGTGCGTTCACCTTCCTTTTACTGGAAGCTGGGACCAGCCCAGGACCCAAAGCAACACAATGCGCCCCGACATTCAGGATGCCTCAAAATGTCCCATACCTGGGACGTGATACCCCATTCACCTGTCTCTGGAATGCAAAGGGCTTGCTATGCAACCGTGAAGTGGAAATTGTTTGCATCCCTTCCCAAAATCCTGTAGCTGGAATCATGCTTTGTCCGAACCTCTCAGTGCCCAGCCCCTGGAGATGAGGCAGAGGCTCCTTCTCTTTTTCGGGGTGCGAAATCAGAGCTGCGCTTACACCCTGGAGACCTTCCAGGGCACTTCGGCGCTTGAATCCCCGAGGGGGGAAAAAAACCCAAAACATGGGCGGGGACAAGGGGTGCGGACACGGAGAGGTCCAAGGGCCACAGGCTATCTCACGGCACCTGGGGGAAGCATCCTTCATCCCGCACCACTCCCGCACAGCCCATCGGGCCAGAGCCCGGCCAGCCGGGTGCCGCATCACCGCGGCCCGAGGGCTGGGAAGTCTGGTCTGGTCGGGGGTGTCTTTGTTTCTCTCTGGACTCCCCCGGGCTTTTGCAGTGCCTGTGTCACCGAGTTGGGCTACTTCAGCCCCCCCTGTGCTTTGTCTTTTGGGGCTACTGCTATTATTATTGTTATTGTTGCAGCTGTTATTATTATTGCTATTATTATAATACTTATTTATCTATGCACGGACTCCCTGGCATCTTACCCCCGAGGTATCCCCCCTGGCCAAGGTGAAGATAAGGGGCTCACCCGCCCCCATCCCGGCCACGACCGGGCACCCGGACTCCCTGCCCGGAGTTGGGAGGGTTGCGACCGGGGCTGCGAAGGAGGTGGCGAAGCGGGCAGGGGTCCGGCGGCTGCAGGACGCCCGGGGCATGGTCGGGAGCATCCCGGGGGTCCGGCGGCCGTGTCCCCGGGCGCGGTGGGAGCGCGGTGTCGGGGGGCAGCGCGCAGGCAGAGCGCAGGCAGCGCGCAGGCGCGGGCAGGGAGCACCCAGCTCTTTATGGCCAGGTAAGAGAGTCCCGGCGCAGGTAAGGGGAGGATTTACCCACAGGCGTCCCGGGCGAGTGGCTTGCCCTCGCAGTCCATGACCAGCAGGGACCTGGCGACTCGGAGCCCGCAGCCAGGATGTCTATTCTTGCCAAAATGGGGGACTGGCAGGTAAGGCGGACCCCTTGCCCTGCGGGGGTTTATTGTTATTTTGGGACGGGAGGCAAGGCTGGAGCGAGAAAGGTGACGGGCCCGGAGGGAGCTGGGGCAAACGGGATGGCGGGGTTGGGTGTTTTGCGGCTCCCGGTGCTTGGCGCTGGCCGGGGCCACTGGTGAGGTCCGACTGCAACAGGTAGGGAGCGGTGGACGGGGGTCGGGGGGGGCGAGGGCTGCTCCGCCACCGCCGCGGGTGTCACGACTCTAGCGTGAGCTGCCCGACAGCGTGGGCCGGCCAAGGGTGGCGTGTGCCAGCCCGCCGTCCCTGTGCCCGGGGCTGGAGGAGGCCACGGAACCTTGGGGCTGCCCACAGGACGTGGCGGGTCCCCACGAGGGGCAGGATCGTGTCCCGGGTTCGCGCGGCGTGGGCCCGCCACGCATCGGGGACGCGCCGCGGGGGCTGAAACGTCGGTGAGAGCTCCCACCCGAGCCCCTCCTGTGGAAAAATGACGCTGCCGGATCCCACCCGGCGGTAGAGTCGCCCGGAGCGGCCCGTGGAAAGCACTCCCGCAGGGATGAGCTGAAGGGAAAAGCAGGACCCGCAAGCAAAAGAGGCCAGGCGGGGAACACGCGGCCTTCCGGGGCCTCGCCCGGCCCCACGGACCCGAGGGGACCCACCCGCACCACGGGAGAGACACGTGTGAAGTTGCGGAGGCTCCCAAACCGAGAGAGGCTTGAAAAACCCTGCAGCGCCCTGTTGCCCGTCCGATCAGGCCGGATGGCCGCGGGTTGCTGGCTAGTAAAAGGGAAGATGAACCGTCGTGTTCAAGCACTCGGGATTTCCTTAGCGAAAAGAATTATTTTTTTTCATGTTTTATTTATTTATTCCCCAGGACAGTCCAGTCCAGTTCCAGATGGGAACCTAGTTTTTTTTTCTGCTCCCAACTTTTTGAATCTCTCAGCTAAGTCTTTCTCCAGACTGCCTTATTTATTATTTTTTTCTTCAGAGTAGCAGCAAGTCGTCTAAAAAAGAAAAAAAAAAGAGGGGGACACGACAAAATGCAGTAAACAAAATTATCTTTTAAAATATTTAAATTATTTTTACTGTTAGAGCTGACATTTTTTTATCAAACCGGTGAGAAAAAGCAATCAAAAGAGGATTTTATTTTCTTTTCTTTCACTGAAGCCAACTCTTGAGCAACCGTATTTACGGGTTATCTGCCTTGAAATCTATTCCCGATTCTTCCTTACACCCCGGCCCTCTTCGCTCCCTCTCCCCAGCGCTTCGGGGGCCCCCTCGCCGTGCCTGGCCGGAGGGGCCGGGCCGCGCCTCCCGCTGTCCCATGTGGGTCTCTTGGGGAAAGCCGCCCCCTCCCCTCGTAACCCTGCACCCCACCGGCCCGGGCCTGGGGAAAAGGAAGCACAAGGATCGGGCCTTTGGCCCACGGGAGCCCCGGGCGGCCGCGGGTGGGAGGTTGTCCCGAGTGGGAGGCTTTCCCGACCGACTCGGTTCCGACAGGACGGCGCTAAGGGGCGATGGGCCCCTTCGTCACACCCCTCCCCTCCTCTTTTTCTCATCTCTCCCCTTCACTCCCCCCCGGGCATTAACTAGGCTTAATCTGCCAGCTCTATTTGAACCTCAATGGAAGTAAAAACAACAATTTACTCTCCTGCCAGTGTCAGACAAAAGCTCTGGTGAAAAAGAGCATCGGGGGGTGGGGGTGCGGTGGAGGAGGGGGGAAGAGGAAAGAAAAAAAAATACGTTTTGGGGACATAGATATGTGTGTGTGCGTGAAGAAGCAGTGCCGGGGGCTTTGCCACCCTTCCCGGTGTGGGGATGAGAGTGCAGGGTCCTCGGAGGGCCCACTGCGGCTCCCCCCGCGGAGTGCAGGGGCCGTTTGCTCCTGGAGGCAGTAAATTTTCCTCCGACGTCCCGGGGGTGGCCCTGGGAGGGTCTTCCAGGCCAACAGGGCAGGTTTTGCCGTCGGCAAAAGAAGTTTCGGGGAGCAGCAGGGCAGCCAGGTGCACGGGCAGCCGTGGGGATGCCCGTCTGCTGGGGATGCCTGGGGGCACGGCTAGCGTGGGTAGCAGCGCCAGGCCCGACACGCCAGCCCCACGGAGAAGGGAATGCCTCGCCTTCGGAGCAGCGCGGAATCACCCAGAGGGTGAAAAAGACAAAAAGAAAAAGAAAAAAAAAAACGAAACATTTCCGTGGATGGATCAAGGCTGGGCACCCGGAGAAATAAAAGAGAAGGGTGGGAAGCAGCCCCCCAAGAGGGTGGACTGAGCGCTCGCTTAGCGGCACATTGTTAAGCAAATGAGGCGCTCCACCTAAGAAAGAACCAAAGTTTTATTGTGGTCATTGTTTTGTCCCTTTGCTCAAGTGCTTGCAGAAGACTTTTTGGCTCCTGCTGCATTCACTTTACCGCTCGCCCATTTCTGTGTGGGAGGTTATGTTGGATTGTTTGTGGTGGTGTTTTTTTGAAGACCAATAGCCAACAGAGTCGAGAAGAAAAAACATAGTTTACGAAGGAAAGAAGCTTTTCAAATATCCACCAAAAAAAGATCAAATCCAGAGGGCAACAGAAGCCTCCGCAGACAATAATCTCGTTCGAGCAAGACTCGAGTCTCGTTTCTCCTTGCTTTGGCTTCTTTAACCCCTGGGGGGTAGGAGGGGGGGAAGAGAGGAGGGAGGAAGAGGTAAATCCCATGGGATGTCTTCATGGCTAGTCCCAAACCCTGTGCAGATGAAGGGATGGTCTCCTCTTTGATTTCGCTGACCACTTTCCTCCCTGCTGGCAGGTAGAGGCACGGGGGGAGCGGCGGCCCGCAGGCAGGCAGGCAAGGCCCGCTGTGCCTCCCCCCCGCACCGGCGTTAGACAGACCAGAGAAACCTTTTTTTTTTCCGCTATTTTTTTTTTCTTGCTCGTCGGTCCTTTCTACCTGTGTCCATCGCTGCAGGTTGTTGTGCTGGCGAGCAATTGGGCTGTTGATATGCTAATGAGGCGATTAGACTGTGGGTAAAGAGCTGGAAAAGGGAAAACTTTCCACCATTAGAGGGAGATCTCCGAGCGCGGACGGGAGCGCTGCCGAGCCTCCGCCAGCCGCGCTCCCCACGCCGCCCGGCACCGCCACCGTAGGGAGAGGCAAGGCAGGGAGAACCAAATCCTCTCTCACGCCAATCCATGAAAATGCTTTGGAAACTGACGGATAATATCAAGTATGAGGAATGTGAGGTAAGCGCTTCCCCCGGGCCCGGGCAGAGCCCCGGCCCCGCAGCTGCGAGCGGGAGCCTTCAGCATCCTTCCGTCTCTCAATTTCGTTTAGGAAAACTTCTGCTCCGTCGTCAGGCTTCCTTGCGGTCCTGCAGCCGGAGAGGGGCTGGGGTCCTTCCCCAGGAACTTCGGGGCTTGTGGAAACCCGGCTTTGTCGGAAGTGTATGAGGAAAGGCAAACAGGATACATCAGCAGCCTGGTCTATAGGTAGATCCTCCGTAGATAAGGCTCTTGTAGGATGCTACACTCATCCATATGGATGGATGGATGGATAGGTGGCTGGCTGAATGAATGGAGGGATGAATGAATGAAAGGGCAAAGAGACAAAGGGAAGAGAATTATTCTTACACTCTAGATACCCGAGGCATCCCAATAAATTGGCTGAGGACCGAAGCTTAAATTCAGCCTTTTCGATGTAGCTGCGGGTTGATTATACCGAGATGTACGAATTTGCAGGGGTCAGCTGCCGAACTGAAATCATGGGTTTGGGAGCAGTGTTCCCCCAGCCTCCTAATTTTCAGGGCCACATTCCCAGGGGCTTGGAAAATAATATTTTAACCTCTTGGGCAAAAAAAAATTAATTCACCTCATTTGGTTTTGGAGCCGGTCAGCACAGACTGTGTGCGCGCATCTCTCTATGTGTCTGTGTGTGCATCCATATTTCTAGAAAGAGGAAAATGTCTTTTAATCTGGCGAAAAGAAGAAGAAGAGGAAAAAGAAGAGCCACATTCCCAGGACCCATGCCTAGTCCTAAATCAACGAATACTATTGTCACCCGTTTCGAAAAAGTTGCCTGTGCAGTGCGTTCAAACCGCGCAATAAAGGATTCTACTTTGCAAAAGAACAATGTTATTTGGTCGTGACCCACGCGGGAAGATCCCCCAAGCCTCGGCGGAGCTTTGCCGACATGCATCTCTGGGTCGAAGGGGGCAGTCTCCCGTCCGACCCTTGCCGCTGTTTTGGGCGATGCTGTAGCTTAGGAAAGGAACCGAGGACTCGCCAGGCTCAGCGCCGACTAAGTGTTTTGGTGATCTAGTCCCGGATCAAGGAGTTTGGGATGAAGCTGTCTCCCGATGCGGGAGCTGAGCTTTTAGATTCGCTCGCTGGCGGGTGCTTGATTTCTAGGGATGAGGTGTCAAGGGGTTTTGCGCTTTGGTATTTTTTTTTCTGGTTTCTTTTTTTTTTTCTCCCCTTTCAACCCGGAAAACAAACATGTTCCTCAGCTGCGTTTGGAGTGGAAAGCGTGTCTCTTCCCCCACCCTTCCCTCAGGATCGGTGTTCCAGCGTGCACACGTGCGAGCGTGTGGATTTCATCGTAAAAAACTTTTGTTGCCTTGCGTTAATGGGACCTCGCACCGAGGTGTTGCCAAACACGGAGGGAGCAGCGGCCGCTTTGCTGAGCTCCCCCCCCGGGCTTTTGTGAATACGTGTGGGGTTGGCACTCCGTGTTTTCCTCGGGAGCGGGTGCGAGGTGCCTTGTAGAGAGGATGAAAAAGAGGGTGGCAGTATCCTGCCGGGGGTAGGACCAGCCTCAATATTAAAAAAAAAAAAAAAAAAAGAAAAGAAACAGGAGGGAAAAAAAGGAAGAAAAAAAATCCCCAAGCCAAATAAAACCAGAAAAGGGCCATGAAAACCCGGCGAGCCGCGCTCAGCGCCCGAGGCGGCCGGAGCGCCGGGGGGCCGGGGCGGGCGGAGCGTGGGGCCGGGCGGCTGCGGCGGGGCAG
>WBMV01005050.1:376713-655173 GCA_013396655.1 Campylorhamphus procurvoides
TTAATTTTTTTTTTGGTCTGCTTCGAGCGAACGGCAAAAGGCTTTGCTTGGACCCTACGGCTTCGATTCCTTCACTTTGCCACCTGCAAGCATAATACCTTCTGCTTTCTCGTTTCCATTTTTCGGGATCGTGCTTCTTTCCCTCGAATCCTCCTCCATGGAGGCCATTCCTTTTTCCCCGGATATGTGTATATATGGGCTCAGCTGCCCGGCCCCAGGAGCCGGCAGAGCCCTACTGAAATCCCCGGGTGCATTTCGGTACCGCTTGCCCGTCGGGGCGGCGGCGCTTCCCCCGGCTCCTGCCGCATTCCTCTGCTTCCCAGGCGGCCGGGCCGCCGCCGCCCGCTCCGCTCCGAAAATCGCCCGCTTGGCGAGCAGGGAGTCCGGCCGGGTACCGGGATGGCTCTCCTCGTAGGTGGGGGACCATGGCATTGCTTTCGCCCCGAAACATTTCTAAAACTCTTGGGGGGAACGACCGGTTTGTTTGGAGCCTATTTCAGTGTCTTCTGGTAACAAAATGGCAGTGGGCTTGGATTTTTCCAGGGTTTTCTTGGGACGCGTTATTCGTAATCTCAGCGACAGTATTTATCTCGGTTCTGTTCAGGGCCAGAGGGAGGATTTTGGGTTGTGGTAGAATTATTATTTCAATAATGCCCGCTTATGAATTATTATTTTTATTTGCGGGAAATACCTTCTCCTGAAATGCCGGAGCGCGATCTGTTGAGAGTCCACGCTGTATCGCCGGGATGTTTTATTATTTATTATAAGCAGTCCTGTTGTAATTATTGCCATTATTGCTGTTATCATTATTGCCGCTATTATTGCTATTTAAAAAGTGACACTGCCTCTTAATTATTTGCGAAGGGAAATTAGGGGCAGAGAACCCCCCAGATCTGCTTTTCTCTGCCTCAGAGAGGATAAATTGCCCATCTTTGCCCAATAGATGAAATTTTCAAGCCGATTTCGAGGAGAATCAGTTTGATATTATCTTTGTNCTCCATGCCCAGCCGCAACCCCAACACCCAGGATGGCCGGGACAGAGGCAGAGCCAGGAAACGGGGCTGCTCCACACGCACCGGGGTTTGCCCCACCAGCTCTCGGGGCTCGACCCACGCAGGGACTACCGGCGGCACGACGACCTGCTGCACGCCCCGCACGGGCTGGGCTCGGGGCTGGCCGACTTGCCCCTCCACTCCATCCCCCACGCCATCGAGGACGTGCCGGTAAGCCAAGGGGCCGCCCCGGGGCCCGCTCGTCCCTCTTCCCCGTCCCCCTCCCCTCGGGAGCCCAGCGTCGGGGGTGGGGAGGGACGAAGGGGGACCCCCGCCCCACCCCAAAAAAGAAAAACGGGGAGGGAAGAAGAGAACCTCCCCCCCAACCCCCGGGAAAAGTGAAACCCCCACCTAGAACAATAGGTTCTCGCAGCTCATCCCCGTGCGACGCCTCCCCGGTAACGCGCCCGCTAAAATATAAATAAATCAAATTACTGTCATCGTTAACAATATCTTTCCTTCTCAATGACAATAAGCTGTTACGATTGGAAGAATATATAATATCACCACAGGGCCGTGCATTTGGGGATTTCTTGCTGCCTTGGGAAAAACACAAGTCTGAAACGCGAGATCTCATTAAATGCCCTCACAGGCAAATGTAAAGGCGGGGGGGTGGAGGAAAGTGGGTGAAAGTGGCCTAAGACATTCCGCGATTACAGGATTGGAGTATGGGATAACCACATCCAAAGTTATAAAGGGTATATAACTGAGGCAGATCCTCTTCTCTAAAGGAATTAATTGACAAATCAGGGAAGAGGTATACTAAAATGCTGCCTCCTTCCTTTAGTAGCGGTGCAAAGGGATGACCTCATAAATCATTACCTATAGGTTATCGAATTCGAGCCAGACCTGCTACACCCTATATTAAATTAAATGCTGGGAGCCTATTGGAGGATGCTTTATTTGGGGGACCTAATTCTGTTATCGATAAATACAGATTTTAGAAATGATTTCTAATTAAGCATGACATTAGTGCACAGGCTACTTACAAAGCAAGCCAGGGCTATTGTTCAGTTAGGAAAGTGGCCTTATGCAACATGATCGCTCATGATCAAAGTTCATCTTTCTGGGTTTCTCCCTGAAAATGGAATTAGAACATGGCAATAAATTTATTAAAGCCCACAGAGCTTGTGCTGAGGGACTGAAGCTGCTCGACTTGCAGGAGGAAAGAGGAGGAGGGAACTGTGGTATCTGGATGTGATTTTTGCTGAAATGCCATCCCAAATTACAGGATCAAATATTACAACAATATATTTGCTGACAGTTTAATGAGTACAGTTTCGTGTTGCAAGGATAATGTTCAGATGAACTTACCTATTTTTGGGGGTCATTTTGAAATCTTTTGTAAATTATACTTGGGGAAAATAGTGAATTTATTACAGACCTCATCTGGCTAAATTAGCCACAGAAAATTGCTGGTTGTGTTTAGCAGTTTTGCAATAAACGCATACATTTCCCAAAGTGGAGGATTTAGTAAGCAATTTGGATCCGTTAAAAGCAGGTCGATTCTTTAAACTTGATATAAAATAACATGGAGGCAATCGTAAGAATAAACTAATTTGTTGACTGCAAGCCCCTGATTGCTGTAGGAAGAACATGACCTAAAATGTTCTCTTGAATTCTCCCTCTCCTCAATTGTGTTCCATAGCAGTGGGCTGATTCGGGAAGCCTCCTGTGCAGATCTATGAATTAATAGCATTGCTATACTTCGTGAAAACCAAATGCCATCTGGTTTAAATCCTTGAACCAGCCCAGCCATTTTTTTTCTCTGTAAAACTGAATCAGTGGGCTTCATGAAGGAAAGTATAAAATAGGAGGATGTATCTTCTAAGAGTATTTTATCTAGTTTGAGGGGCAAAAAAATCCTTTACAGATATCTAGGTCGGGAGGGTCGTTTTTGAATTTTTTCCATTGCTGCAACAGTTAACCTTTAATAAAAATGACTGCTAAATATTTAAGAAAGTCAAGTAGATGGTGAAAATTATTTAATCATAAATATCTCTGTGGGATTTTAAACTTAACAGTCCTCCCTGTATGGAATATATGTAGAAATAACACAAATAAAAGTATTATGCCACACTACATTTACTTTATGGGTTTAGGGTGCATGCATAAAGGGATCATATTTCCCCATATAGTTAAAACACAAGAACTGCAGCAGTAGTCATTTCTGAACATTTCTCAATTTAATTATACTTAAATCCAGAAGCACTTTAGGCAAGTTACAAATGAGAGCATTGAGTATAATAAAACCTGTAATAAAGCAACTTAGTACCATCCACCCGGAATCATTGAGATCAGGCACAATTAACAGGAGCATAAATCCAAGACAGAATGGAAAATGTTAGAATCAGTATTATTGTTGGACAAAGACTAGAGAAGGAAGTAATAGTTTTTTAAATGGTAATGCCTGGGTTTTGTAACGATTGCGAAATCTTCTATCTCAGCAGCACTGGTGTTAATTTGTAAACACAGCCAGACATTATATTGCCTGTCAGTTTTTGGAATTAGAAAACATGATTTCATTTGACTTTCTAATCACGTCGTGGCTCCGCCGCGCGAACCCCAGCTGTAGCCGCGGCCGCGGAACCTGCGAGGGGACAATAGTGGGGGAGCCCGGGGCCACTCGGGGTGCGTGGGGGGGCCCCCCGGGCACCGCACCGGCCCCCGCTCCTTTGTGCTGTCCATCCCGCGGACGCGGGAGCGGGAGCGGCGCCGGGGAAGGGCCGGGCCGCGCCGGGGCTGCTTCCCGGGGAGGAGGGAAGGGACGGAGAGGGAGCCCGCAAAAGCTGGAGGCCACTTGGGCCCCCGGGGGGGGTTGTGAGTGATTTATTATATTTTTCTTGGGGATCGGGGGAAAGAGCTGGGAGGGATGTAGGATTCCTCCCGATAAAGGAAATCCCCGCGAATCCCTTCTTCTCCCCACCCTCCCCGTGCAGGATCTGTTGTTTCCCTCCCCACACCGTGCCTGGGAAGGAGTGGGGGGGACACACAACTTCTCCAGAACCCCATCCCATCTCGGCCCTCCCTGCCTTTTGTTGTGGTTGTGCACTGACATCCCTGCCTGTTCCTTTTGTTGCAGCACGTAGAAGACCCCGGTATTAACATCCCAGATCAAACTGTAATTAAGAAAGGTAAGCCGTTTCCTTGCGCATACCAAACATGTCGTCACAGGCTGGGGACTGCTCGCAGGGAGGACTTACCCGGCCTCCTCTCCTCTCCCCTCCAGCCCCCTGGCCCCGGGCTCCTTCCTCTGGCATGTACTGTTGGCCAAAAGGTTGGAGGCAGAGAAAGAAAAGCGGGCGATGTGGGTTCAGATCCGCCCTTCTAAATGGCCACGTTTGCCGGGTATTTTAATTATTGTTGTCGTTAACGAGGAAAATGTTAGCAGATGATCTAGAAAATCCGACCGGCTCTTTTAGTGCATTAGCGAACAATTGGGTTTCATGGTTTGCCCCATGCATCTGGCTGAGCGGCGGGCTTGAATCATTGTTGCTAAACTGGGCTGAGAAAGTGAAATAGTTGTTCCCCCTCCTTCGTGTTTTCTCACTGAAATCTCGGCGGTGATGAGGTGGGCTGGTGGTGAAAAAGGGGCCAGTTTCTGAAACTGATGTATGTCAGTCAGGGTGGTTTGTTTTTCGTTGGCTTTGTGTGCTTGCTTCACTTGGAATAGAATTGTTTGGAAGCTGGTCCCCAAATCGTGCAAAATATTTACTGCATGTTTACACTCTGTTTTCGTTTCCTGTCTTTCTTCGGACAACCGAAGGATTAGGAAAGGTGGCACAGGGCATTTTGCAAAGGAGGTTCTCGGTGTAAAGTGATGGGTTTGCGTTTGGATGCTGTGTAGTGGAGCTGCTGTTGGAGTAGAAGTGGCGGGGCTGAAGGCATAGCTAGGTCCTGCCTGCTCTGAGGGGTGCCATGGCTGCGTGGTCGCCTGAAATTTGGGTACCCCGGCCACCACCGGAGAGAGGTGGTGAGCGGAGGCACTCTCCTCTCTAACCCTAATCGCTATACAGCCAGCGAACCTGAAGTTTCATTCCGCCCCCCCAGCCCCTCCCCGTAAAGCCTTTGTCACGTCAAATTAGATGTGCAAGGGATAAATCTTAAGAGATGCTCTTTCCAAGTCGACATGATAATTGGCTCTTTTATTAGTAATCTCAAGAGTTCGTTTAACTCCTGTTGTATCTATTAGCCTTCCCAGAGCTATTAATGTCACAAGTGATCTATCCAAAACGCAGCGAGCCCCCCGCTTGGTTGGACTGTGCCCGCCAAGCGGTGCGGGGTAAGGAAGGAGGAGAAAGGGAAGGCGTGCGGGACCCGAGGCCGGCGGGCACCGCCACCCGAGCGGCGGCACGGCCCGGCATCCATCGCCGCCTGCAGCCAGGGGCCGGGGTTATATTTTGGGGTGCCGCTTCCTCGCCGCGTTACGGGTTTCCCACGCCCGAAGCGGTGCGCTGCTGTCGGGGCCCCGGGGAGATGCTCCTCCGCCCGGGCACGGCAGGACACGACCGGGCGGCCGTCGGGGATGCGGGGGGACCGCCGGGGGGTCTGCCGAGTTTCTCCGCTGCGGGTCGAGGGTTGTCCAGCTCTCCCCCTGCGCCTCCCGACGGCAGAGCGGAGGGATGCCCCGCTCGCTGCCCGCTGCCCCGCGGGCGGTGCGGGGCCGGGGCTGTCCGCAGAGAGCGGCTCTCGGGTGCTTCCCCCTCCCTCCCCGGCTCCCCGCCCGCTCCTCACCCTCACCTCCCTGCTCCTCCCTCCCTGCAGGCCCCGTGTCCCTCTCCAAGTCTAACAACAACGCCGTCTCCTCCATCCCCATCAACAAGGACGCGCTCTTCGGCGGGGTGGTGAACCCCAACGAGGTCTTCTGCTCGGTGCCGGGCCGCCTCTCGCTGCTCAGCTCCACCTCCAAGTACAAGGTCACGGTGGCGGAAGTGCAGAGACGCCTGTCGCCGCCCGAGTGCCTCAACGCCTCCCTGCTGGGCGGAGTGCTGCGGAGGTGAGGGGCGGGAGGGGGCGGGATGCCGCGCCGGGAAGGAGGGATGGAGGCAGGGATGGAGGGAAGGAGGGAGAGGAGCGCCCACGCCGCTAGGGGGCGGGGCACGCGCGGCCGGCGGGGCAGTGGTACCCAGGGGAGGGGGGACCGAGCGCTGTCGCCATGGCAACGAGCATCCTCGTCCTGTCCCCAGTGCCCCAGCTTTGGGGGGGGGCGCTGTGTGTCCCTTGCCCTTGTCCCTGGCACCCCACATAGGCATACCCAAACCCCTCCACAGCGGTTTGCTGGTGGGCACCCTGCCATGGGCTCCCAGCCCTGTGCCTCGCCCAGGCAGGGAGTAACATCCAGGGTTAATTAAGGCAGCTCACATCTCCACAGCTCCGCTTAGGATGGCTCTGGTGAAAAGCCACAGATGGGCCAGTAGGGTTTGGTGTGAGGACAGCGATGCTCTGGGGGCTCCTGGCCTCACAAATTGGCTTCCTCCTGTAACACCTGGGGAGAAGCTGCCCCCGGGGTCCTTGGCACCTTGGGAGCTCAGGCAGCCACCTCACAGCTCCCCACCAGCCCTGGCCTGGTCCAGACTTTAATGAGGGCCCCTGTTCCCTAGACATGAAACATCCAAACCACCACCTCTATGTCTGACACTCAGCTTTCAGCAACAGTTAGTCTTCAGCCACTCACAGTCATGTATCCCACCCCATGTACTCAAATCCTTTATGCCCTCTGTGGGAAGGTGATGTGTTGGGGGCATCCATGGGTGGGAGCGCTTGTCCTCCCCCAAGCCCTATTTCTCAACGCCTTTCTGTGCGGAGCAGGGCGAAGTCTAAAAATGGAGGGAGATCTCTGAGGGAGAAACTGGACAAAATAGGACTAAACCTGCCAGCCGGGAGGCGTAAAGCTGCTAATGTTACCTTGCTCACATCGCTCGTGGAGGGTAAGTGACTCAAAGCGCTGGGCGTGCTTGTTTGGAAAATGTGCCTGTTGCTTTTGCCAAATCAGAGAAGACTTGGTGTTGGGTCATTTGGAATTTTTTGGTCTTTTTTTGTTTTTTTTCCAAATTCAGTGTTGCTTGTTGTCATTTGGAAGGGCGTTATTTTCTATGTCTTAGAAAAAGAATGTGTTAATTGTGCACCTTTGCTCTTTGTTTTTAATCCAAAATGGGCTTGAGTGAATCCTGCAGACTCAGCAACACGTTCTACCATTTATTTGCTTTTAAGTTTCTGAGAGATGTTTTCAGGGCCCCATCTTGCTTTTGAGTGAGCAATCACTCCACCTAGTAAGCAGATCTCATTGGAAGCAGCATGTGAAGGATCCCTGTGAAGGGGGGGCTGCAGGCTTAGCTCCCTAAGAGACCCCTGAGTGACGAGTTGGAAGTTACAGGCAGCAGAGCCTCTAATACTTCACTGCTGTCCTTCTGCCACAGGTGGACAACCAAGCAATTTTAAATGTCAGAAACTGCAGCTACTTTAGGTTTGTTCTCCCTCCCAGCCTGCAGCCACATAACAGTAAATCATTTAACTTTTCTGACATCTGCATTTGAGAAATGCGTGACCATTACTTCCTGAATTAATTTGGGAATCCTTGACCTCAGCCATGAATTAATGGTGTCCTGAAAGCCTCAAAGTTGCTCCACCACCAGCCCCCACTCCCTTTTGGTTCTCATTTTCAGAACACATGTTCCCTTGGCTATATTGTTCTCCTCTACTTTGCTCTGGCCAGAAAAGGTGCAACTTACTTTTAATTCATTGGGATGTCCTATGCCCCCTGTACCAGGAGGTGAGAAGCTCAAGAGTTTGCAGTCATTTAGTTTTGAAGCAGTGGCTATGGCACACTAATTGACACAAGTATGCCCGAGGCCTTCAAATAGATCCTTCTCCTTTCCTCTTACTTACGGGTTCAGCTGCATTTTAGACCGGTTCATTTTTAGTCCTTTTAAGCTCAGCCCAAGCTGTGCAGGTTTAGCTTAAGTTTGGTTGTGTAGGTGAGAATCTGTTTTGTTGTCGCTTCACATTATATGAGAAATGTTTCATGTTCAAATAAACGGGAAGAGAAGCATTGGGTGATGCCAGGCTTGAACCATCAGGATTAGTGAACGAACTATATTTATACTGCGTGAAAATTACCGCGTCTTCATGTTTTTGAAAAGGCTTTGCAATTGCATTGACATGCTGTGGTAAAAAATCACGCAGGGAAAACTTGTAAAAAGTCTAGATTTGGTAGATGCTTAACATTATTTGTGATGTTAATGAATATGGAGAAGGTTTTATGGTAATCTATTGTTCTGTTTGGCTTTCACATACAAGGGCTTTAAAATAATGATTTAAAAAAACCCCACAACAACAAAAAAAAAAAAGAGGCCTGATCTTCAGATAGCTTAGTGATGGTGGCTAATTTTGGGGGGATGATAGTATAAACATTGCTGGGGCTTTGAGTCCTGTAGCGATGAGGCAGTTTCTAGAGTACTGTTATTGTTTATGATCCGCTCCATTTTATGGAAACAAGCTCACTGGACTGAGGCTTTGAAGCTCTAATTGGCGCATGCGTTCTTCCGGAGCTAGAGCTAATGGCAGGAAGCCCTGCAGTAAAAACCAACTGGTTCAGGAAATTAAAACCAAAGATTTGAAAATCAACAAAACAGACAGACTCGGTGGAATGACCCTAAAATTCTCATGGTTAATCGTTTGGGGGTGAACATATAATTATATGCGATCAAGTTAAATTTTAAACACTTAGCTGTTTAATGCATTTTATTTAGAAGAGCTCTAGGAGTAATTATGATCAATATTAATCATTGATGCATTGCAAAATAATGTAGAGATGTGGCTGAGGCAAACACATTTTCAGAGTAAATAGCTGTGAATAAAATGTACATAAATGGCTCTCTATAGGAATGGATATGTAAATCGAAGCACACATTCTAGGTGGTTTGAGCCTGTCTGTCTAAAAGTATCTGTTAGTCAATGTAAACTTTTAAAAATTCTTATGCGAGATTTCACTTGTAACATTGTCATGAAAATACACATTTGCATTGCCTTCTGACTGAAGCAAAGAAAACTCCTGCAAGATAAGATGTGATTAACATTTCTTGCCCTACCTTTTTCAAAGGGAAAAAGTCCAAGCCTTTTAGAAGAAAAGCCCAATTAGAATGTAGTGCTTCTTATTTTATTTTTGTGTGTGTGTGTGTGTCTAATGTACTTTTACCTCAGTGGGATGTGTACTGATGAGCTGTGTGTTTCTTTCCATTCCCACCCCTGCCTCCCTATTCAGGAGAAGCAGTACATCTAGCTAGAGATTTTGGGTACGTTTGTGAGACAGAATTTCCTGCCAAAGCAGTAGCTGAATTTCTCAACCGACAACATTCCGATCCAAACGAGCAAGTCACAAGAAAAAACATGCTTCTAGCTACAAAGTAAGACATTTAACTTTCTGGCATGTTGCTCAGAAATGAGGGAGGGGGATAAACCTGGGTTTGGGGCTTTTGTGTGTGAACATGTTTGTTTGCCACATAACCGATGGTTGATGGTTTCACAAATTGTGAGGGGGGTGTATTTGCCTTCCTGATATAGGAGAACTCTATAACGCAGCTTGGTTTCCATTGAGTCAGTTCGTGCAGATTACCTTGAAAGTGAGTTGTGAAAGTTGTGGGTGGATGTTTAGTTACCGAAAAAGCAGTAATTCTTCAGAGCAAAACATTTTCTGGGCCCATTCACTTAGCTTATCAATTTAGGTAGAAAGGGAAGTCTTCCCATTGACAGTAAAATAAAACTGGCACATTATAGTCATTTCAGTTCATTAAAATCGGCAATGGTTCTTTCTTGCCTAAGCTCTGTTACTTACAAATATAGGGATATTAAAAATATATTTTACATGACAATCTGTATGCAGTTAAAATGCTAGCAGAGTTTATCATTGGTGGGGCTGCCTAGACTTCCAGGTGGTGTGTGGAAAAAAAAAAGAAAGATTGGTTTGATATGTTTGCTGGAAATTAAAAGGGTTGCTTAGTAGCCCTTAATTACCAATGGAGGTGTCACCAAAGGGCACAGTGCCAGAGGACACAGGCTGAAGATGGGAGACACTTTATGGCTGAAAGACATTAACGTGGGTTTTAGAATACAAACTGTTTCAACACACCTCTCAGCTCTCTGGCTATAAGGTGTGTTATTTCCCCAACCATTTGTGCAGTGAGTGGATGATATAACCTATCTTCTGCACTGTGCCCTCGTATCCTCCCTTCCCACCTCCCTGGAAGGAAATTTCCAGACCCTGGTTAGCGTCAGCCTTCCCCTCTGTGGGAAGGTCCCTTTGGATTTGGAGGTAGAGATGTACATATATAAATGTTTCAGAATACCCTAATTTAAAGCCTCAAGTCCCCTCTTTGCCCTCAGTCATTCTTCTTGACACACTGGTGTGTTTTAGCCTTGTGAAGGAAGAGGCCCCTGCCTCTTTCCAGTTCCCTCCTCCTCACACCCCAAAAACACCCAAAAAACAAGGGATCTTTCAAGATGTGGATAAATACCTTAAACTACCTTTGGGTATAGTGGCCCATCTATTACCCTCCAGCCTGCTGGGGAACTTTAAATTGCATATAAGCTCCAAACTCCAGCTGAGCAGGGATGTGTGATGGCAGTGTTGGGGGGCTGAGACATGGAAGTCAGCAGGGGTAGGCAAGAGGTGTGTGTCTCTGTGTGCCTGTTATTCGCCTGTATGTTGGCTGGGGTCAGGGCATGATGCGTGGTGTGCAGTTGTGTGTGCATGCAAGGTGAAGGGAAGAGGTTTGTGCATGCCAGGGAAGTGTGGGAATTAGGGGGAAGGATGCTCAGAGAGGAGAGGGATGCACAGAGAGAGTGTGTGTTCACTGAGGGGCAGTAGCCCCCTTGATCCAAGGGGCTTGTGCAATCTAGCAGGGAGAATGCACAGGCTTTGCTGCCGCCAGTGATGATTCATTTCTCTCCCTTTCTCTTCCCCTCGCTCCCTCCCTCCCTCTATCTCTCTGCTCCATTTGTGCTACAGACAGATCTGTAAAGAGTTCACCGACCTGCTGGCTCAGGACCGATCTCCCCTGGGGAACTCGCGGCCCAACCCCATTTTGGAGCCGGGCATCCAGAGCTGCCTGACCCACTTCAACCTCATCTCGCACGGCTTTGGGAGCCCGGCGGTGTGTGCTGCCGTCACCGCCCTGCAGAACTATCTCACCGAGGCGCTCAAGGCCATGGACAAAATGTACCTCAGCAACAACCCCAACAGCCACACAGACAACAGCACCAAAAGCGGCGACAAAGAGGAGAAGCACCGAAAGTGAGGATCCCCCCCCACCACACGCTCCTCTCCCTTCCCCCTCATAGCCCATCGATCCATTCATCTCCCTCCTCCCTCTCCCCTGCGCCCACCACCCCAGGCTACAGCAACAGAATGAGCGTCCTTCTGCCAGTCCTGTTCTCTGACTCTGCAGGACTGCTCTGCCCTCTCTCCACACCCCTCCCCAGCATCCACATTTCCATTTGCTCCCTCTTAAACCTGCCCTTCCCTCCCCTGCTCCCCACTGCCACCATCGTTTTTACCCCACTTTGGAGCCTAAGAGAACAGAACAGGGGGACGGAGCCAGCAAAGAAAAAAAAGTCCTGTCTTGAGTTTGTGAACTTTTTTTTAAATAAAACAAAAGGAGGAGAAAAAAAAACAACAAAAAACAAAACAAAACAAAAAAGGACTTTTTTTTTTCTAAAAATATATTAAAAAATAAAAAAAAAACACCAAAAAGAAATAAATAATACTTAAAAATTCTATGAGCTTCACTGGACTGAATCACCACCTTCCCTTACATAAACTTCAGTTAAGATTGTAGCCATATTAAAAATGAAAAAAAAAAGTGAAAAAAGTACAACAGCAACAGGAGACATACAAAAGGCAAAAAGGACTGATGACATTTTATCAGTATTGTGAATAAACTTGAACACAAAACACAAGCGGTTCCATGTCATATCTTCAGTTGTAGAACTTTTTCCTGTCCAAGGTAAAGCGACCAACTTGAACTTTCTATTGCAACACGATTCACGGTTATTATATAAGGGAATCAGTGTTCATGTATGTATATATTTATTTATGTGTAATTTAATGGGAATTGTAAATATGGTGAGTCTGTTTTAAGCCTTTTTTTATTTATCTGGTGATCTCGTTTACCTCTTGTTTAGTGGGTTTTAAATCTTCCCCTCTTAGTTCATCATGTGGTTCATGGTACTTATTTAGATATCAGAGGTTTTTTGGGGGTTTTTCTCTGGGATTCATCATTTTTAGCCCTGTTGTAGCATGTTAAAGGCGACAATGAAGCAGCTGAACAAATAAAAAACCATGAATTTTTATATATAATTAGTATGACATTTAGTTTCTCATTGAAGATAAAATAAAGTGATGTTGGACCCTGGCAAGGTTTTTAAACATGTTAGTGGTTTTACAACCCTTATGTGTTGTGGAAAATAAAAGAAGTTATTTTTATCCACTGTCCTTCTCCCGAAAGCACCAACAGAGCAATAAATTAATATTGTCTTTTAAAACAAGATTTAGCTTTTCTTTCCTTCCCCGCTTTTTTTTCATTCTCCCTTTCTTTTGTTTTTATTTTTTCTCCTTTTTTTCTTTTTTTAAAATTTTTTTTCTTTTTTTTTTTCCCCAAGAACTTCAAACATTTGGAACCACCTGGTATCCTGTATTTCCACTGGCCATATTGGAAGCAGTTATAGTTGTATTGTATTGAGTTGTGCCGGCAGTAGTTTCCATGCCTATCAATGTATCATAGTCCTTTGTTGCCCAGATAAATAAATATTTGATACGCTTTATGTCGATTTTTTTATTCAGTAGCTGTCTTTACCCAGGCGTATTTTTGTTCTTGGCAGTATTTTTTATTCAGTATGGTTACAGTAATTGAGTTTAACTCTCCCTTGACAATTGCTCCTTGCAATAAGCAGCTGAACCCATTGTTTCCCTCAAGTATAATAAAAACTTACTTTCAACTTGGAGTTCAGAGCAGGGTATCATTTAGATATTCCACTGAGTCTGTATTCAGACAAATGACACAATAAAGCACAATGTATTCTTTTGGATAAAAAATTGTCTGTACTACTAACAAAATGACACACTATCTTTTCTTTAACCAAAACATAATTTTATTTAAAAAAATAAAGTTTTATTTTATTTATGTTGACCTCTAGGTTTTTATTTATGTTTACATATAGCGTACAGAATTATAAGCCTATAAAATTTTGTACATGTACTTGTCCTAACGGAGAGCGGAGATTAAAAAACACATCTCGAGAAGGACATTTTTAAAAGAATCATTACTGAGCAAATACTGAAAATTAATGCTATGAAAAAAAATTATATACTGATGAATCAGAGCTGGGTGCTCCCTCCCCCTCAACTAAATAGAAAAGCTCCGTAGTCGATGCCAACAAAATCATCTCACGGTGGTGAACTTTAGTGAAATCTTGCAGGAGACAGATTATTTCTGATTGATGGTTCGTGTTTTAGTGGAATGCACAGACTGACATTTTGAGATGGTTGTGTCAGTTTATAAGGGACTGAAATTTTTATCTTGAGTTTCTTCTTGTGGAAACCAGTTGTGAAATAGGGAACTTCGCTTTTAAAAAAATGGAGTGTACATCTTGAAGATGGGCTGTAAAAACATGTGAGAATTCAGATTTTGAATCTATTTTCTTGGGCCCGGGGGGTAGGTGAAGTCAGGATCAGGCTGGATTATGTTATATCCTAGGAAGGGAGACTTAATGCAGTTTAAAATGTAAAGACATTTTAAAGAAAGGGTTTCCTTTAAGTGCTGATGGTATTTTGGTGGTGGTGACTGATTTTCCTCTCTTTCTCTTTCCTTCCTTCCTTGACTCTCTCTCTCCTTTTTCCCCCCCATTTTTGCTCAGGCAGAAATTGAGGAGGTTAAGAGGGAGGTGTTTACAATAAAGCTGCACAGAAAATTAACATTTACTCATATATTTTGACGTTTGGTAGAACTGGTGAAGCAAAGCATTAGATAAAGCTCAAGATGTTTCATTTTGCTTTGGTAATCTACTTATGGAAGGCAGTGTAAAATCAATCTTGCCAAGCAGAAAGAGAGTTGGTGGAGTCTAAATTCTATTTTCGAGAGCCAGCTAGTTTATAAAAATGGTGAATATTTTTTTCTATAAATTGAAAGTGGATCTTTTGAATGCAAAGCTGCAATTGTTTTAAAAACAGTTATTTATTATTTCCAAGAGAGACTGGTTAACCGTAAAGTAGATGTAACAAAATAATGAGGTGAATGAACCCTAACTGTACATATTCTTGACATAAATGAAATGCACAGTATTGTAGCAGGTGAAGTGAAGCATTGTCTATCAGGGCTGTTTTTCTTGGCTGCATCTCAGATTGTGTGTGGGATCCTAACCTCAGGCACAATAGCATTCATAAACAGCAATACATTGCTGCTCTTTCTACAGCAACACATAAATACTCATTTTTAAACGAAAACAATCTTATTAAATACCATTCATTCATATCTGGATTTACAGATGCTTGTTACTTTTTGAAACCTGTACCCAATATAATCGTTTTATGCTGGGCAATGTATAAAGCAGTCTTATGCTAGCACATTATAAGGTCATAATAAATAATGTTTTAAAGATATAATTAGCTACTTTATGCTAGGAGAGTGCATTTTAAGCATCCTGCTGCTGCATTAGCGAGCCACCAAAAACTAGACATGAAATGACCTTGCATAGATTTCTTTATTACTATTACTTCTAAGGAAGGATTTTACAGGCGATAATGGAAATCAGACTAGCTTCGGTTCAGCCTCTTCTGCTGTGACCAATATGCAGTTCCTAAAATGTGCTAATTACTTTAGCATTCTTTGGATGCATTTTTAACATTGTGATTGAGGTGCAGCAGTGAAATTCTAGGTCATGCTTTTAGATACTAAATAAAAATCTGTTGTCATATTTTTTTCCCTCAGATTGGTTGAAACGAGGGTGAGTGGTGGCTGAATGTTAGAATGTTGCTGCCACGCTAAACTAATTCCTACATGTGAACCAAAATACAGCTTGGTGCTCTTTCACCGTGAACAAGGACAGCCCTCCTCTTTGTATCGTAATTTACCCCACCCTCCAAAAATCAAATATTAATATAATTTGAGATTTAACTGGTGGAACAGCCATCAGGACAGCAATGCCCCGCAGCTGAAATAATATTTAAAATAGAAGGGATTTGACATTTGAGAAGTCAGTGGCTTGAAATACCCAGTTGTACTTAGCTAATTCAGTCCTTAACCTCTGGTTTCAAATAAATCAATTACAGTCGATTCCACTTCAGTTCAGAAGTGCACAAGGTTTTTAGTTAATTGAATACATTTTATTCACTTGCTAGGAGTATTCATTTATCCAAACCCTTATATTTAAAGGCAATTTCTTTATTGTCCATTATAAATTTGACTGCGTAATCAGATCATCTCCTTGTTTGTTTACTTGTCTTTTGCCTCCCATTTAAATTCCAGAATGTGCACTTCCCTTTCCCTCCCTGGTACATGCATATCTCAGCTCAGACCAGATTCCCAGAGCCCCAGCCCTCGCATTCACAAAGTGCAGCTAAAATAACCAGCACCCTTCTGACAGGGAGCAACGTGAAGCCCATCCCAGCTAGTGAGGCAGAGTGATTTAAAGTGGCTTCATAATCAAATGTGAAAGGTCAGGAGTATAAAACATAAATGGTGCCTCCAATTCTGTCCCGTGCACCTCTTCTGCATGGAAGGGGTGTTTCTGCTCCCTGCCATGAAATCAGCTGGAGCTGTTAACTCCTGGAGAAGATTTGGAGCTGGCTTGGTGTCAGCAGGATAATATTTTTTGTTGAGCACTGGGCTATGAAGTTGTGTCCCTGATTCACTTTGAAAAGATACTGATATACGCTGTACTTTGTGTGTGTTGTTTGCAGAATCCTGCTGGTGTTGGTTTACTGTTTTGGAAAGGAAAGGGGTTAATTAGCGTCATTATCAATCACTAATGCTTGTCTAACATGTCCAAAGAATAATCAAGTTAGGGGACTGCATGAAGCTAACATCTGCTTCATTCCAGTCAAAGATTTTTTCTTATATCGTTCAATTACTGGAAGTCCACACCAGTTTCAGGCTTTGTCAGGGCCATAAAGAAGGGTCAGATCATTAGAAATCTAGAATGGAGGGGAAAATGCAATATAAATAACAAATGGCTTCATTATTTGAGTTACAGGTGCAAGAATGGTCATGAAAATGAGCAGGGATTACTAGAATGTGTTTTTTCTTTTTATCTCTAATACAGAGGAAAAAATAAATCAGCCAAGTTCAGTTCTTAAATCATTTATTCTGCATAGGCTGCAGCCTCTCTGTTTATAATATTTAGTTTACTAACCCCAAACTCTCCAGAAGAAATAGTTCAAAGCAAGCAACTGGAAACAGAGGAAAAGTTAAAGTCTATCATGACCTATTACTAGCAGAGCAGTGTGCTCAAAATAGCAAAATAGACTTGCTTTTCTTAGTCTAGTTGAAGTTTCCAGGCTTTTTGGGTGGATGAAACAGCTAACATTTCAGGCAGGGTAAACATAGCTTATATAGCTTATGATGGTGGTAAAGATTTGTGTCCAGCACTCTGTTCTGGTGCTGTAGATACGAAGGTGACAGATCTGTGGTCTCTTATTCCCTCTTACAACCACCGTAGTCATGTCTCTCTGATGCTGAGTTCAACTTTGGTGGCCCAAAGGGCCAAAATTTTTATCATACCAACAGACAGGTTAGACCATCTTCACTGAGTGAATGTACTGTGGAAATCAGGGTAAGACTGCTGAGCTTTCTGGTAGTGTAGGAGGGACCTGCTGGTTCCCTGTGGCACTTTTCTTTCAGGCTCTGATTTTGCAAGGCACATGCTGGCACCCAAAGGCTGTGGGTTTCCCCATGCAGGTGTGAGTCCCTCTCTGTCGAAACCAGGGCCCTGAGGTTACTCCAAGCTCTGTGGTTATCATCCTGTTCATAGTCACAGAGTTCATTTGCACAGATGCTCTTCAAATGACCGTAAGGAGGGTAAACTGGGAAAGCATAGCCTTGGTGAGGAAGGAATTGTCTTGTGTTGAGCAGGAAGGTGAAGGACTGTTGGGTGTGAAGTACAAGCTGTTTCACCATGCTGATCCTCAAGCATGTTGTGCACACACAGACACAGGCATCCTAGTTTCTCTAGGAGATCTACAGCATCTACATGAAGACCTTTTCTGTCCAAAGATGCTCTCAAGCCTTACTGCTGATGTTGCCTGGGGTATAGTTAATTCCCTTTGTAATACTTGATTGAAAGCAGATGCAGGGGCTCTGAATAGAGAGTTGTTTTCTATCGGGACTGTGGGCTAAACATTTACACTCGCAGGCTCAGGGATGTATGTTGCTTCTACACAGTGTTTATGGTTATGTTCCTACTCCTTCATCCTGCAAAAACTTCCTGCTGCAGCACTGCTTTGGGCAGAGTTAGCTCCCTCCTCCCTGTGCATGATTTGTCCTGATCCCCAAAGCTAAGGATAAAGAGGCAGAGATCTGAAATATTTGTGGCACATTTCTGGTTGGAAAGCAGGGTGTTTCTTGGAGCTCCCAGGAGAAAGGAAGAGCTGTGTTCCTTTTCTTTCTCCCTTTCTCCTTCCTCCTTTGTAAGCTGACTGGCAGGCTCCCTCCAGGTTGTGCTCCTTGCCCTGTCCCTTGCTGCTGAATACTGCTCCCTGTGCTTGCCCTGTCTCTCCTGACACTGTGGCCATGCTTCTCCTGTGATGGAGGTTATCCCACTGCCCTGCAACTGGGAGAGCTTGGACAAAAGCTGGGGAGACATCCCATGCTGTGGCACATGCTGATGTGCCCAGACAGGAGAAGGCCAGTGGGCCAGTGCTGGGGGGAAAGCAGGGTCTGTGCCTGACCTCAGTGCAGCTTTCCTCATTAGGCTTAATAAGCTACACTATAATAGTGATAAAAAGGTGCTTCTGCCATCCGTGCCTGGGTTTTGGAGGCTGAGTATTGGTGTAGATGATCTAGGATAGCAGCTGAGGGGTGTCCCATTGCCACACAGCCTTGATGCAGGCTGCTCCTGACATGCTAGGATTTGGGATGAGGGCTGGCAGGCTGGCTGCTGGGGCTTCTTCCCTTCTCCATGCCCTTGTGAAAGCTTGCACCTGTCCTGCTGGAGAGGATGGGGTTTTGCAGGGAACTAGGGAGAGGGAGAGGAAACAGGAGGTGGATGGGGCTTAGAAGAAAACCGGTTGGAAATAGGGTAATTGTCGGTTTTGTCTTGTATTTCCAGGATAGCCTGGACAGGGCTGTGGTAGGGGGTATGGAGATCATCCTGTCCCTTGCTGCCTCTGCTTCTGGAAAGTTTCCTGGGAAAGGACTGGGGAAACTGGAGCCTCCAGCAGAACTGGCTGCTGCTCCGACCCTCTCAGAGGCTGACTGTTTATTTGTTCACATTGTCACACCCGGGGAGGTTTTCCACCTAAGGCGCCTCTTCCTCCCTCTCTGTGTAGAGCCAGCGTGCAGAACGGTGTGCATGCGTGGCTGTATGTGGAGGGGTGCGTGCATCTATCTTTACGGGTGTTTGTGTGTGTGTTCGTATCTATCTATTTATCTTTATGGGCGTGTGTATTTATCTCTCCATCCCTGAGACTTTTGGAGAGGCTGGGAGAAGAGGGGGTGGGGTGGGCTGTCTCCCGGATAGTTGATATTCCAGGTTCAGCCTCTTTCTCCGCTCTCATTCTCTAAACCCAGCCAGGGGGAGTGTCGCCCCAGGCCGAACATATGCTTCTTTCCATTGCACTAATCCACCTTCAGCGTGGAGGAATAATTGCTCGAGTGTCCATGGCTCCTCGGCGCTTTGTCCCTCGCTGGCTCCCATCAGCTTGGCACACGCCATTTCAATCAAATCCTTTCAGAGCCCTGTCTCCTTTTATCACGTCCCCGCTCCGGCGAAAGGAGGGAGGGGAGGACCGGGCTCCCCGCAGCCCTGGCGGGGCCGAGCCGAGCTAGACTGGGTCCCCCCACCGGGAACAAAAGGGCCACCGAGCAGCACCGGGCTGAGATTGCTCTGTCTGTAAAGGCGTTTGAGTATGATGTTGTTGTTGAGGGGGATAAAAGAAAAGAAGAAAGAAAAAAATAAAAAAAATAGAAGTGAGCCATCCCAACGGGTGATTGAGCTCTCTTTCCCGTCGCGGTGGAGAGGGACAGCTCCGGTAGTCAAAGAGGGTACTGGGTTATGGAGAGGTGTGTGGAACCCCCACCTGTCAGTGGTTGTGCTGCTGGTGAGAGGATAAGGGCTGGGAATCAGCGGATGGAAAACTCCCGCGACCCTCCGCAGCCAGGGGAATGGGGGATTTTTGTAGGAATCTGCCCTCAGCCCGACTTTCCTCTCTCGCCCAGTGGAGACAGCCTTAACTTGGCGGGACAGAGCAACTGGGCACGGCAGAGGGGCAGGGATGCTCCTGCCCTCCCTGGCCCGTTTGGGACCCTGTAAGGGCAGCGTGGGGCAGGCTCTGCCCCGCGGCAGATAAAGGCTCTGTCTTTTGCTTATTTGTTTTGACTCCGTTTGCCTTCAGGTGAGGGGGTCGTAGATGTTGCGAAGGGGCTAAAAATTCCTCCTAGAAGCCCCGAGCCGAGGAGTGGAAGGCAGGGTAGTTAACCGGGGGAGATTTAAAATTAAAGAGAAAAGCGAGGGGGAAAAAAAAAAGAGAGAAATGCGTGCGGCTTTTACATCCTTGCTGGAACTATTTAGCTCTTTCTTACTTCTTGTTTTTGCGCAGTTGCCTGGGATGGCTGATGGGGGACAGCCCACCCGCCTGCCCGGGCTGGCGCCGTAGCCGATCCTGGGCCCGCTTTTGTCGGGAAGGCCGCCGTACTCCCTAAGGCAGGGGGGCTGCCTGTTGGGAGGCAGAGGGGCTCCGGGTGGGGGTCCTGTCCCTCCCATCAGCTCTCCTGGGTTGACCGCAGGTGAGGACGGAGGCTTTCCCAGGAGAGGGAGGTGTCGGGAGCACCACCCGGGATGCTCACATTTCACACCTTGTGATGCCTGTATCCTCCCCGCCCTACTCTCAGAGGGAGCCCGCAGAGCCCCGATGCGGGGGGAGCAGCCGCGGGGGCTGCGAGGGGCTTTGCTGAGACCCACGGGCCGGGACGGGGGGCGAGAACGCCGGGGAGATGCCGAGGGGGCAGAGCCGCCCGGCAAACATGCGGCCGATCGGGACTGTGCCGGCGTTCGCTCCTCGCAAGGTTTGCCTCCCTGAGTCCCTGAATAGTTTTGTTACTAAAGCACGAGTCTTTCCTGCTGTTGAAAAAAAATCGCCCTTATTAAAAAAAAAATTAAAAAAACCAATCAGAAAAACAACAAACAAAAAACCCCAACCCCTTTCCACTATTCCCCTACGTTTGGATTTAACCGCAACATCCACAAAAACTGCCTTATGAAAACCAGACTTTTCTGTGAAAAGACTCTTCTGGCAGCAATTAGACTGGCTTTCTTGAACAAAATTCTTTGTAATGTCATTCAGCGGAAAAAAAAATAATCCCAGGATAATTTTGATTACACAGTTAAAAAAATAAAATTAGCATATTCGGGTTTGCCCTGGGAAAAAAAAAAAAGTTTAAATTTCCCATTAATCGGAAAAAGAACCCCGCAAAAACCTCGCTGAGATTTTGCGAGGGTGGGCTTTCACGCGAAACAGACTCGTTCAGTTCCTGTGTGATTGGCGTAGAGGGCATTAACACACATACTCGTTACCGACTTCTTTCAGGGGCTTTGCCTCAGCCTCTCAGCCCCACCTCGGCTGCGGAGAGGCAGGCGGGAGCGCCGCTGCCTCCAGTGGGATGCTCGTGTCGGGCCCCACGCAGCTGCGCCCGCCCCTCGGCTGAAAATCGCGTGTCTGCTCGTGGCGCAGGGAGAGGCGCTCCCCTTTCCGCCACATCCCCCCGGCCCCGCGAGGTGGCTGTCCACGCGTGGGTCCGGCACCCAGCAGGGCAGAGGGGCTCACCCTGGGCTCGCCCCCTGCCCACCGGAGGAGGATGAGGAAGGAGCGGGAGGGAGAGGGGAAAGAATCTGTCCCCAGGAGGCGGGGGAGGGAGTGGGTAGCTGCCTACCTGGAAGCCTGTCGCAGATGCTCGGGCAAAGCCATCCCTCCGCCTCATCCGCAGGTTTTTGCTACTTTCCCCCCTCCCTCTCTCTCTCTCTCCGTGCTCTGGTGAAAGGTTGCATGTTCCAGCTCAGAGATTCAAACGTTAAAATGCTAAACCAGAGTAGGAAAGGAGGGGGCAGAGGGCGAAAAAAAAAAAAGGCGTGTTTATATTTCAGATATTTTAAAAGCTTGGCTTTAATTAGGTTAAATGCAAGTATTATTGGCCCAGAAGCACATACTGCAATAAGCTCGTTACAAGCCTAATTGCAAAACAACAAAAAAAAATCCAAACCCCCAAAAAACACACACACAAAGAGGAAAAGTGCGTGTGGAGAGAGAAGCCGTACTCTTTCGGCACGACCCACCTCCTGCAGTGCGTGGGGGTGCCGCCCCACGCCGCGGTCACCGCGCATCCCCACGCGGGACAGCCAGGGAGGGCTGCGCGGTGTGCATCCCTCCCCACCCCGGCCTCCATCCTTGTGGAATGAGTTTTGCATTTCCCCGCGGTGCTTGACCGTAGTGGGGGGCTGCTTTTGGGGCTGAGTGAGGTGTGGGGTCTCTGTGCGTGAATCTGCTCTGAACTTGCCGTGGAGCTCGGTCTTTCTCGACCCTCCAAAATAGCTCTTCTCCCCAGCTGGTTTTGCTTTCTCAACCCTTCGGCAACACAACTTGGAGTGGGGGGGAAGGGGGAACCATTTGCCCTGAATCACAAATTTTCATGGCTTGGAAAGAAAAAGGTAACCCTCATGTCTAGCTCAATTAATAAACATGGTGATTTCACACCCAAAAGGAGGACATTATTTCACGGGAGCGCTATCAGCTCCATCACAAAGGGTCACAGCGCAGCTGTGGCGAGCCCGGGGTTATTATGCAGCCTGATGATAGGATCCCGCTTGCCATCCCGGCTCCTTCCTCGGGGCGACCAATAGCCCCCGGCAGGGCTTGTGCCACCTCATGATAAAGGACTTACCCGATGTGTGAGGAAACGGAGCAGCTTTCAGATGAGAGGTAATCAGCTTGCAGGCGCAGCCCCAGCCCCTCGCTTCCCCCTAACCCGTCTCCTGCCTTTCCATTTAACTTTTTTTTCCCCTCCTCCTCCCCCCAGCCAACAGCAAGAAGTTATTATTCATTTGAACGCAAACCTGACGCTCCCTCTCACCTTCTCCAGCCCCCCGTGGGGAGCAGAGGCGGGAGACCCCCGATCCCCCCTCCCGGCCAGCCCTCATGGCTGCCGGTGGCAGGATGAGCTGCCTCCCCACAAGGAGGGACAGTTGTGGCTGATGGATTTCTGGTGCCAGGAATTGGGTCCAGAAGCTGTGAGGCAACATATTAACTGCGATCCCATAATCTCTTAATCACATTACATTTTAAGTGAGCATGTGTAATTTCACCCATCAATGATTTATTTAAGCAAGGGAGCACAATTACTTGTCTCGCACACAAACGCTGGCTGGGGGAGCATTGTTTGCCAGAAATAAAATCTGTGATTCCAGGGACTATCTGTTTCTCCGCGCTGACAAACCCCAGACCCCCGCTTTTGAGCACAGGAGTTAGGGGGCTGATCCTCCTACTCAGGCAAGGCTTCCTACCCTCTCCATCCACCCCCTTTCCAGAATCAGCCCGGCAGTGGTATCTGACTCTGGTGCGGTGCCTTCAGCTGGCCCGGTCCCTCCGCGGTGCTGCCCACAAGGTCTTGCTCGGGGAACGTGCTGGGGAAACCAGGGGGAGGTTTGATGGTGTGTGTGGGATCTGACCCTTCTGCACCGTTTTGACTAAAGCAGGTACAATTTATGGAGTCGAGAACCCGATCTTATAGGGTGTCACTCTTCCCGAATCCTACATTAAAGAGCAGGGAAAGTCGAATAACCTCTCCTGACACGATGCTGAACACTATTCTGGGCGTTTGACTCCTCTGTCTCTGGCCTATGAGAGCCGAAACACGCCCCCAACATTTCAGCACGCCAGTGCCCTCTGCACCGGGCCGATCCTTTAAAATTGCCCCGTTTCAGCGGGAGGTCAGCATCCTCCATCCTCTCTTCTTGTCGTCCCGGGGGCCAAACTTGCCACCGAACGGCGGGTGCCGGGACCCGCTTTCCCGGCTGCGGGGTGACATCCCCGCCACCTCCTGCCTGGGGACAGCAGCAGCCGCCCGCGGGCAACACGTCCGAGTCCCACTCTCCTCCCGTGGAGAGGGTAGGAGGGCCCGCAGGCGACCCCACAAGCTCCCCCAGACCAACCCCTGGCTCCAGGCCCCTCGGTCCCGCCGTGCAGCTCGGCCGCAGCACCAGGCTGGAAACACCTCGACAGCTTTATTGTTATTATCGTTATTATTGGTATTATTACTATTACCCCCTGACAGACCGCTCCGTGCGGGGCGGCCGAGGAGGAAAAGCCACCCGAGGAACGCCTGGGGCTGCCTGGGAGTCGATGTCTTTCTCAAACCGGGCTGGGGTTCTACACGTGCCGGTGTTTTTAAGGAATAGTCGATGAAAGAAGGTGCCCGAAAGGGAAAATCTTCGGCTAAAAAGAGAGAGAGAGAGACCTCCTCCTCTTCGAGTAGCTTTAAATTTTTTTTCCTTTTTTATTTTCTGGAGCTGCCTTAGTCAGGCATTTGGCAGCTTTAACGTTGCAAAGGAAACAAAGAAAAAAAGTAATTACATTTTTGGAAAACAAACAATAATTACACGATACAATCGGTATAACAGTAAGCGAAACACAGCAGCGGGAGTTAAAAACAATATTCTATCCATGGAGATGGGCTCCGCCGCTGACTCAGCGCTTTTGAATACTCCAAATTATCCTTACATCGGATTTCTGTAGCGCAATTCAGCTGCAGTCTATTGGCTTTTAAATTAAAATATATCTCGCTGATTAGGCATGTACCAGTGTCTAAAAAAAACCCTAAACTTCAAGGAAGTAGGTTTCTTAAGGTAAAAATGATTCTGGTGGATCAGGAACATTTCATGAACCCCTGAATGCCAAGCGGAGGAGCAGCGTTTGGAGGGGCAGCCCCTGCCCCCCAGTTCCCGATGCCCGGGGCGGGAAGGGAACAGGAGCGGCGCCCTCGCATCTGAACTGCTGCAGCACCTGTCACCTGGAGAAGTTGTGACTTCACATGCCCCGCGGCTGGGACTTCACGTTGGGGCGCGTTATTCCATCACTGAGCAGTGTTGACATAAACATTCCCTCCCCCTCCCCGCGACGTTCTACTCCCCCTCCCCCGGTTTGCCCGACTTTCACACGAATATTTGGTATGTTCTCTAAGGCAGCAGAAAAGTTGTGCATGTGTATTTTTTTTCCCTAACCATTTTTTCTATTTTTTTTTCAACTGACTCAGTTTTATTTTAATCGAGAGCCCTTAGGATTAGTTGTAATGATATGAATGGTTAAAGTGGGAAGAGCTCAAGGCTCGAGAATGCTCTCTCCTCGAAAGAAAATATCAGACATCCCACGGAAACAGCCATGCAGAGCCTAGGTCTTATGTAAATGGAAAGAAATCATAGGCTCTTGGTGTAATGTGAAGCGTACGTGAAATCTAACATTTATTCAATCAAACCTTCGTTCTGCTTCCCATTAACTGCTAAATCAAAAAGAAAAGGGGGAAAAAGAAAAGAAAAGAAAGGAACAGAAAAAAGGAAAAAATAAAAACCAAAAACCCACAAACCCTGATTGCCGCAAAATTCTGATTCTCACCACTAAAACTTGTGTATCCCAGTGAAAAGTTTTGAGTTGTGCTGCTGCATAGTCCTGGTACTGCCCTCAGGACTCCCAAATTCCCAGGCAACAAGCACACAAGCGACGATGACAACAGCAGCGAACACGAGGCTCCTCGCCGCCTGCTCTTTTTGAAAGCAAACCCGCTCTATTTTTCGTCAGGCAACCCCAGACAGAAGTGGCAAGTAAAGCTTTAAACCCTTTGGAAATTCCTTTCTGATTTAAGAGAGCCAGGGGGCTTTTGCCCTCTCCCTGCCGTTGGTTGTGAGGAAGGGCAACAAAAGAGGTAAAATGCCTTCTCCAACTAACTGGCTCAGCGTTTCAGACGCATCAAAGGGAAAGCAAGAGCTAATCCGAAAATGACCACTTTAATGTACACGAACCCATGGCTACAGCAGCAGAACCGAGGGGGATTTTGAGCTCTCCACCACAACAAAACCCTACACTTAATGTCATAATAACAGATATTAAACAAAGGGGAATGAAAGGATCTCACGCTGGGTTTTCTGCATTCTTGAGTCTAATTAAAAATATACAGAAAAAAGACATAGTTTGGGTCAAAATAGCATGAGAGCCGCCTTGTGCCAGTGAAGAGGCTGCAATTATCAGCTTAGAGGCCAGATCCTAGAGGTTATTCTCTCTTCAGCTCCACGGGAGCCGAAAGCCAGTGCAGGGGTGCAGCGGACAGATGCGCCTGACCAGGGCTGGGAGGGCTTGGAGAAGGGGGCTGAGGGACACTTACCCTCTCCTTTCCCCTTCCTCCAGACAAAAAAGTGGGAGTAAAACAAATAGAAACCCACCCTGCCCCCCAAATCCCGCATTTTTTTTTTCCTGAGGCCACTTGGACAGCCCTTCCATTCAAATGGAGCCGGCGTGTCTACTTAAGTGTCAGGTTGTATGACACTGCCTCCTGCCTTTGAGGCTGGTGTCGCCAGCTTGGAGGGGAATCCTGCGGTGAGCAACAAGTGCCCCGCATGACAATACCTTCCTGGGGAGAAAATACCTCCTGCAGGAGCAACCTGCTCCAAAACTAAAGGCCAGAAGCTGGAGCCAGACAAATTGAAATGCAAGATAAGGCACAGGCAAGCGATTAACCACTTGAATAAGCCACTGAGGGCAACAGCAGTCCCATTCCTCCCTGTATTTTGGCAGAGATGTGGATGTTCACACTGGTGATGTGGCGGAGCCTAATCCAAGTGATTGGGCTCAATATAGAGTGTAGCCTAAGTATAACAGAGGTCTGATGAAACCCTCAAAGATATGACTAATAAACACCTTCAAGAGTTTTTAATTTAGCCCCTTATAAATATCCATAGTGCTATTTTGCTTGTATTGGTGTTTGGCTGGTGTTACTTATATGTAACAGCAGGCAAACTGCCTTTTCCTTGGCTCATATGAATACTAACCTCTTTTAATACTTGTTTATTTTGCTTCCAGAGGAGCCAGACCTGGACAGGTGTCAGGAAGACTGATCTCTATTGAAGAGTCACCAGCACTAGCACTCTCCATAGGCCCTCTACCATCTTTGAAGGAGACTTTCTTGGTGCCTGCAGGCATCTCGGACTGTACCCAAGGTATTCTCACTCACCAGTGTGGCAAGCAATGGGCAGGGGCTCCTTCAGACAAAACAGCCGAGACCTACGGATGGTACTCCCACCCCAGAGAATGGACTTAATTGTGATGAAAGTCAAAACAGAGAGAGAGCAGAGCAGTGCTTCTCTCATCCCACGGCACTCACAGGGAGAAAAGTACACCTGAGCTCCACGTCCTGTTTATCCCTCCTCATCTGGTCAAATAGACCAGTTTAGAGTGACTCAAAGTATTGAATTTGATGTATAAAGACGTAGCAGAGAGCAGCCCTGACTCTTGCTACCAGCAAGAGTGACCTGCATGGATTCTTCTTTCTTAGGTTCTGTCTGTACCTTGTGCTCAGAGGCTTCAGCTGTCCAGGCCACCCTGCCTTAGAGTTTGTCTTTCAGAGAAGCAGGGTCTTTCCAGTTTGCCTGGTGAGACCTTCCTAACCTGAGGGCCTTTACAAGAGGCCCAGGAAACCTTTCCCCATAATTGCAGGGTACTCAGCTCAGGGCTGTATGTGCAGAGCAATTATTGTTTACCAACATGGTGACTCCTACTAACCCTGCAGCACAGCTGCCTAGCTAGAGCTAAAGATTAAGTATTAATTATTGCCTGTAAATTCAAGAGGTCTTCTTCAGACAACAGCAGTAACACTTCTGGGCCTGGCTGTATGCTGAGTTTTTGAGGAAAAGCTGTAAAACAGAGGTTTCAGCTAACGTCACTCCTCAGCTTGTAAAATTGCATGGGGGGCAAGAATATTTGATAGTTGAGGGTTTGAGCTGAGGCTTTCCACCTCCTGTTTTCTTTTATGGCTTTTGAGTGACACCTATGAAGCGGCGTTTGAAACATTTATGTGCTGTTTTCAGCGAACACCTGGAGAGTGAGCCCACTGCCCTTCCATGGAGCACTGGCAGGACAGGAGAGGGAGGGATGCTGCAGCTCATTTTCCCACTTGCAGGTGTAGGTTTGCACTACTTAATCCCATAGTGGTCTTTGGCTAGTGCACCCACGGGATCTGAACCATGATATTTGGCATTGCAGGGGTGCTCTGCACACACTCCCTGGAATGGGCACTGCTCTGCATCCCTCCAGGATGTGCAGGATCCTGTGCTGGGCTAATTGAAGACATGCTATCAGGTCTGGCAAGGTGTCTTGGTTTTGGCCAGGACAGGGTTTATTTTTTGCAGTAACTGTGAGGGGACATGGCTGGGGCCCGGATGTTATTCTGTACCACCTCACATCATATCAGGAGCAAGGAGAAAGGGACTCTCTCTTTTCGGGAGAAGGAGGAGAACGGGTTCCTTCTGGTTGATTAAACATGTCAGATGGCATGGTTTGGTATTGTTTATTGCCAGGGGTTTTCTGTGTAAATTCTTTCTTTCCTTACACCTTTTGTTATTAATATTGTTGCTCTTACTATTTGTTTTCTTATCTCACTCCTGTTTCCAGTAAATTGTTCTTACCTCAACCCATGATCTTTACCTTTTTGGCCTCCAGCTGGAGGGGAGGGAGGAGAAGCAGAGCATGGTTTTAGTGGGAGTAAACCCATTCTAAATGGGAGAATACCTTTCCTAAACCACAGCACAAGGCGAAAAGCCCTGCTTCAGACAGGGCTTCAAGAACCCGTGTGCTGCAAGGCAACCCTGACACTGTGATGGTTTCCTTTGTGGTAGGTGCTCAAGAGATTTAGGAAATAAGCAGGGAGCTACGAGCATTCCCAGGGTGCTTTGCCTGTCTTCTAAAGACAGGCTTTAAGTGAAGCTCCCAGTCTAAACCGCTGATTTTGGAGGAGCTGAGGTGTGTTTTCTCAGCCTCTTTTGAGTGAGGCACGGTGTGGTGGTGTGAGTGCAAGTTCTCATCAGGATGAGTACATTAAAAACAGCAACAGACAGATGGATTTGAAAACAAAAGCAATTCAGTGCAACAACAGCAGCTGAGAGCAATTCCTTGAAAGAGTGACTTACTTAAATAACTACCCTGTTGTAAAGGCAGTTGGACTCTTGAGATAAGAACAACAGGAAAATTCTAGTCTAACAATAACATTATCATCATCATCACCTTAAAGGAAATGGTAAGTGAGAGCTGGAAGGAGCTTGATCATCTTTCCCAGGCTATTAAAATAATCTGGTTCATTTTGCTCATATCTGATTAACATTGTGTCTAATTGTCATGCTGGTTGCAGTTCCATTGCCACTATAATTTTGAAGCATTTTACTGTGTTTTTTTGTAAAAAATTGTTCTTATGTGAGTCTTGATTTATACATTACTCACCAGGAAGTGTAAATTTTCTTAATCAACACTACAGTCATTAGCTAAGCCATGAGAATAAATGCTGACAACATTTAGGGCCCAAATTTGTCAGCATTTCACTTTTATTAGAGTGAACCCACATGACGTGTTCTGCATGGGCACATTTTTAGTGGGGCTGCTCATTCACCCCTTGGCCAGTGTGATGGCTTGATGGGCATGTGGGTGATGGCAGTGGGGAGACTGGGAACCAGGCTGGGACCTGGGGGACTTACACTGTTTTCTGTTACTTCTGTCACAGGGGATAGGTAGGAGGAGGTGGGATCATAACACAGTACACAAGTACTGTGCTTTTCTGTCTGTTTGAGGAATATAATCGATTATAACCAATTAGCACAGGCTCCTATACTAAGATTGTTCCCAGCACATGGATTAAATTGCAGAATATGACTTGCAAGATGTTGACACCTCAGAGTCATGAAAGGCACTATGTCCTTTCTATAATCTATTGTTTGTTAATCACCTTTTTCCAGTATAGAGGTACTGGGATTACATTTACTAGGCCGTGCCCTGTTCTTGTGCACTGAGAGCATTGGGAAACAGCTAGGTGTCTCTCTGCACTTTCAGGTACTTCGGTGCTTTAAAAATCTGATCCCTGTGTGCCTTGTGTCTATGTCCTTTTCTTAAGATCAGCCTAACAGACTTGGAAGCAGGTGAAAATTTTACTAAAAATACTTTCTGGCCTGTTTCTAAGAATAAGTTAGAAAATAAAAAGGGTACTTCAGGTCTATGCCTTTCAAGTTTACATTTGTCAGGGGAGCATGTAATAAAGCCATATGGAAAAGTGGATTCTGTAGATGATGATATATGGGACAGTCTGCACCCGCTGAGTTCAGAGGGACTAATCACTTGAGGAAAGCCACTCCCAGGCCTTGCTATTTGGAGATCTGGATGAAGAGACTGAGCTGTCATGGCATCATGTCATCCCTCGCATCCTTACTGATAGATTCTTTTCTTTCAGTTTTACGCATAAAATTAATGAGAAGGAAGAAGTCTCAAGGAAAGGAAACAAACCCCACAACCCTGCACATAAATAACACCAAGGTTTGAACCCGAAGTGATGGGAAAGTCACATTTTAAGCTGTGCCCGTGTCCTGGATTCACCCTGTTGAGCAAGAAAGTAGTACTGTCACTTCTGATTCCCTCCTCGCTGTTGCCCTGGCAGTGTCCAGGGTGGGAACAGTTGCATGCATCCACTGCTGTGTTGCTTCCGTGGCTGTGTCACATTTCCCTGTCTGCTCTTCAAAGGGATTGTTTGTCCCCAGACTCAATGGCCTCCCCCAGACCCAGTCTCTGGTTTTCAACAAGAATCTTGCTGGCAGGATGCATCCTGGCGGCCTTTTCCGTGGGGTCCTCTAGTGACAGGCAGACCTGTGGCTCCCCATCCACTGCCCTTCGTCCTGTCCCTAAGCGCCTCCTGTGAACTTCCAGGAAAGGACTCCGAACAGAGCTGAGCAGTGTGATATGTCTTGGCATCCCTGCCTAGGCCTCTTCAAAATGTGCTTCCCCTTGTTCACAGCAATCAGGCCATTCCTGATGATGGTTCAGCAATGCCTCCCAGGCAAGTGAGGGCATGATCAGTCCTTCTTCTCCAAATTTTGTTCTGAGTGAGTCAGATAAGTCATCTAGATAAGGAGAGGCTCTGCAAGTCAGGGGAGAGCAATGGCTTGCAGTGTTCACATGCCCTTCATAGCTGTGTTTGGAGAGAGAAAATCACTCCTGGAGCCATGCACCTGGGAGCCTCTGTCCTGATGGGGTGCAGGGGAGTATCCTGACTTGAGAAGCATAAGGTGGCCAAGCTCTGTAATTGCTGCTGTTTCCTTTCCAGTGTGTCTCCCAGGAAATTAACAAGATGGATCCACTGTAGGGGAGTCTTGCTACCAGGAGACTTTGCTACTTTTTGGGTTTACCTAAAACTAAATGAAGAACAGGTGATACAGATATCTGTCCTCTTTTAAAGGTGCCTATCTGTATCTCCTGGGTTGGTCTAGTGTTGTATTTTGGTGTCCCTGGCCCTAGGACTTTTGACATCTTGGGCAAGGAGGTTGGCAGGTTCTGAATTTACTTATTTTCATGGGTCCCTTGACCATAAAAGTAGAGCTGTTACTGCATCCAGCTCTACCTTCTGCAACAGTGCTGATACCTGGAGATACAATGATGTGCTAGTAAGTCTACTACAAAATCCTGAAGTGACTCCTCTGCCAATTACTGTGAAGCAGCCACCAAGGTAGGAAGGAGGGTTTTTTCCTAAAAAAAGAAATTTCTCTTTCCATTGCTATTTGGTGTTTCAGTCAATCAATTAATATTTCAATAGGAATCCTGTTGAGATTATATTTTATTTGATCGACTGTTAAGCACAGGACAGGGTATTGTATGAAAACAAGCCAGGGAAAAAAGGATGGGGTTTTCCATGATTATTTGCTTTTGAGGCAGCAAAAGGCACGCATATCCTATCTTGTCCTTAAACAAAATAAAGGATCCTCCAGCTAGGCATTTTGCATGGTGATTGGGCAGAGGTTTTAGGTGGCTAAGTGACCACCATGGTACTTGATTAACCCTAACTATGACTCAGCATGCCACTACTCCTCTTGCCATTGGAATAATATATCTTAGACAGGAGAGCTGATAAACTCCACCAGTGCCAGGGCTTACAAATACAGAAGCAATTTTCCTGGGAAATGTATGGCCTGCAGACCCCACTCAGATGACTTACCCTAAATTAGCCTCTTTGGGCAGGAAAAGGCCTTGGGAGCAGATTGTCTGTGTTCTGGGGTGAGGAGCAACCTTGAATGGAGGAAGTAGGAACTTTTGCTGTTTCATTCATCCATAGAGCAGTTCTAGCAGAAACAAAGCCATGTGAGTGCTGTGCATTTATAGTATACAACACCTCCATAGTGAACATGCAGGGCAATGCTGATATTAATCCTGTAGTGAGAGGGGATTTGAAGTACCAAATTGTTAAAGGATTTGTTCAAGGCCAAACATCCCACCCCACACAGATCTGGAAAGAAATGCAAGCCTTTTGCCTTTCAAACTCTTGTGTAAATCATTTTTCTTAGCTTCCTGCTATAGACTGGTATAGGATTTCCAGTGCACTGGAGGAAATAAGCATGATGTAGACATACAGAATAAAAGGAAGATATAAAAGAGTTTGCAGTACAGTGTGACTTTTCTGGAAACAACCCAGAAGTCCCTTGTAATTGTTTTTTTAGATTATGGGGTGCAAAGAAGGATTTGTTCTTTATCCATGAATGGAAACATGAATAAAATTTGCTTTAACAAAGTCCCATGAACATGCCAGTCTTGTGTGCTTGGATCCCTGATATCAGGATGTAGCCTATAGTTATAAACTCAAGACATACAGAAGTTAAATACAAGGATACTGCAAATGCGAAAAGGTAAGAATAGAGGTTTCTTATTCAACTTCTACTTCCTGCGTGATGAGTGAAATTGCAGTACCTAAATGCTAGTGGTGGGTTTTCCTTTTGCTCTGTCTTTTTAAAGAGGCAATTCAAATGAGATTGTAAAATCTTCAGTGTTTTATCCCAAATTCATTGAGTAGCAAGAGAATGTAAGAATGTGCATGGAAAGAAGTACCACCTGTGAGACTTGTGTTAACTGAAGTACTGAAGCCCTGGTGGTTGGAGTTGCAGAGGGCAGGGGTCCAGCCTTGTGGTCAGCAAGGGCTGCAGATGAGGAGCTTCCTGCATGATGAAGTGTTGCTCCCTTTGGGAAGAGCTGGCATGGCATTCATCAGCCTCATGCCCACTGTGCAAGCCATGGATCAGGTTGTCTGTGGTGGTCTCCTACCTCTCTCTCAAAGCGATTCTTTGCAGAGCACGTGAAATCTTCATTTTACACAGCCTGGAATGACTCCTCCTGTCTGCAGCAGCCACCACCACCATTCCCCAGCCCTGTCTGCTGCCTGAGCTACAGTAAATGTTTTATTAACACCAGGATAAATTAAAAAGCCTGCACAACCCACGAGATGTATTTAGCATCTCCTCTATTGCAGCAGGAAGCTCTGTCTTGCCTCCACTCTGCCCTGTTGATGGGGTGATATCCCCTTGGACTGAGCACCAGAGCTCGGGACTGGGCACCAAACTTGACTGTAGCTACAATCCCATCACCACCAGCCAGCACAGTGGGGACTGAGGAGAAAAACCCCCAAGAGTTCACTTAGCAGCATTATCATAAGAAGTATAAATGCACAAGGGGCTATTCTCTCTGCTGCGTTTATGTGGCTCTCCTGTTCGTGCTAATAGAAGTGATATTTGTATGTCCTGTGGTGGGAACAAGCCTCTCAGTGAATAATGTAGTGTTAAATTCTGGGTAAGACATTAAAATGCCAGTAAAACCAGTGCAATAAGATTAACTCTGGCATCTCCAGCTTGTGACAAAGCTACTTTTAATGTTATCAAATCTGTATTTTGCTCTTTCAAGTCAGAACATGCTTTCATGAATTTCTTTATCTTCTGCTTCCTTTTTATTTATTTTTTTTAAATATCTCAATACTCTCTGTGTCCTCTTAGCAGGACACTAAAAATAAGAATTTAAATATTCAGGGAAACTAAGACACTTGAATTTTAGTTTGCAATAGGAACCCTGATATACTTTGAAGGTGGGCTGGGTGTTTGATGTAAACCAAGAGAAACTGTATGAGTAGGTATGCTTGTGCATGTGGTACCTACAAATATCACATGCTTATTGATCTGGGGTCTCAGCAATACCTAAGCATATGGAGAGTGTAAGAACCATGAGAAAAGGCCATGGGAACAGGAAAAGGCCCTTTAATTCCACTTTCCTGCTTTTCCATCCTCCTCCCCCATCCCCTCCTTTTGCAGCAACAAGCCTAGGTGTCTGTGGAACTCATTTACATGGTTTGCTTCCATTGCCTACTCCCCTAATTTATTCCATATGTTTATTGCCCTTTGTGTGCAATACTTCTGGCTGTTTGCTTATAATTTCCTAATTTTTCAGCTTCTACCTCCTGTGGGTTTTTGTTTCATTTTTTTTCCTGCTCTGCTCATCTATGTGAAATTCCTGCTTGAAGCAAAGGTAGCAGCACCCACCAGTGCTACGAGGAGCCTTGGCAAAGCGAAGCTCTTAATGTGGTGTCTTATTTGGAGGTACTATGCTGAGACTGCAGACAAGATGGGATCTACTGGGAGATTCAATTAGTGCAAGCCCTGCTTCAGTGAGTCATCACTCCCCTTCTTCTCTGATGATTTGGGAGCCATGGCTTTCTAGAATGTGCCCATAAGGAGAGGAAATACCAAGACACCTCTCAGTACATGGGTTGGTTTAACAAGATGCACAGCAGCGCCGACTCAACAGAAAAACACTTAGAGTCTGAGAGTGCAATTTTGAGCCCAAAATTTGTTTTCAAAAGTACTAACTGTGCTTTTTGCAAGAAAACCACGATACTTGCCACTGCTGCAGTTCTTTTATGCCCTGATACTCATCAATGAATTTTTGTTTATGGGCAGGGACTGGCCATCATCTATTCCATATCTTGTGAATACCCCTCAAATCAGACACATTGATGGAAACCCTGTAAGCATGATCTTCACAGGAGTTTGAAATACTTTGGCATCTAGATGCCCTAGGGGGGCGTTGCCTAAGCATAACCTTTTGGATTTTCAATGAAACTGGCAGCTCTGTGCCCCTGCACAAAATCTGGTGATTCCAGAAGCCTTAGATAGAAACATGGGAATGTGGTATATGATGGTGGGCACTCTGCAACAGACACAACTTTGAGCGTTCAGCTCACCTATGGCAAGGCACGAGCTGCCCATGAAGCTGTTGAGAGGGTCGATGAGTCTCTCACAGCTGGGTTGAGCTGCTGAGCCCTCACAAGTCTGTGACCTGTCTCAGCAGCCACAAAGTTTAGCAGGCAAAGAAATGATGCTGAGTGTAGTTAGCAAGGCCTGTAACTCATGGCTGGTAAAAGAACTTCAATTAATTTTAATTTTTTTTTTTTAAAACTATGGTAGAACAAGGAGTAAGTTTGGGGTGTGTGCACACATGTATGGGAGCATATTAGCAAATGACTAGTTAGTTTCTCAGATATAATCCTTGGGTTTCTTCCCAATGATGAAAGAGTACAAGTCTTTGTGGTTTTTTTCATGCCATCTTCAGTGACTCTTCTTTCCAAAAGGATAGTGGTAATTGCCTCAGTGATGGCTGAATTCTTTATTTAGAAACACTTAAAATTGTCCTTAGCTTTAAACCTGGAAGTTATCTGTTTGACTGTGGGATCAGCCCCATGGATTATGCATGTGCTTGCATACCATCACTTGTCACAGTGTTGGGTAACCTCTTCATAGATGTGTTTTATATCAGTATCTCTATCTACATCTCTATCAAGATCTAGATCTGTTAAGTGTGTCATTCCCAAAGTTGCAGTATTATGCAGATGTAGATAAATGTATATGTAAATAACATATAAAACCAAAGCATACAAATATACTTTGTTGGAGAATTCTGGCTGTAAAGTATTAGGAAAACCTGGATATGCTAAAATACCAGGACTTAGTTGTAGGGATTAATGATGAGGGCCAGTGATCCGTGCCCTGCATGCTGGTACTGACATTGACTGGTGGCTGCACAACCCAGTTCACCTCTTTTTATCTCTTACTCCATGAAGGTGTGGGGTGCTGGATTTCTCAAATACAGATTCCCCTGAATTAATAACAAAAGTCGTTATTGGCACACTTGTACCCAAAACAAGATGTTGATTTCTGATATTGTACCTATTCCACCTTTTTGATTCTCTAGAGAAACTGGGAAGTTAAGTAGCCTGACCCTGCTTGGCAAAGGAGTAGCAGAAGTGGGGACAGACCATTGCTGTCCCCTCTGTTCCCTCCTGATTCTTGAAGCTCCAACCAGCCAGCAGCTCACTACCACTAACTAGGGGTGCCCAGTCAGGGAAAAAGGGTGGGGGTGGATGGAGGTCACCCACAGTGGAAATGAGGCTTGGTTCTGGAAGGAAGGAAAAGAGAGACAGCAGGGGAAAGATGCCCAAAGTGCCCATGAGCATGTTAGAGCCACCACATTGCTGGAGTTGAGAGAAACCAACAGGTGAAATGCTGGTCCTGAAGAAGTCCAGGAAAGTTTGGAGCCAGAGTCCCACTCCTTGCTCACAATGCAACCAAGCATTTTTATTTAGGTATTTTCTTACTTAGGATGCAAATGCATCCTCTTTGGCCACTGGTATGGGGTTTCCATTGAAAACAGTCTCCAGGGCTTTATTGTGACTTTCAGTTCAGGGACTGCAACTCCATAATATTCATGTTGCCTCTGACTTGAGCTCAAATCCCTGTGAGGACACAGGAGGTGTTTTGTATTCAACTTCATGTCAAGCTTTGCCTTTCAGTACACGATAGCAGCTCCCATCAGGGGTGTCCTTTGTGCCTGAGCACTTGTCCTTTTAGGTTGTCTTTTGTTAAAAGGGTCCCAAGCAGTGCATGCATGTACAAGCAAATACTGTGGTTGCGTAAGACACAGGGAGAAATGTGCTTTTCTGCATAGTGGAAAGGCATGAGGTGTTTATGTGGAGCACAGCTTGCTTTTGTGAAGCCAGCAGGCATTAGCCTGGTTCCAATTCACATAACACCACACATTTTGGCTGGGCCCCTGCTGCCCCACCACTCCTCACACCTGGGGTTACACATCTGTGTGTCATGTCTCAACATCCACTCCTTCATTTTTGGGAGCAGAGGCCATCCCATTCCCCTGAAAAGTGACACTTTCCCTCGTGCCACCCTGCCCTTTTCTTAGGGCAGAGCACACTGCCCAGGCTGCACAGGGGCACGGGGCATTGTCCTGTGGGACACAGCCTGCTCTGCCCACTGCTCCTGGCTCTGCTCCCCAGATTTACCACTCAGCACAAGTTTCCACATGCTAGGGTCACATACACATTATGAGAGGTAGCCAAACCAACCCTCTCTTCCCTCCCCAGCCCCCATGGTGGAACAATGAAACCCACCATTACATTTTTTTGTTACCCTGCAGAGTTTTGCTGATCTGCGCAGGTGAAAAATCCCACCTGCTGTTCAGATGCTTGTCTGCAAAACCACCTTGATAATTTTTCCTTTGTTTCATTAAACACACCAAATTGAGGCTAAGGGTTTCACCCTTCTGTTTTTTTTAACAGTTACTGATTTTACCATGTTTGGTTTGGCAGTTAAAAAAAAATCAACAGAAGGATTACATTTCAGTGGCACAACACCCTAATCCTCAGGCAAATGATTTGTCCAAGCTTAATATGAAGTACTTAGGATGTATTGTTTGATGTAAACACTAGTTCTAATAAAATGGTGCCTGAGGTACAGTTCTTCAACTTGTAATACCCTATTTGCGTTGGCCTGTACACATTGGATTTGAAACCATTATGATAAAATATATCCTCCTCTAGCCTGATAAAAAAATAAAAAGTAAAAAAAATCCACAGAAATCCACAGCACAGGGCCTGCTCTCCAAGGAAGGACACCGAATGTGGCAAGGAGCCTCCTGCAGGGACGGTAAGTGATGTCAATCAGAATTATACCCCATCATTCATGGGGTGCATCTAGGGCAGAAATCAGCTCTCTATGGGCAGTGCCTGTGTCTTGGTCTGTTCTTGAGCATCCTGGAGGAAGAAGCTCCCTTGCCCCACAGCTCCATACTGATATTCTGGAGTTCATCTGAAGTTCTTCCTGACTTTTTCCCGTGTCACCCCATCTATTTGAAATTCTTTGTGTATGGCAATATGAATATGCTCCAAGTATGACCAAGGGTCTTACTGAAGTTCTGGATTTTAAAGAATCTCTTAGAGGGACTAGCTAACTAACTGGGGAGGGTCTGAGGGTGCAGGGGCAGAAACACAGCTCAGCAGGCATCCCTATACCAATCCAGCCCCATGGAAGAGCAGCCAGCTTAGCACCAGAAGGCAAAAACATTCAGCACGTCAGGACCTTACATTTGTCTTACCACTCCATTAATACACCAGTGACAGAAAGTCACTTTCAGCGACCTCCCCTGCTGCTTGTACTACCTGGGTTCCCGTGAAAGGTTTTCACTGAAATATGAGGAAACCCTTGGTCCTCACAGCACTGTGACTCCACTGCCACCTGAATGTCTTTTGCAAGGGAGTAAATACCAACATTTTGGGTAGGCTTTCTTGTTCTTACCCAGCTGTGTTCAAAATAATGCTGTCTTTATGCCAGCCTTTGAAGCCTTTTTACTGAACTGGCTGACAAGGGTGATGATAAACATGGCAAGGATACTCCTTTCATAGAGATTCTCTGTAGCAGAAATGGAGATGGAGAGAAAAATGATTTAAAGAACAAAGGGTGTGAGGAAATGCCTGGAGACTTCCCCAGGTACAAGAAGGAAGAAAAAAATTTACAAGCACGGATGTTAGAGACCAAGTGCACTTATTAACAGCTTGTACAACACGTTGAGTTGCTCCCTATTAAACAGCACCAGTGGAGAATGCTTTTGTCAAGAAAACATGGAAGGGGGCTTCACATGACTCTGTGGTAGAAATTCCCAAACTACACAAAGGTCCTTCTGCAAATTCTGTATTTTCTTCCCCCTTGCTGGAGGACAGCTCTGCACAGCTGTGGTGGTCTCCCCTTTGTGTGCTCCACTCCTGTGCCAGCTCCCACTCCCTGCGGGTTGTCCATCACCAGAGCAGGCCTGGATGTAGAGAGTTGATTTTGTGCCTCTTGGAGAAACTTTTTCCTTCATTGTAATTGTGGTGGGTTGACCCTGGCTGGATGCCAGGTGCCCACCAAGCCAGTCTATTATTCCTGTCCTCACCTGGACAGGGGAGGGAAATACAACTAGAGGCTCATGGGTCCAGATAAGAGCAGGGAGAGATCACTCATCAATTACTGTCATAGGCAAAACAGACTCAACTTGGGGAAAATTAATTTAATTTAGTATTTTACCCATCAAGTCAGAGTAGTAATGACAAATTATAAACAAATCTTAAAACACCCTCACCTTATTCCTCCTTCTCTCCAGACTTCAGTCCTGATTTTCTCTACCTCCTACCCGCAGTAGCACAGGAGGATGGGAAATGGGGGTTGTAGTCAGCTCATCCCATGTTCTCTTTGCCATTCCTTCCTCCTCAGGGGCATGAATTCTCTCACTCTTCCCCTGCTCCAATGTGGGGTCTCTATCCCAGACCTCACCATGCAAACCCAATACAGCCATCTCAAGGCATCCAGCAAGCAGGACCTTTTGACACTGACAGAATAGCTCCTCCATGTCTGTGCCTGCCTTGACGAAGCAAGAAGGGACCCAGGGCATGCCAAAGGAGGGTGCTGAGCCAAGTCACGGAGGCTGGGAGGGAATAGCTTAATGCTGCAGATGTTACAATGCCACTGGGAAGCAATTACACTGGTTCCCAAGTAAGCTTTCCATCTGCAGTGCAGTGCAGTATATTTAAGGATAGAGATGTTGCTTTCACTTTAATAATGACTACCCTGCACCACAGGGCCAACAGACAGCTTTGCCATTTTAGGCTCCTCTTTTCCCCTCTACTCTTCCCAGGTTTCTAGTATTATGCAGTGACAAACGTGAGACTCAAATTTTTGCTCATTAGGGAGTGGATTGTGCCTTGCAACCTCTTGGAAAGCAAGGCTGAGAGTTATTCCAACCTGCCCTGCAGTGTGTGTGAGGCCCCCTGTGATGAGGGACAGGGTGACTTCACTTGGCACAAAGCTTTTGGGTTTGACGGGAGACAAATGGTACTCAACACCCTTGTAACATCTCTGCTTTCCCCCAGAAGATACCTAAGCATTAGTTGTGTATCATGAAATTGTGCAGGTTTCTTGCTCAGGGCCTTGAGTTAGATTGTGGGACAATACCATCAAAGTCAAGTATGATCAGATATTGAAGTGTCCAGGGCTCAGCATCTACTGTCACATACAGCAGGCCATGAGAGACTGGGTAATTTGGCTGAGACTTTGTATAGAGCACTATAAGAAATGCCACATGATTATTCTGGGTGTCCCTGCACCCAATCACATATTAAAAGAGGCTTGACTTGCCCTACTTGTCCTTACTAAAGTGTATGTGCTGACACACTTGAAAAAAAGAAAAAGCAAAAGAGTTAACCTCTTCCCTTGCTTTAGGTTTACCCTTGTGGAAGCTGAACAGACTTCTGTCAGGGAGGGGCTGGTGAGCTGAAAAATACAAATACCACCTGTTCTTCCTCCCCTCACTGAAGCTTGGTTTCACAATCAGCCTTCCAGTGAAAATAGAACAAGGTGTGAAAATCCAAGAAGCAATAACACACAGTGGGTTCCTACCCTTTCCTCAGAAGACACCACTCAAGTCCCAACTGGTACCCGATGCTGCCCCTGGCTTCCAGTTTTGCCTTGTGCAGCTATCCATAAGCAAGCCTTTTTGGAGGTCCCTTTTCCAATCATGTGGTGTGACCAAATATTTACTGCTTTTGGAAGAATCTGGCAAAGTGTTTTAGGAAGGTGACCAGGCACCAGAATTTGCTAAACTGTTGTGAGACACCCTGTCCCAACTCTAGCAGTGTGAACAGCAGCTGTTCTTGCTGCTGCTTAAGGCCACTATATCCACAGAGCCTGGGCACTCTCAGAGTCACCCTGGACAACACCACAAGGCTAAGCTCCAAAACCCTGCATGGGCAACTGCACCCACTGATGGCCATGCATCTGTTGCCACCACTTTTTGCTCCAGCCCCATGTGCCCATGACCAGAGGTTGCATTCCTGAGCCTATTGCCAAGCTCACTGTGACCTGGGGCGCGTTGCAATCTCTCTATATCCGCTTAGTCATTTTGAAAACCAGCACAGCAATGCTTAGCCCCAAACCTAGTAGGGAATTACACACGGAGGCTGATCAGATAAAAACTGTGCCTTCCACTCCGGGAGCAGGGGCTGAAATTACACCATGTAATTATAATGTAGTTAACCTGTGACTGCGCTTTATATTTTTTTTCCCTCCAAGCCAATTATTACTAAAAGTGTAAACTCAGTATGACTGAGTTGTTTATCACTGCCCTGAGAGGAAATCATCATCTGGCGTCACACTCCTCAGAAGCCAGGTACACTACTTACCTTATATTTACACTGTCATTAAGATAACATTATTATTAATTCTGCTATTTTCCTGGTGTTAGCGCAATATTGTTGGTATTAATAACACTTAATTCAGGTCCTCAGTTCCTTAGGAGGACTCACAGCCCATGGTTATTATTAAGCTTGCAACTGGGTAATAAGCAGTTTGTCCCAGCAAAATTATGGTCTTTACAGTGAGGTGGCAGTAGACCATGGAAGCCTCACCTGCTTGACGAAGCCAGTTGAAAAATACTCCCCTGGGCTCTTTGAGCTTTGGATCTGGTTCCCTGCAACTGAAAAGGGCCAGGAGGGAATGCAGGATCTACAGCCTTGCTGTCACCAAGGTTTCAGCAGCCCCAGATGGGGCTCAGCAAAGGTGAGTCCCAGAAAGGGGCTGACAAGAAGGATAGGGACTTTACTCTCCTTAACTTATGAAGTGGAGAGTAGGAAAGGGGAAGGCAAAGCGTATTGTCAGGGCTGGTGGTGGTTCCTGAAAGGCCATCTCTCACATCACAGCAGTGTATGATAGAGGTCATTATGATGGGCTGATGTGTGCTCTCCTGTCACATGCAGTGCCTAGTCTTCTTCACATGAACCAGCAGACACTGCAGTGGAAAACTAGGGTTGGGCACTGGGACTGAAAGTACAGCTTGATCCTTCAAAATATTTCTCTTGGATTATCCTTTGGATTTGCTCTTTGACAGATTATCTTATCTGCAGAAGTGTAAACTGTACCCTGGTCCTGCAGGAATTTCTGCAGAGTGCTCTTCTCCTGCATGACTTAAAAAAGTGATAGCACATTACTGGGGATGTTCTAAGTTCCCAAGCATGACTTCAGCTGGGACACACAGGGAGGTACGGCTGTACATTCACAAACCTTTCATTGCAATTTATCTCCCATGTGATCTGAGAAAAGCAGCCTTCATCCTACTCCCCTTTTTTCTGAACTCCTTAGTCTGGAGAGAAAGGGGTCTGGTGCCAGCTAAATAATTTACATGACAGAAGTTTATGAAAACATTATTTTTTGCTAATTCATATTTTTTCAGCCTTTCTAAACATAACATTTTTTCCCCCAAATAACTCCACTTGAGATCCTCTGCAAAAATCAGACAAACCCTTTCTTCTATGCCATCAGATATGAAAACACATTTTTCCCTTCCATGCTGTTAAAAACCTATCTATTTTGCTCTCAGTAGCTATATGCTTACTGGTGCTTCCTCTTAGAGAAACCAGCTTTGTCTCCACAGCCATTTTCACTCCAAAATGCCCAGGCTGAGCAGTGGGTTCTGCACAGGGTTTATAAATCAAACGCCCCTCTCCCACCACTGTGCTGACTCCTTGCAAACCCAGCAGTGGGCAGAATGTGATCAAGGAAAATACATTGATAGATGCATCTTACCAGAAAGCTTCCACATAATTAACAACATTTGCAGCCTTAAGTTGGAGTGCACTTTAGAGGAAGTGTGTGCCTATTGCTTTCTGCTCCTTGTGTGAATTCAGCTTATCCTAACCGGGCTAGCTTTCAGTATTACAATGTCACCACTGATAAAAAATAAAAAAAAAGAGGATATTTCTGGTTTTTTTATAAGAATTGAGGATGGGGGCATTGGGTTGATTTTTTTTATTTTTATTTTTGTGCTTTTTTGTTTACTTTTGTTGGTTTTGTTTTCGTTTTGTTTAGCTGTTGTTATTTGTTTGGTTTTTAACGTGTGTGGAGAAAAAACATACCGTGTCACGCTGTTATCAGTCAAATCGCCCCATTTCTTTGTTCATGGAATAGCTTCTGCGCGGCTGAACTTCTGGCAGCACAAGAATCAGAGGTCAAATCACTGTCCTCTGACTCAGGTTGCAAGCTGCGACTTCCACAGGTAGCCGCCTCGCAGCCAAAAAAAATTTTACTTATGTGAGCAGCTCCTCTTGATGGTGCGGGCGGAGGAGGTTTGAGCAACCTGGCCTGCTGCAAATGTCACCAGCCAGCCTTGTCGCTATCAGAGCTGGAGAGACCCAGCAGCTGGCTCAGCCTCTGCTTGTATCCACTGGTTACGCTGAGCTCATTAAGAAAATATTGATCGCGCAGAAGTTTACGCAATGTTTGATCCAGCTCGCCTCCTTTGAAGCCGCACAGATTGGCGGAGCAGGAGAGGGGAGAATGCGCCTGCACATGAGCGAGCGAGTGAGAGGGGGAATCAAAACGCTCTGAATGGAGAAACCTTGCCAAAAAAAAAAAAAAGAAAAAAAAATCTGTGGGTCGGGTTTGGGCTGAGAATGCGAGCATCAGATAAAAATAACAAGTCACACGGCAGAGGACAGAGCGCAGGGCTCCTCTCTCGCCCGGGGCCGCGCATGTCTCCTGAGCAGGCGAGGGGAGCCCAGCAGAAGGCTGGAGTAAAGAAGGTCTGTGTTTGATGTATGAGCTTTGGCTTGCCATTGTGAGTCACCCCAGAACTAGCTGTAGGCAAAACAAAAATCTTTTGTGATTAATTAGAAAAAACCGGACAATTATGAATTGACTGCACACAGCCAGCGTACGGTAATATAAATAGTAATGAAGCCGGCTGGATGTGATGAACGCACTGTGTTTGTGTGAGATCGCAGAAGAAAGGATACGATTTAGGTGGTGTCAGTTTAAATAACGTAATTTCTGCTCTCTGACTCTTTGTTCGGTCTTTACCCAGCATTAGATCTGAAACTTTAAAACTGAGTTTTAGTTGTCTTATCTAAATGTCTGGTTGTTCTTTTGATGTCTGCCCGAAACATATGCTTCTCTTCAACGACCATCCAAAATTATTATGTTACGATGAATGAATAAGTCTAGCAGCGCTGTAAGTGGTGTGCAGTTATTGTTGCTCCTTTGTGTTTGTCAGTAGCGCTTGCACAGGGTCTGACAGGCTCCATCCACGCACAGGGATCGGAAGAGTATTTGAATTCCCCAGGTTCTTGGTAGTTTTCAGAGAGGGAGGGGGGCGGATGAGAAAAAAGATCTATAGGCGCCTCTCTGCAGCACAATGGATAATTACATCCACAATGTTCTACATCACTCTTCATTTAGCTGCCACCTAATTAAAAAAATATATCGGCGATAAGATGACGTCAGTGCTAGAATTTGCCGCCGATGTCGGGGTGAGGCGCGTTTCTGACAGGAGGGAGAGCGGTGGGTTCGCTTTGGGGCGCCCTGCCCGCTGCTCCCCTCCTGCCCTGCGAAAACAGATTCCTACCTGCCTGTGGGTGGATGAGCAGGTTGCCGTGACAATCACGACAGAGGGTTAAACCGCAGCCCGCCCCCTCTTCTCCCACGCCAGGGGAGGCGCACATCACCCTCCCGACCCCGGCGGGGCTTTGTTCCCCCCCGGGTGATTTACCCCAGGACTGGTGCCCGCTCCCATCGCCCTCCCTCCCGGACCCGCTTTGTTCTGCGGTGTCGCCGGCGGGGACCGCCAGCGCCGCCGCCCGCTCTCGGGAGGGAGCCGGTCCCTGTCGCGACATGCGGCTTATCCCGCTGGCAAGGGAGCCCCCCGCGCTGGGAGCGACCTGCCCCATGGGGGGTGTTGGTGGGAGCTTCTTACCCCTCTCTGAAAGGAGGAATGGGGCGAAGGAAGGGATTGTCCACACGGGGTGGATGCTAAAACGCCCCAGCGCAAACCCCCCGTTTGCCACCTTCGCACCTGAAATTTTGTGGCTGTTTCCTTTCACGGGGAAGATTTAAATTCGAGTGTTCCATATATCCAGGTTAAAGCATGGCTAGTGGGTTTTGTATTACTTCTGTATCAAGCCTGCGGAAGCACCTATGGGTGTATTTCTTGAGAAGACTCCTCGAGGAGAAATGCTCCGGTCTTCCAGCTCAGCTAGTAGTAGTAGTGAGGTACACGTGGCCTTTAGCACTGTAATGCTGCAACAAAAGAAAAAAAGCCCAAAAAACAACACTGTAAAGTGAAGGCATTTCTCTGCTGTAGTTTGCTGCACTTTTACAGCCTCTGAGACAAAGAGCGAAGCTACGGTGGGGCAGGTGTGAGGGGAAGGTGATAATAAACATTTCTTTAGGATTGCTATCGATCTTTCAGTAGATACTGTTGACAGAAGATGAAGATAACATCATGCACAACAGAGTGAATGGCTCATGAGGTATTAAGTGTTCTCAGATAGTATTCGTTGTGGGTTTTTTTACACTTTTGACACCGCCTGCATTAATGGAGCACTGATTAAAAGCTTTGAGTACAGCTGTAAAGTGCTGCAGGTAATTGCACAAGCGCTGTGGACCTTACCCAGTGAAGTGTCCCACACACATGCAGATATGCAGGGTGATACAGGGCTGTATCTTTGGCCCATACACTAACTCTACCGTTAAATTTAATGAAACTGTGCAGTAGCCCACACCATTAGTGAAATGCACTAGTCTCACAAGGCCTTAATCATGCCCATGTTTGACTGTAGAGCAGCCTAAAACTTTGGCTGAAGAACCACCCTGCTGTCAGACGCCTTTTGAATTCCAGCTGGAAATGTAAGATGACAAGGACAGCAATATTAACCATTATTACCATTTCTCACATCTCTACCAACTCATCTAGCCTAAAAGAAAAGCTGGGTCTTTATCCTGCAAATCCTCCATGCACAAAATTTTCATTGCTGTCGATGATATCTGACTTAGCAATTGATTTTCTCATTATTGTTCCCATGTCAATTATTTCCCCAGTCTGAGTCTATCTGCATTGCAACGAGGAGTCTGACCTCAGCTCCAAGTATTGCATGTTAGTTTTTAATCCAGTGAGCTGGAGTGTCCCTAAATGCTAAAGCATGGCAGCAGCAAGGGCATTACCCTTCCAAATCACATGCCCTGCACCTGTTGGGGTTTTCATTTCTCTTTGCACATTGAATTGTGATCACAGCACGGGCAGCATCCACACAGTTCGTGTGTCAGGTTTATGGTGTGCTCCTTGTGAAGATGCCTCAAAAAGCTTCCCCTCTCCATGATGCTCTGTGGCTGCTCTTCCTGCAGGACACTGGGCTGATCGTGTTCCTGTCTGCTCATCCTCCCCTGAACAACTTAATTCTTCAGAAATCTCCAAGCAGGAGATTTACAATGCTTTACAATGCACTCGGTGCTTTTTTTTGTGGTTGCAGCTGTGCAGAACTCACTTCAGCCTGTGTGTCTCATGTCCATGACATGGTCAATACTAAGAGCACTGTCCTCAGCCTGTGTCTGGGATGTGCTTGTCTAGCAGTGAGCCAAATCCAGTTGCATGCCATTACATGTCATTTTTAGGGTCCTTTTCCTAAAAAAGCCCTATATTATGCTTTTCATTTTATCATATGTCATATTATAAGGAATTTCTTTAAAATAATAATTGAGAATTAAATTCACTGGTTGCTGATCACCATTGCCATCCCTTTTCTTTAGGAATGATGGAAATACTTTTTCAGGCTTTGAGACATTGCATAGCCACTTCTGCCACCTGAGTTGTTGTTTTTCACCAGGTTTTGGAGGATGCCACTCTTTATAGCTTTGAGAGATAGAAGCTTTGCTAAGCTTGTTCCCTGAGCTCCTGCCCTGGGCCAGGAAGAGGAGTACTATGTCCTTCCCACAGGGCAGACTTCAGGGGGTCAGTGTCTTTTTATTTCAGTGACTTCTGTTAAACCACACCCCTAAAAGAGGAAACAAGAAATTGAAAGCAAACATGACAAAATAGCAACAGCCTCTTTTTACTGCACCCAAAACATGTACTCAAATGAATGCACATATTGTGCATGTGGGCATGGGGTGGAGCAGACTAGAAACACCTTGATGCCAAGAGGCTATTCAGCTTCCCAGGGCTTGGGTAAGGGACCACATCCTCAGCATCTCTGGGACTTTCCTGTCCTGTACTCCGTTCCTCATCTCCAGCATCTGTTCAGCAGCACCTGGCACCTGTGTCGCCTTCACATTTTGTTTTTTGTCATCAGTAGCAGGGTGAGCATGTGTTGCTTTGTGCCAGCACAAGAACCATGCCAAGTGAATTTGGATGTCCTCAAGGTACAGCCAGCAGCTTCAAGTCCTCCTGCAGGCCTTCCTGTAATACAGGCTTCTCATATTTGACTTTGGCACAGCCACAGTAGTCATAAGTATGTCAGGTTCACAAATACTTACTTGCTGAAATCTCTCCTATTTAGATAGTAGTTATTTGGCAACTTTGGATGTTGCTCGTGTCCTGGCATAACCTTCTTCTCTAACTATACTGCGGGATTAATGGTATTTGCTTAAGAAGTTGGCAGGATTGTGATTTGCCTTCTGCCTACTTGCCCCAAACTGGTGAGCCTAATAAAGTGTTGTGAGGTGTGTTATGATATTGTAACGATGACAAATATCAACCTTTTTACTCAATCAGGACTTTTTGTCATCAAGTTCTTTATCATTTGCCATCTGCCAGGTTGTTTGACATTGTATTGTGTAGACTTGGCGTGGTGTTTCTGACTCAATATCAAAGATAATTTGGTCAGATGAACCGCTTATAATCTATCCTAGTTGCTTCTAACTTACATGGAAATTCATGTGGAGCAAGCTACAATTTATAATTGGTTAATCCAATGGTATGTGCTGTGCAAGACCTTGTCAAAATACTCAGAACTGAGCCAGAAGAAGACAGCAAATACAAGACAGCTTACTCAGTGACCTTTCTGGTTTAGCTTACACAGGTATCCATCAGTCAGGTACCAAAAACTTTCAGGAATATCTTGTTGTTTCACCAATTCTGTTGGATGTTGCTCCTGCTATTTTTTAACAGAATCACATAGTTATCTCTGGTGGGCGCACTTACATCTACAAAGGAATACCTCCAGTGCTGTTATTGTGTCTCAGTTGAACACTGAAGGCTATGACTAAGATTTCTGACTGTTCTAGGATGATATGCTATTCAGTGTCTTTATCTTCTGCTAGCTAAGGAAAGATGTTTATCTGGAGGGACCTAGACCATTTGTCTTGGCTGCTCATCTGGAGCCACACTTTCAAAATCCGGTCAGGTTGGGTCAAGTTCTGAGTCTGCCCCAGCACAGATGTAAGCTGACTTTAGTTCAAATAGGACATGAAGAAATGCAGGGCTAACATTTGCTTCATATTAGACTTTTGAAATTCTTTGCTCCTTTTATATTGAGCATGAGCTCATTTTGCAATTTTCTGGACAGATTTGTGCATTTTGGCCAGACTATGATAAATGGTGTGCTTAATATGATTTCTGATTTCCAGCGCTTTATGGACTCCCTCATTTTCACCGTGGTTTATTTCTACCCATATTCATGAGTACAAGACTTTCATTAGCAAAGTAAGGATTTTTTTCTCTTTCAATTGGAGTGGAGTCCTATTGTGCCTTGCTGACAAACAGCCTTCAAAACCAGGTGAGGTTGTATCACATTCTTTGTTACTCTCCAGTTGCTTCATTAGGGGTGTTTCTGAGACTTCTGCTTAATTCCCAAAAGCTTTTCACTTGCCAGGCATCCTAGTGGCACTCTGAATTATCCCAAAGACACTCTGAATACAGCACTCAACTGAAGCCAATTAGAGGATGAATTTGCTTAGGTATGTTAACCTTCCTGTGAGTGTATAGGAGAATGCCTTGTTTTGGTATCTTCCTGTTACATAATCTACAATCCTGCCAACCAAATTCCTTCTCCATTTAATACCTGTTTTATAAGTTAATGCCCTAATTTAGCTTTTCCTCTTCTATGTTTTCAATTTCACACTCATGCTTGTTCCTTTTTCTATACCTTGTGACTATTTTTGACTTCAATTCAAAGGATCATCCAAAACTGTGTCAGCTCATCTGAAACTTCCAAGACCTGAAACATCACGTTTCTATACTTAGCCTGATAGTCCTTTATGTTGGCTGCATAGATAGTTTGCTATATAGATTAGAACAGTCTCTAGGTATTATTCCAATTCAAATAATCATAACTACCACTTTGCCCATCTCCAAAAGGAAGTCATTTGTCCACATACAATACCTACCATAAAGGGTAGCAGCAATGGTATATTTTTCCTGTAGCACAACAGATTAGCTATAGACATTTGCTGGCCCCCAGCAGTAGAAGTATTTCTCTTTGGTGCAGCTTGGGCACAGAATCCTCTTCTGTTCCTTGCTAATTCTAGACAGAAGGATACAAATGGTTTAATTTGGCCCACTTTTGCCAAAAATTAGCTTATTCTGGTCACAAAACCAGAATGAGTGTCAGTCTGTTGAGAGACCAGGAACTAATCATGCCTCCAGTCTCCTGGTATGGGGCAGGATCGGAGGTCAAGAACCCACAGCAGCTGGGACCAAAGTTATGAGAGGGAAACAGTTCATATCACCACTCCTTCTGGCTGGCATTGCTAATTAGATCATCCAAACTTCTTGCCATTGACTCCAGCTAAAAAGAGGGAAGTGGAGCCCTGAACTTTGCAATGGATGTGCTGGTATTTGGCTGGGATAAAGTCACTTTCTTCACATTAGTTAGTATGGGACTATGTTTTGGATTTGCAGGGTGGAGAACACAGGGATGCTTTTGTTACTGCTTACACAGTGTCAAGCCCTTTTCTCCTCCTCACACCATCCCACCAGTGAGGAGACTGGGGATACACAAAGAGCTGGGAAGGGACACAGTTGGGACAGCTGACCCCAACTGACCCAAGGGATATTCTAGACCATGTGGTGTCATGTTCAGCTTATAAAGCTGGGGGAAGAAGGAGGAAAGGGGTCACATTTGGAATGACAGCATTTGTCTTCCCACGTAACTGTTACGTGTGATCAAGCCCTGCTTTCCTGGAGGTGGCTGAACACAGCTCAGATCTCTGAAGGTCTGACCAGCTGGGTGTGCTGCTACTGAGGATGACCCGCAGTGGCTGTTTTGGGGCAGACTATAGGAAAAAGGGTGAATCTGCTCTCTCCTGTTGCTGTTCCTTAAAGCCTTGGATGGACACCCGTGAGCAAGGCCATCTGCTTTGCATTGGCAGTGGAAAGTCCTGAAACCCGCCCCCTTTGGGGTGCCTAATTTTGTTTGTAGGTCTTACCACCAATGGTTTGTATTGCCTTCTCTCTCTCTGCAAAACAAGATCACAGTAGCCCCTATGCTGGCACGAGTGTCAAACAAAGAAAAGATTGCAAAATGCAAATATTAGATGCCTCAAAGAGATGGCCCAAGTGGTATGTACACCCTTTTATGTCATGCTTAATTTTCCCTGGAAAAAATAAAAAAGGGAGGACTCAAACCATTGTTTGCAAATTGGCAGTCAGATCACTGGTTTGTGTGGTGCTGTTAAATCAAAAAGTTGCACCATTAGTGGGTTTGGCCCAATGTTCTCTAACAAATTTATTAATGATGCCTGACAGGCTGTCTATATTTGGGGATGTTCAGTTATTAGTCAGAAAATTAAACTTAAGCTGTGTCACCCATGTGAAAAGAATACAGAAAAGTACATCTAAAAGGAATAATAAAGGACACAAAAATCAATATTGCAGGGGTAATGGCATGTTTGCTAAATACTTGGTTGCTGGGAAAACTTGGCTGTTTTCTTTAAAACTAATTTCTTATCGTTAGTTTAAGAGCTTAACTAAACCCAGTTGAGTTGCCTTTGGTTTGGGATGATAAAACTGAAATCCGTGAAGAAAAGTATATGGAAGTTTTTATGTTATCATTCAATTTCTTTCTCCCTTTATTCCATAGAAATATCATAACTCCGTGAGTCCCACCTTCTCCCCAGTGAAGGCAAGGGGAATTTTGCCTTGGAGCAGCCCCCAGCCCAGAGAAGATTTCAGCCACAGCTGCATCAGCTCCTTCCACCTCCAGTGCTCAAGTGCCACAGGCTTTGGTGGGAATGAGGGGGGATTTTTGTGTGCCTAAGGACCCGTGCTCCAGTTCCCAAAAGGCTGAAAAACTCAGGCAATACAGAGGATGTTATTCTCTGAATGTTTGCCATCTGAGGGGAGATGCTGACACTACCTTATCCCACTGAAATCTCTTGTAGAAGCAGTGGATTTCGAAAGTGGTGGGCAAAATATGCTTGTTTCTGGTAAAACAGAAGAGGCCAATGTGTAGGGCTTTTACTGCCTCAATTTCCCAAGGAATTTCTAATGAGTCAGAGTTAACTCTAGTGTTTAAAAGTAAAATATGGTTATGGCTCTCAAATGCAAGCTACATTTAACAACCATATATTGATTTTTTTTCCCTGTGTAATTTTATTTCAGTGAACATTTCTGTTTTCTTAATTAGTAGCCTTTTAAAGAGAGATTTAACATCTTCATTATCAGAGGGTAACTTATGAAACAGCTGTATGGAGAGAGAGGGAGAGACAGAGAGAGTGGGAGAAAAAAGCATTGGTGAAAGACTTTCTATCTGTACTTCAAGGGGCAGTGTGTGTGCACATGCACATGTGTGCACACACATACAGACAAGCTGACCCTGATGGTACAACTGAGACAAAATAGCAGTGGCAGAGCTGGTGACAAAACTCAGCAATTTCCAATTGCACAGTCACCCTGTAACGGGAAGAACTGTTTACCCCATGTTCCTTATTAAACTGAAGTATTTTATTTAATGAGCATGACTCATGCAAGGTGTTCCCATAAATCATCAGCTGGTTTACAAACTCAATAACTAGGCTTCCTGCTATAACTAGGCTGTGCACACCTTAAATTATTAACACGCCAGGGCCTTAAGGCAGATCTTTGATGATGATGATATAAACACTGTGAGGACAAGGTGCTCTCTCAGCAAAAGATTATTGACTCTAATTACCATTTACCACAGGAAAAAGAAAAGAAAAGACAATAAAATATGAGGGAGAATTTAAATCTCAGATTTAATTTTACGAGGAGTTTTAAACCCCCAAACTTTTTGTTGTTGTTTTTGCTGCCGCTGCTTTCAGCTGCTGCTGTTGCATGATATTCTCTAGTTGGCTGATCTTGAAAGCATGACAGTTGTTAAGCAGAAAAAGAAACAAAAAAATAAAACATGAGAGAATGTTCAGTTGATGCTATGTACATTCTTTGAAATGGATGGAAAAAGGCCAGAGGGAACAGAAAATGATAATACATTGGAAAGAATCCCAGCCTTAATTGTTTTCATGTATGTAATGTAATAAAAAGGTTAAAGCACTAATATGCCTGACTACAGTCATTTGGTTTGTAAACCAGAACTGCAGGTCAGCCTTTAAAAAAGGAATTGTATACTATTATTATAGGCTTCAATTTTACCCAACCCTCATTATAAGAATTCTGGAAGTAATGGTAGAGGGGTTGAAATGCAGTTATTTCTGTCCAGGTGAAAGAGCAGAGACAGCCCCACATGCAATGCACATTTGGGTTCTGTGAGTGCAAACTCCATTAGAGAGTGGCACAGTGAGGATGCAGAACACGAATCATCATAGTCATATCCTAACCAACAGGTAAAAATAAACCATGCCTTTCACTGCAAGGAGGAAATGACTTTCATTTCAAAGACATGTTTACAATGTCGTTGCTTTTTCAACCTAATTTTTGAACCTGTGTTTTTATTAATACAAACAGCAACTTCTTACATTTTTAATGATCCTTCCATGCCGTCAGATCCCAAAGGTACTTGGCAGATGGTACAAGGGCTCACTTTATACCCATTGCTGAAATAAACCGATTGAGGCTGGAATAAGGCTGTCATCCTGCCTTATTATGGTAATAGGACCATGTCTGTAACTCTACAGGGAAGAATTTTCTCCTTCCCAACTCCAGGGCACCAAAATCTTCCCAGTTCTTAATTTTTATTATTTTATCTGTTGGTTATTTCTGGGTGGAAACAATAGTGTCCCTAAGTTCACTTCTTATCTGACTGTACTTTGCAGCTACTAATGAAGAGACTTTTTGTGGACTGACTCTCTGACTTACACATGGCTCTGAAATTGAGGCCAAACTGTGCAAAAATGGAGGCAATATATTATTATGTCTCCTTAAAAAGGATTAGAACTATGATTTAATTTTTCTTTTAAAAACTAGCACCAATATCACTACCAGTGGGCCACAGAGGAGTACTGGGTTCAATATTAAGGCTTAGGGATATACACCATATAATAAGTCACTTTTACCATGTTCTCCCATATTGAAGCTTTCCTTGGAGGTCCTCTGCCCAAGCTCTGATCAGTCCCACTCCTACTTAATATGTGATACGTGGCACAATCTGAACCAAAGATTGTAAGATATGAACAGTCATCCTGTGTTTCTGTGTGAAAAGCTTTCAAGTACTGGTGTTGCTTCAATTCTTCTAGCAAGAGATACTGCTGTGGAAAATACAGATGTATTTTCTTAAGAGCATTCTCCCTCAGTATTGCATAGGACAGAGAGATAAGTGCATGATGCATGATATCCAGCAATAGTGGATCCATAGGTTTATGTGTGCCATTTCATCTGGATGTTAGTATCCCACAGTCATATCAGTACTGAGAAAAATGAGCTTAATGCAGTGCTTTCACATTCTTTGAGGTTTATTGTCCCAACATTGAACAGGAGATTTCTATGACTAACTCTTGTTAATATTATTGGAAGTTAGGAAAGCTACATGGTGCACATTGTGTATAAAACATGTATAAAGTAAAAAACTACATGAACATGTACCACTCAGAGAGATGGAGTGAAAAGAGAATGATAACTAAAAGTGTTCATATACAATAAAGTAAAAAAAACCCAAATAATCAACATTTCTTTGTTCCCCCCCCCCTCCACTAACAAGGGATATGGTTAATTTTAATTATACAAGTCAGGAAATTCTGCGTTTCCATAGAAACCCCATCTTTGTTCCTCTTCATGCATGTATTTCTGCCTTGTCTTTATTTATTCACAGAACGTAAATACAACTACATGGCACAAGTTCTCTCTAGTAATAGAGATGAGTGCTCTTCCATTGCATTCTCTCATGACCACACTGTGGGCTGAATATGCAACTCTGGTCTCATGTGTGACAGACTCATTTCAACAGAGTTCCTACAGAGTGAAACTGCAAGGATAGAACTTTGAGTCTGGCCCTGCCCTTGTGTTTATGGTGGTGTTGTGTGATTTACCTCACAGAGTGTCACCTTGCCCAGTAATGGCATCTTGAGAAAGTCACAAAGCGACGAAAACAACTTCTGTTGTGCTGGAGTAGGAGCTATGTCAATCAGAGACAAGAAATAACCAACTAATTATTGTCTGGGATGTACAGAAAACAGAGGTGGCCCCTGATGGAGCTGCCACAGTTGCTGTAAGCAAAGAGGCAGTCTGCTGAAAGCACAGAATGGGAGTGAAGGGCAGCAAGTTGTGTGAAGGCAGTTGAAGAAAAGCTGATTTCCAGGTGTGATCTGGGTTTCTTGTGTTAGCCATTTATTTAGGCAAGGAAAGGCTGAAAGAAGACTTCTCTGCAGCAGAGAATACACAGAATCTATGATTCTATGATTCTATAATCTGAGAGACTTAACCAGGCCTGCACAGACAGTCACTAAACTATTTTCTAAACTTCTGCCATGCTTCAGAGCTATCCCCTTCCGGCTGCTAAAATGACCTGCCACATATTGACTTGGTTTTGTGCTCCTGGCTGAGTCCATGACTGCTCTGGGGTCTGTTTTCCCATGTTCTTTGGCAGCAGCATATTGTTTCCTTCCTACCTTCTGCCCCATGCAAACCTCTTCATATAAACGCACACCTGCCAGCTCCTCGCCAGACCTGAGACCTGTTAGAGATGTAGCAAAGCCTTCAGAAGGAAAGCTATGTACTGTCTCAAACCAACGGACAAGAATAGCTGTGCAGTTTCATTCTGTCTCCTTTCTCCCCACCCAAAAAATGTGTTGAGACCATAATCGCTTCTGTTTTGGCAAAAGCCACTTGCAAGCAGCCAGCAGAATTGAGGCAAGGGGCAAGGTGGCCAGGGAGTGCCTGCACCACATGCAGAGAGTGAAACATGGTCTGCATCATTCAGTGGTGGGGTTTGCACTGGGTAAGATGAGAGCTGGAATGGAAGGTGAGAGCTTCAGTTCAAATCTAGAGTCCTCAGCTTTCATGGCAAGACAAACCAGCCTTCATCACCCTTTGTGTCTGGAAGTGGTGTGAACTAGCTTGATTGCAGTAAATGGATGCCCATACTTACCATGCAAGTGCTTTTGGGGCAGTCTAACCATGACTTTGACTTATGCTTTAGGGAAACCTTGGAAATGGTCACAGCCATGCCAGAGAGGAGAAGCAACATGAAGACAGGTGGTGCTACAAGCAGAAGAAATGTCATTACCATGAAAAGCAGATTAAGCAGGGCAGTGAGGGAGATAAATTTCTCAATTCTGTTTTTGCATACAGATGTGCTCCAGCACTGGCCTTTCTGCCACTAGTTTACAATCTATAATCTATAGATAATTCTTGAGTTCTGTGTTTCTTTCTTTATGTGGAGGGTGCTTGGTTGCTTCCCCATAGGTTATTGACTTCAAGAGCATGGCTGCTGTTTGAAGCTTCTGAAAGCTTTGCAACACTGGAAGGCCTGGCAGATACCATCCAGCAGAGCACATGGGGCTATCACGGGCTCAGTTTAGCCACAGGACTGCTGATGGCTCCCAGTTTACCTAGAAAGGTACACACCACTGTCTTGAGAGAGAGAAGGATTCTGGAAACAAATATGGGTACATCTACAAGTGCAACAATAAATGCTATATGTGCATTTAAATCTGCCCACCATCTTAGATGATTCTAGAAAGAATGCCTCTCTTCTGTTGAGGGAAAAAAAGGACACACTTTTCCAGATGCAGACCAATAGGCTCAGCATGAGCAACAAGACATGCTGAAATATGTGTGCATTTGTGAAACTGAAAGCCACTGATTTCACCTCCCAGTCTAAACCTGGAGGAAGTGTTTTCAGGTTTGCATTCTAGCTCTTTCATTAAACATGTGTAATAAACACTGTCATAACTTGCCATGCAAGAATGTACTGCAAAGTAACAATGTCAACTGCTACTCTCACTTTTCCCTCCCATGTATTTATATATGAGGGTTTTTTTAAGCTAAATGAAAGGAAGGAAAGGGAAGTATTAGGAATTCTGTGCAACTTGTACAACATGACTCTGTGTGTGGGAATGATATGGAAATTTTAATCTCTACTACTAGTTTGTTGCTGCTCTGGGAGGAAGCAACAACAACAAAAAACTGCCTATAAGTACTTGCTGAAATAATGGCCCCATCAAACCAGATGTTAGCCAGATGAGCAGTCTTTTTGTATGTGTTCATGTTACCCTTGCTAATGTTTGATTTCTGTGCAAAAATTAAACCTCACTTAGTGCCTGCCTACAGTCTGGCAAGCCTCCAGATTATTAGGACATTTTAACACCCTTACATTTTAAACAAAAAGACCAAAAGCATTTGCTGTACCTATATTTTTATTTTTTTTAAAGACTGCTTAAGCAAACAACAAAAAATTCAAGGGACCAATCTTCATTGAGTTGGCTCATATGGAAGATCTTGCTGAGGAGAAGGTGTCATGTAATGTTATGGATGTGCTTTCATGCTCTGCACAGGAGATGCCCCCTTGAATTAGGTGTTAAGGCACCATTGAAGAGTGTTGACTTGCTACCAATCTCATGCATTAAGTGCCTTTCAGTGAAACACGCCAAGTAGTAAACTAGTCATGATTACTTGACTTTCTAGCTCTTGCCAGAGAAACCTATTTCTTACAAAGTAGCACAGAAAACAGTTTTACTACGAAGATTTCACAAGTCAAAATACCACTGTTTTTGTGACTCTGGATATCCCAAGGGTAAAAATTGAATGAGTCATTAAGTTCCTGAAAAGCACTATATTCATGTGGGTTTAAGTATGTTCACAAAACAAGCCTTTTCCCCCTGTCACGACTCTCTCCCATTATGAGAAGTTTGGAGTCTTTCTCTGACAGTAAAGCTGCCACTTCTGGGAGATGAACTCAAGCAAAAATGATAAAGCATCTTCTACTGTCCTCCAAGGCTTTATCCTGATTGTGTCTTAGGATGTGTCTCAAAACAACAGGGAAAATTCATCCAATGAAACATTATGTCCCTACAGGTATTTTCTGGATGACATAATTATGTGTTGATGGAAACTGGGTTTCTGATTCATTGCATATATTTATATGAGTTTGACTGGGTCAGAGTCAGTGCAGTCAATAGGTTAACACCGGTGTGTGGCCTTTGGAAATTAACCTTGAGACTTTAGGGTCTGATATGTTCCAAATAGTAAAGAACCTTCTGTTCAAATTACAGTGAATGTAAACTCTGATCCTTTCATGTTTCTGGAAATTAGGCCCATTGGTGTCTCAAACAAAACACTAAAGCAACGAGTTCCTAAAACATTAAAGCATCTTCTCAGTTCTGAACATTTTGACATCAAAATAATTGTTGGGCCCAAACCAAAACCTATACTAGGAAACTGCTAAATGCCAGGAGACTTTGTATTTTAAGTCCTATTCAAAGAAACATTTGATCTAATTTCTCAAAATACAAACATGGTGAACTAGTTACGAAATCGACATTCTATTACTCAGTTTAAGCAAAGCCCTTCAGTGTTTGCATCCCAAAGTAAACTACCCTTTTTTCTTGGGATGATGTAGTGATCACATCAAGTCCTGATGCTGGCTCAACTGTATGTTTACCTGAAAGTTCACAAACTCTGGCTGTGACTGTTTTCACTTCCATAGGTCCCATTAGTACCAAATGTAGTGTTCAAGTGATATTTGGATGCTTAATGCAACTAGTAGACTCATACCTGTATATTGCTTTGGTACTTTTCCAAACGAATGACAAAATTTTGGGATTTATACACTCTGTGTGAAAAGCAGTCCTTCTCTGTGGCCTTACTATATGTTAAATCCTTGCTCCTTAAGGGTTGTGTTTGTAAAGTGGCACAGATTTAATATAGCATGTGTTTTATTTTGAGCAGACTCTACATTATCATGCAGCAATGTAATAGAACTCTTCTGGTTGACAAACACTGTGGTGTAAATGATTTAATTTACTAGCTGAAGCATGAGTCTACATATTATTGTACTGATCAGTCATTGCATACTAAAATCACTCATCCTTAATGTAATGATTTGGTATCCCTACAGAGAATTTGAGTCATCAGAAAGTCATTAGATACAGTAAAAAATGAAAATTACTATTACACAGCAGTAAACACTATTAACTGTTAGTTAAAACAGCATTTAATTTAGCAATGCAACAGTTTACAAATTTTCTGCAGTTTACTTAGTTCTCATATAATTATAACTACAAAGCTAATACCTCCAGTGCCAATAGCATGACACAAATATGGGGTGGGAGAATATGACCAACCATTTCAGCTCAAAGTGGAGCAACTACACATCATTACAGAGCATCATGTTAATTTTTATCTTAATGGTTCAGTCATATGATGTAGAAGCCATGGCTGATTGTAGAAGAGGCAAGAAAGAACTGTACCATTCTGTAAGTCATCCAGGCACTGAACTGTCCCTCAGCAGTGGGGGTGGTATCTTATTTATTCTCCTGTGGGAAATGGGAAATTTGCAATGACATGTAGATTAAAGTAGAATCCAAGAGAGTTCAGAGCTCTGTTATGGTCTTCAAGCTTTTACTGGTAATGTGTTCTCTTACAGGCAAGGCCCACAATGAAAGGTCTCCTTCTTCTTTCTCCTTTCTCCTTCTCCCTGCTTCTCCTTTTTCTTTTCATATGTGAAACTTGTGGCAAACCTGAGTAGAAACCATGTCTCTCAAGTCCAGTATTAGCTCCTTAACCACAGGGCTGTGGTTCCTTTCATGTTTTTTTCTTTTTGTCACGCAGTGTTGTATAAATGTTGGAGGCCCAACATTTCTTCCCATTATAATCCACACAGGTTGGATAATGGACTGTCTTCTGCTGTTTTGTAATTCAGCTGAAGTTGCTGGACTAACATCAGAGATGAATCTGATCCTTCCCTTGGCATATGGATGTATATTCTTTGTGGGTTCTATGTATCTAGAAGCCTGGAAAGTATTGATTTTATATGCAGAATATCAAATGTATGTGCCTAGACTTCACTGATAAGATAGAATTGTGGGATTTCTCTCATTTTCATCTGTTTGAATGAAGAATTGGCTGGAGGGGCATTTTCTGTTTGTATCATATGAATGTCTGGTGATACTTTTCAGTTAGCAATAATTACATTACATCTGCTGTGTACAGAACAGGAAACTAATTCTTCTTATGAAGCTACAGTACATGGATAGAGATTTTGAGTTTTGTACTGTTACATTTACTAACCACATAATTGCATATTTAGTTCTATTACACCAGAACCTGAAATGTTATGGTGCAGGGTATAATTACACCATTTACTCTTGAAGAAACCCTCAAGATATAATATAAATAATAGGATTGCAGATTCATAGAAATTAGAGATGGGAAAAGAGCCTATTAGGTCATCTGCAACCCAGTGAGAAAAATTATAAACAGTTTGCTGGAGTGCATCTTATCATAGGCATTGATTGGCCTTTCTATCTCCTTGTGCAAGAATTCCCCCTGAACCCTGCAGAAGAGCTACTTGAAAGTGTAGGAGAGGAACTGTGAGCCAGCTGACAGCTGTGTAGGAGAACTGGCAAAAGCACACCATTTCCCCCCAGCAGTGGAAAGTCTGCCCAAAAAAATCCATGTAAAGATATCTTTTCACCAGAGGCACCAAATCTAGGGGCTGCATTGGTCAGTGGCAGAAGCAGGGATGATGAAGGTTATTCCATGTCTTGGGCTACTCTCTGTGCAGGACTCGTGGTTATTGTTATGCTAGCCACATCATTCATCTTGTCTGAAATTCAGACCCTGATCTTTTCTTCTATGTAGTTATTTATTCGGCATGTAACTTGCAAATAAAAAGTAGCCACAAATATTAACAGTAGTTATTATCTGAAATAGCTATCTATCTTTCAACCTTTTTTTCCCTCTGTAATGGACAGCAGCCTTCTAAGAGGTACAAGGACTCCAGAGATGACCATGAACTGACCAAGAAGTTGTCCAGATTGCTTCTCAGTCTGGTAGTCATTGTCATCATCACTCTCTGCTCTCTCCTTGTAGGCACAGCTCCATCCATCCTGTGGTTTCTCACTTAATGGTTTTCTGCTTTCTTCTCCTCTCTTCACTTTCTTACCACTCTTTGAGGAGCTGGTTCTCCTGTTTTTCCTCCTCCTTCTCTCTTATATACACAGGAGAGCCCAGCATTGAGAAGACAGTGTGTGGGTAAAAACACTTTCTGAACACGCTCACCCATTGTGCGTTTAGATGACAGTAGAAATAAGATAATTGTAATTGGAGTTTTAAGGCTTAGTTCTTGCCGTAGGTACGTGAGGGAGAACCACCATCCCTCCACATCATCCATATGTGTCTTTAGACAGGCCTCCAATGACATGTCTTTCAGTCCCATGCTGTTTCCATTAGCTCTCACATGCTGCTAGTGGAGTCATTGCTTACTCTTTCCTTCCCCTGTCAGGGATGGGTGTGAGCCCTGAGGGCTCTGAGGCACCTGCCATGGTGGAAAGCAGTCCTGCCATGATGCAGCACCCCTGAGGGGCAGCTGACTGCAAAGGCCATGCCTCAGGGAAACAAATCCTTTCCCCAGGACAAAACCAGTGGTGCACTGGGGGCTCTCATGGCACACCCATGCCCACCTCTGAATGTTGGGTTGGTGGAAGGCTGATGACGCCTCTCCCTCTTTGTGGTCTCTGGGGGTCAGGCCTGACCTGCTGTGGAGCTTCACGACTTTGTTCACTTTGAGGGAATCTCTGCTGGGGATCTGGCCCTTTCTTATTAAATCCTGAACCAGCAGCGCAGCATTCCTGAGAGATGACTGCAGTGATGAGGCAATTAATTACAAAGCTGACTTAACTGCGTGCTCAGGTTTAAACAAGTTTGCATCACCAACATTCCCCTGGTAATTGCTTTTAAAGGAGCAGAACTGGATGTGAAGCAAAAGCCAATGGGGCACATGTGGCTGTGCAGAAGGGCAAGGGTGGCCAAGAGACAAGAGGAAGGACTTGGTTCCCCATGAGGAGGGCAGCTCAAGGAAAACTTCAGTTATTGGTTCAGTGTCAGTAACTGCACTGTGAACTGATTCTGGGGAGGATGGGGTCTTGTATGGCAAGCCACAATGGTCCTTTTTGAAATCCCAACAGACTTGCTATCAGGTCTAACAGATTAATTGCAAGATGCTTTGGAAAGACTGTTTCTTCCTGATACCTTCCAGCCTGAAGAGCCAGATGAGTGTGACTCTCAAGAGCTCCATGAAGTCAAGGATCACTACAGCTAATAGTGGATGACTATGTGCAAACATGGAAACATGCAGGTGCCCTTCACTTGTAGCAGTCACCTCTTTTAATATTACTACCCTCCTTGCTGTCACAAAGTAGTTTAGACTGAAGTGATGTGCAACAGAGTCTGTTAATATTTTTTTACAAAAAAAAAGAGTGGGAGCAAAACATAGTAGCAAGAAAAAAGCCATTGGCAGGTGCAGGAAGCATGGGAAAGGGTCTCTTTTGAACCACTGTTGTCACCTTGTAACCAGTATCTTCTGCTGCTATCTTTTGGACTTTTTAACTTGTGCTGAAAGTCTGACAGTGTTTCTGTGGAGCCTTTACAACCATTAAAAAGTCCTCTTTAGCCCTCACAAGTTATCACTTTTCAGCAAGCTGCATGTCTCTATCTGAACAAAATTAGGCTCCTGTAAAAAAAAAAAATAAAAAGAAATTAATTTGCACCAACATCTGCCCTTGGTGGTTTTCAGAGGAGGATTAAAGAGAGTTGTTCCAGATACCCAAACTTAACAAAGAGCAGGTTAGGTCCGTGCCACCCATCAAGATTAGAATGCACTGTAATTCTGATTTCAGGCTGTGTTTTTATTTAATCCCTATCTGTAGATGTATCTAATAAACACTACTGGAAACTAATTTACATTCTAAAATCTATTAATTTAATCATAGTCATTATATAAGTCACCAATAAATAGCAAGTAAAACAAGCAGAGTGAAACAACAAAATGAGATAACCAATCTAACTTAAATAATGACAAGCACTGCAATCTGTAACAAAAAATCACACAAGTTAACACTTTAACAGCATTTGCATCCCAGTTTATTAGATCTTTCATACTTGGTGTGACGAAAGTGTGGGATGAGTAAAAACAAGTCCTTACGGGCAAAATTCAACCACGCATGGAAAGCCTGGATAAAATCTTCCCCATTCTTTCAGTCCTATGGAGGGAGGAACCAGAAGAGCCACAGTGGGATAGAAAATGTGTGTTTCTCCAAGGCAAAGAGGTATGGCAGGACCATGGGACCTGGGAATGAGTCCAGACACAATGTGTCAACACCTTGATATGGGGACACTGTGTTGTTGTTGTAGTCCATGAAATTGAAAGAGCAGATGTTTCAAAGCTCTGCGGCCCGCCCATGGGGAGGGACATCTTCTCTGCAGTGATTTCACACTCAGGTGTCAGCTGCGAGATTTCATCCAAAAGAAAGGAAAACCTGGTACTTGGCGCAAAGAATGAGTTACTATAAAATCTGGATTTTAGTCCTTTTACTCACTGAGTCTCTTTCTGATGAGAATTGTCACTAGGCTAAAGCTTTCCAAGAGCTGCAGAGCTCCAGACAGGCAAAGGTGACTGCTGCCACACAACAGAGGTAGCAGCAGGGATAGTGAGGACATGCATCAGACAGGACTGGAGAACCTGGCCTCTTTTGAAGAAACCCCCTGATGTTGGAGCGCCCTGCATGAGAGAATGACAAGATTTTATAGTTAATGCTTAGGTGTATTTAAATATCATACCTTTCAAGCCCACCAGATTGCTGTTGTCTGCTGCTCACTCCAGGCCTGCTTCCCAAAGCAGTGGTGACCCCTTTGGCATCTGTAGGCAATTCCACATCCTTCAACAACAGTGTCAGCTCCATGTGTCAAAGACAAGGTACAGTCCATAGTGCATTCACTGCTGATTAAGAAACAGCCTTTGCTCCCAAGAGCTGTGCAGCCCTTGGACTTTTTTCTAGTGCTGTGTCTATGGTTTAGAGAATTTCTCTTTATCATTTCTCTCTGAGGCTCTCACACCAATTTACTTCTGTTTCCGAAAATCAAACAAGTCCTGAGTGTTATGTCTCCTCCCTGAGGGAGGAGATTTATTGTTTTGATGAGAACCACCCACTGGCCAAGCAGTTGCATAGGTCAGTTCCTGAGCGGCAAAGACTATAAATAAATGAATTTAAAGATTTTGTGATGCCCCTGGGAAACTTCACATCGACACGTTTCTGTAAAGACAGCTCCAGGCCCATGCCTCTCCCATTCCTTTTATTTTTAGATACTTATTCCCAAGAGCAGAAGACTTCTTTCTTGGGGCCATATTTTTTAAAGTGGTCCTATCTCTGCATCCAAGTGTGAGACTATAATAATAATAATAATAACAACAGCAATAACAACAACAACAACAGCTAATGATGATGATAAGTGTAATACCTTTCACTTATGTGCTTCTCATTGCGATGATTTGCATTACATCAGAAATGTACAATAGGGGCTCTCTGCCAAGCAGATAACCAGTGTTGACCTGAAGAAGCTATGCTCCAAGACATAAGCAAGCTCCAAATAAAAATACACATGCAAAATTATATACACTCACATATATGGCCTCAATCTGATTCATCCAAAGAGATGAAAGCAGTTGGCAAACAGCAATTAACTCATTTTCATGCAACAGATAAGCATCATCTTTCTATCTGATGGATGAGCAAGACAAGTTAAATGACTTGCCCAAGGTTACACAATGCATCAGGGCAGAGCTTGGAAGCAGTATAAAGAAGTCTTCATTCCCTGATCTAACTTTCCTCTTTGTGACTTTCATCTGAATTTTCAGTGTACAGAAGAACAAACTTTCATAAATGTGCACACACATACACATACACTTGTGAACCTGGAAGATAAAAAGACATTAAGGTTGGGCTCTAACTGCATCTGGTTAGCAAACTCCCCTTGAAGACCTGTATGTCCTCCACAGTCTCTTAGCTTGCTTAGTCTAAAATGCTGGAGACAATTAGCATTTGATTTTGAGTAACAAATTTTCTTTTCCAACATAAATTAGATCTGTGTCTCTTTTGATGTCATAATTTTCTGTTTTAATGTCACTAAATTTTGGCTATGGGTAAAGAAGCAGCAAGAGTTACTGGACAGCTGTGAAGGGTTGCTTTTCTTCACAGCAGGGAGATTGCAACCATTTAAACAGCTTCCTTTTTTTTTCTTTTTTGATTTTTTTTCTTGCATCTACCTGAGAGGAAAGCACTTACTGTTAATCTCATAGCAGTAAATTACAGAGAATTCGTTCACTTCCATAATGTTATCTACTCAAAGATCTTTAGAAATATTATCCACTAATTCAGTATGACAGCACTGCTATAAAGGTATATGGGGCTTCTCCACATTTTCCAGAGGAAAAAATTATGGAGCGAAATTTGAAGGTCTGCTTGTTAACAGTGCTCTGTGGATGGTATGTGTGGGTGTAAAGAGCCAGGCATAAAAATGTGATAGTCCACTTCCAGGGACAAATTCTAATATACATATAAGCCAAACTACTGTATCCAAGAGCTGTGAAATATAATATCACACAAGTAAGTGACTTACCCAAGATCTCAAAGGAAATCTGTGGCAGAATCAGGAAAGTGTCCCGCTCTTGTTCTTGAGCCACAAAACCACTTTTCCCTTTGAACCTCCAATCAGTCTTTTCTTTGATTTAAGGTTGAGTGAGATGAGCTGATTAAGTTTCCATGTATCATCTGGAAGCTTCAGAACAGGCTTGTTTTGCTAGACATTCCCATCAGCCCCCATAGTTTCAGGCCTTTTGATTATAAAATGCTTTTTACGTTAGTCTTCATGGAAACTCCCTTTTTCTTTTGTTTTAATCATTTACAAGCTGGAGTCTTGCCAATTTATGTAACATGGTCTCATCCTACTCATTATTTCATCATACTACTGCCAGATCTTTATTAAATATATTTCTTCCCCCCTTTAGTAAAAAAGGGATGGGTGCCTGGGAACCTGGATATGCAAAATGAGTGGGAATTCAGACTTTTTTTCTTTCTCTAGGTTTTTCACTCTCTTTCATTCCAGACTTAGAAAGATCAGTGAGAAAGGTTACCTTCCCTACTTGTGGGAGAATAGTGCCTGTCAAGTTTAGGTTATTAGTGAGGGGTGAGGGTCTTACTCCCTTTAATCTCCAAGAGGGAACCAAGCCACAGACTTTGAGATCTTAATCACAGTCCTAGCAAACAAAAACCTCTAAAATTTACTCTGTAGGTCAGTGAAGGAGGTTTTTAGCCTTCTTAAATACCTCCCAAGCCTTTTGTATCTGCAGTTTGGTTTTCCCATCACCTTTCACTGCTTTGGTACTTTCCTTCCCATCTCATCTGTTATTTTTAAGGTGTATGCCTTGCTAATTGAAAAAGCAACATAATTCCTTGCGAATTTGCACCACCTACATTTGCCTCTCTGAATGCCATGAGTACAACATCTAGCATGTGACACTGAGAGGTATGACCAAGTCATCCTTGAGGGACACAGTGATGCTCTCGGCTTGGCTGGGCAGTTCAGGAAGCAAGGGCACTGGATACAGATGAATCCTGCTGGTGAGGCTTGGCCACAGAACTACATCCATTTGCAACACCCATGGTGTCACATACATTTGTAAGAACTTGTTTGAGGATTCTTTCTGTCTTATAAAGACCTGTCTTGTCAGGAAGTAGTCACAGGAGGTTAGTTTAGGGCTGTAGTCTGTGCTGTCCCTACTTGATAAAGCCACACTTTTCCTTATGCTTATTCATTTGTTTAAGACTCAAACAAAGCCACTGAGAGATGGGTGATTCCATACTATAGGTAGCAATTCCTGGGCTGGGCAATTACCTGATGATCATGTCCTTGAGCAGATCACAGGTCCCAGTTTGTCCATCTAACTGCCCTACCATCTTCTTCTTTCAGACCAAAAAAAGCAGCTGCTGTGGGATCCTCTCACAGCTCCCTGCTGACAGCTGCTGGCAAGTGATGGGCCCACTAGCCTTTCCCAGACATTCTTCTCTGCTGTGGTTCTTGTCCATGAGAGGGTTTCCCCCCCTGTGTTTGCCTCCCATGAGCACAGACTGTTATGCTTGTTCCCAGGATGGGAATTTTATGATGTATTTTGCATATATGTTGAACCATGAGCTTTTTTACAGTTACACTAACTTGTGGTTTTCTATGAGTGTGAGGTTCTCCTTACCCCCAGTGGTTTTCCAAACCTTTTATTGCTGATAACTATCAGCTTTTCTTGGTTTGAAGAGAACAGGGGCTTCCACTACTTAAATTTTCTGCTGCAAACACTTTAAAAAACGACTTGCACAAACTTTTTGATGAAACCCTTTTTAGTGACAGAAGGGGACTTGGCACTACAGAATCCAACCATGCCTTATTAGTGTGTTGACTGCACATTTTACAAGATCTTCTTGAAAAATATGCCCTGTGTATATATAATTACACATGATATTGTACTTCTGTCATTGGAATTGTGCTGTCAGCTGAGATGAGGACCCTGGGTTGGTGTTTCAGGGGTATTCTTTGAGAGACACCCCCCACTGTCCAACCCTCACACGTGGCTTATTTCAGTACATTTCAAGTACAAACATGACTGCTCTTCAGAAGTACTTTTATGAGCCTTGGGGGTAAGTCATCTCTGGCAGGGATGATTTAGCAGTATGCCTTTGAGAAGGTGAACTCCAGCAGAGGAAGGGAAATCACCCCAAACCTCTCACAAAGGTGGTGGCAGACCTTTTAACGCAGATCCCAAGAGCCTCTTCTCACCCCTCTCTGGCACAAGCCCAGGCAGAACTAGAAGATACATTTAAGGACTCTACAGTCCACATCATACCAGAGACTTATAAAAGCAATATAAAGTGCATTGTGTGCTAGAGGTAAGTGCCCATCACTGCCAATGGAGAACATTAAAACCTGGATGCTTGAACTGCATTCTGTTATTCTGTCTGAATAACAGAAAGGAAATGTGGAGACTGTGCCAAAAAACCACAAATACGTGCTTACCTCCTAATAGAGAGGGGATGAAAACATCTTCAAGACCTTTGGCTCCAAGGAAGTGCTCACTGGAGGCAGAAAATGGTGCAAGCAGGCCAGTGGGAGCTGGGAACAAAACCCCAAATAAAATACAATTGGGAAACCCAAAGGTCTGTAGTGAAACATGGCTCAGTTGGCTGGAGGGAGAGGGATGAATATAGGACCCCAGTGTTGTCAGAAACTGCTGAAATTATAGTTAAACAGCTGTCATGACTTGGCTTCTGTCTCTGTTCAGAAGCAGCTCAAGAAACAACAAAATACATCGGGATAGCAAAGGTACCATGGCTCTTCCCAGCTTCCTTTTCACTTGCCTTCTACTTGTCTTTGTGGTAATTGCTGAATTTGTGCTCCAATTTTGTCCTAATTCATGGAATTAATGGTGTGGAAAATGTGAATTTCTGAGAATATGCAGCAAGGAAGTAACTTTTTCAGAAGCTGAAGTTATTGCAGGGTTACTTGTTTGGCCCAGACCTGATAGTAATGTTGTCTGTGGCTGTTAACTTGGCAAATGGCAATCCCAATACTGAACTGTGTGATGAAAATACCTTCCAACAATCTCAGTGTCTGGGAGGGAAGGAACATCAAGACTGGCTTCATGGTTTATGTTTCTAAAGATGGCTTTTACCTTTTGGTGTTCAGCTATTGGATGCCAAACTCACAGACCAGCTCTTTGTCTGTAAATGAGCAACCATGAGAGCCACTGAGTTTCTGCCAAAATGCCGAGTGTGGTGTCCCATTACAAACACCATCCATTTATTAAAGTTGAACAGCCTCTAAATAAGATGGATGTATGTGAGTATTTAAGTCTATATAACTTCTCTAAGCTAATGTTGAGACTCAGTTTTCCTTCCTCATCTGGTCTCACAAGGAAACAGGCAATGAGTCCTAGGAGAGGGACAGGATTGTGAGTGGGACAGTCAGACTCCAGGTTTTCTAGGGGTGATGAAAACAGGTCATAGACAAGCAGACAAGCATGGACACCCCAGTGTGTGGGTAAAGGAGCAGCAGTCCCATGGACATGGCTAGTTGCAGTATGTTTTCCCAAGCCAATTCTGCATCTACCAGTTTATCAAACTGAATCAAATTGCTTCCAGCACAACCTTAGGGTAGAACTGGTGGTTTGAATGGGGGAACATGTCAAAGAGAGACCTCAGTACCATGAAGGTTGTTTTATTTTAGCTTCAGAGCCCTTCTGAAAACACAGCTCTGGTTTGTCCTGTCCCCTTTGCTGTAGCATCCCAAAACCTATAGTCTCAGTGCAGGCTTGGTGCTTCCCCTTTGGCAAGTGTTAGTCTGCAAAAAATCATCTTGTAATTTTAATACTTATATATTTGTTTCACAGTGGGGCTCTAGAGGCTTGCAGCCATCTTTCAGGAGGCTCCAGTTCAAGCTGTAGTTGTTAGTTATGCTATGCAACGGAGCAGCAGTCACACAAACCCAACATGGCAGCTGGTGCTGGAGTTTCATGGACACATAACAGCCCAAATGCAAAAAGAGACGAAGGGGGAAAAAAAATCTATTTAAGCAATTTTTCCCTCTCTATAGGAACTTAGTCTGTCAGCAGCATAAACACTTGCAATCATGCACTTCCTAGGATGCATGTGCTATCGAAAAGGGAGGTGTTAATTGCTGTGCTAATTACAACATGATTGCTTTGCACTTGTTTTGCACTTGCAGGTGATTAAATTTTTAACGAAGCATATTACTTGGCACTGTTAGCACAGTTAACACATTTCTCTCTCTCTCTCCTCCTCCCCCTTCTCTCCCTCTCCCTTTTTTATGCCTTGGGAGAAGTCCTGCGCTGCAGACCCTTCGCTGGCTGTGCTGTTGTGCTTGGAACAAGGCTCAGTTTAGGCTGTCGGTGGTGGTACGCGGGCTTCCCGCTCGCAAAGAGCAGCAGCCTGTTATCATCAGGCTCAGCGTGGCGGCGCCGGCCAGATGCGAGCGCAGAACCCACCAAGGTATTAGCTAAAAATTAGGCAAGGCTGTTGATGCCAATCTCACAGATTTCATTTAAAAACTATGCCAGCTCGAGCCAGTCAGGCGGCAGCAGCGGAGGGTGTGCAGGAAGGTGGGGAAATGACAGCAAGTTCCCCGTGATTTATTTCTGCTTTGCCGAGCGGGTTCCCAGCTGAACGAGAGCAGGGGAAACTTGCATCTGTTCGGCGGGCAGGCTCATATCTCTCCAATAAGGCAGCAATTATACGGCCCAGTGAGGCTGCATGACCAAAGGAAAGCTGGGTGAACCAGCCCACTGCGTTTATTGATGGGCATAGATGGCTTTACCTTTCTGGCTGATGCTTTTTTCAAGTTTCCTGAAAACTTGTTGATTCTGATGGGTTTGGGCTCAATCCCAAATGAATGATGATTTATCTTTGGTGGATTTTGTCCAGCCTGGTTATTGCTTTTGAATTGCTCTGCTCTGTAGGCTTTTGTGTTTGGAGGCTGTCTGGTCTATTTTTTATGGCAATGTAAACTTCTTGAGGCTCTTGGGGTCAGGCTGTATGAGTGGACTGGATGGTTGCTGTATTATACATAAAAAAGGGGTATGATCTAGGCCTGGAAAGTGTTCCTCACAAGCAGCCAAGAGGGACCTTCTGCATCTGCTCATGGATGACATATGTAAAAGGAGGGAAACTGTGTGGACAATGAGAAATACTGGTAAGGTTAGAAAAGATGATCTCAGCCAGTTTTTTAAAATTCATGAGTAAGAGTCACTCAGTAAGGAAGCTCAAGAGGAAAGACTTGAAACCAACAAGGAAATATTTTTAGATAACAATTAACCCTGGGAACTTACTGCCACAAAACACTGCTGAGCCTAAAAGATTAGCAGGATCCAAAAGGGGTTAGGTATTTTTAAGGATAACAAGAACTACATGAGACTAGATTCAAAAAGTTATAAGGGATGCAAACTCTGAGGCTTCATGGTGTTGGGAAACAGCTAAACTGGTGAGGAATAAGAAAATACTTCTCCTGTGGGCAGATCATCCCATGATGTTTCATTGGGGGTTTCTTGCACAGTCCTGTGAGGCAGCTGGTCTTGGCCACTGGCAGGGATGGGCACAGAGGGTGGCAGAACAATGGCCTGATACAGCACCCAGCCATTCCTTTGTTCCCATCTGCATTGTTCTGCATCTGGGCTAGGCCAGGAATACCTTTTACAAAAAGAAAGGGGGAAACTAAAGAGATTAGAAAGAGACTACATGGATATTCCTGACATAAATCCTTGCCTCTTACGCACGCACACACCCAGTGAATTAATAGGAACAAAGGAAAAAAGTTACTGCTGGGATTGATTACATAGTATGAATTAAAAAGTGCCTGCGAACACCTTCAGAATGAATTAGCTGAATTTACTTCAATTAGATGCTGGTGGACCATTTTTAGGTGCATGTGCTGAATTTTACTGTGTCCAGGCACTCACAAGCATACCTTGATGAGGGCTGAAATCCTGAAGGATTTGGGACAGCAGGTCTGGTCCCTGGGGAGCTGGGAAATAAGACTGAGGGGTGGTACCCACAGAGGCAGAGAGCCCTGTGCCCTGGTTTGTCTTCAGCAAATAGAATGCAGACTTATAAATCGCTGTGAGGTGATACACTTACCAAACTGTCATGACTTGGCAAGTTCAGTCTAGAAGCTCATGGACACTGACCCTTACATATTAAATATAGATAATGTAAATAGATTTGTCTATTGGCATTAAGGGGCCAGACTCAAGTAACTAAGCTTCACATTTTCTGTGCCATGTCATTGTTCACATGTCACCATTCACATAACTGGAGAATCAAGAGGCCAAAGGGAGATGAAAATGAAAATGGGCATATGTTTTCTGCAGAGCTTGCATTAGCAATTTAGAATGCTGGCAAGGCTCTCTTTAATGTTTCATGCATTCTTTTGGCCCACAGATCACAGGCCTTCACCTTTCCCATCCTGTTGGCCCTGTGGCCCTGCAGTAGGTCTGTCATGCAGGAGTGAAGGTGAATGGTGGGAGAGAACTCTGTGTGCCCTGAGGGAGGCAAAGTGTGTATCTATTTGTGTGTGACCTCTCCGCAGAGGCTGAAGAGGTGAGGAGCAAATGGCTGGTGTCTTCAAAGTTCTGGGGACTCCAGCAAAATGTCTTCAATTGCAGGATTGTGTTTTGCTTGACTTTTCTGTGCCAGCCTTAATAGATGTGAATTGATACTGCTTTTAACTGGCAGGTTTCATTATCTGCAATTTCGTAAAGAGTGATATCTGCTAGAGGACCAATGGCTGGTTTTTTTTTATTTTCTGCTTAATGGGTTCAATTATATCCACAGCAAACCTTGCCATTTTCCCCCCTCCAAACTTCATATTCTAGTCTATTACTCACTGTCTGTCTGGCCCCCATTGTACTTTCGCTGCAGATGTCATAACGGAAAAGAGATGAACAGGCAGCTCTTACTTCCTGATAAATTAATGTGCTGCAGTCTAATCCATATCCCAAATGATAAAGTTAACAACAGTTTGCAAGCCTGTCACATAATCTAAAAAATTCAGATGGATATTTTTCCCCCTCGTGTGGGAGGAAAAAGCTGTTTCGGGGATGAACAGTTACTAATACATTTAAGCTCCAGCAGAATGTCATGGAAATGGCACAATTAATTCATCCGCCGCCTCAATCCAGTGGTGAAGCAGTTTTATTGGGAGCAACCTGTTCGGCAGGCTGCCGGCCATGGCACGCTTCCCAAGGCTGCTAAAGCCCATCCTCCCTCCTTCGCCTGCCTGCTCCAGCTGGGCTTGGGCCCCGCTCAGCTGCCAGCCTTTTGGGGGCGAATTTCTGCCGCAGCCTGTGGGGTCAGTCACCTGCGGTTCTCCCACAGCCCCCAGCGTGTGGTTACTGGGACATGGAAACGGGAGCTCGGCAAAGCCTGCTCTAAATCTGCCGTGCCGCTCCAGAAAGTGTCGCGTGCGGCAGCGTCGGCAGCACGCGTTCTTTGGCGGGAGGCAAATTAATTTGCAGACCCCAGTGACAGATATCTGTGGACCCGCCACCGTGTGATTGGTGGAGAGGGGATGCTTTTCCCAAGTGTCTGCCTCCTGCATGGTTTCACTGGGGAAAAAGGTGAGCAGAGGCTCGCTGTTCACACAGAGCAGCTCAGGTACCTGGGGTGAGCATCCAAGGGATGGAACCTGAGCTGAGGGGAACTGGATTAGCTCCTTAAAAATTCATGTTGTTAAGCCAGTTTACACCAGCTGACAATGAGGCCCTATCAGAGCTAAATATGCAAAAAGGGTTACTTTGGTATACTCTCCAAAAATGGGAAATTACTCTAATTTCTTAGCCTACAATTCCTACAAGAATGTTTCCTGTAAGACTTTTGATATGTAAGTCATATCAAATACAACAGGTAAAAGGCTTTTATCTTAATATTTTTTCAGTGGTTTTAACCACAATCCAGATTGGCAGAGGAACGAGGGAAAAAACATAAAGGCAATAATGAAAACTTTGCAAGCTCTCTGTGCTGCAAAGTCATCAGCTGAGTTATAATGGCATGAAAAGGGCATGAGGGACGGAGAAATCTTCATATCAAAGCTAAGTTGCATATCCTTGATGTCAGTACTTTGTTTTGTTCTTCTTGCCAGTTCTACTGGTTGGTTTGTGGGTTTTTTCCCCCCTGATAGTAGGCATGGCTGACATGATGCTTAGATCTAAAGTTTGCATTGCTGGTGTTACAGCTCAGCTCCCTTTTACTTCAGCCTGCAACCCCACTACAAAATCTGTCCTCTAAGCACACTTTCAAGGTGCAAATATGTGGTGAGCAAGGGGAGATGGGAGGTGGTTGGTGTTGGGATGTCAGCTGCAGTTACTGTGCTGTTGGGTGGGAAAATAAACAGAAGAAAATGAGGTTTTTTTCAGTGTGCTGTCTCCTGCATGGAACAGGCACAATGTGGGCCAAAACAGCCTCCTACCAGCCTGCTTGAGATTCTTCCTTTGCTTCAGAGTCATCTTTGCTGAGTGTGAGAAAGGTAAGGCCACCTGCAGGCTCTATCCCTCTCGCTCCCACTTTGGCACATCTGGCATCACTGCTATCCTCACGTGTTCCCAGCATGAGATTTTTCTATCCAAAAAGCAGATGGGAGGGAGGGGTGGGGAAGGGGAGGGTAAGTGTCCTATGAGCAAAGTGCTACCCATGAATGACCAACAAATGTGTCCTTTGCTCAGAGCAGAATGAATTCAACAGAAGCTGAACAAGTATAAATGCAGAAAAAAAAAAATCTCACCACTATGGGACACATACCTAAATCTAATGTAATGAAAACCACAGGTGCTGACTTTAAGAACATTTCCCTCTTTAGGAGACACTGACAGCAGCAACCAATTGTTCAGGAGTTTAATGGTCCCCGGACAAGGATGCAAGCAGCCCCTTTTCCTCTCGGATGCTTCTGATGCCAAATAGGGGAAGGCAAAGCTTATTCCTGAGGCTGACCTATTTCTGTGGAGCAGCTGCAAGCCTGGGTAATAATCCACTTATCTGGTGAGAAACCCACAACAGCACCTTACAGACAGGCACTGTCTTGCAGAGCTCTGGATCAGCAGCCTGTGGGTGGGTGCTGACAGCATCCCCCAGTGCCCCTCCTCAGCTGCCCCCAGTGCCCCTCCTCAGCTGCCCCCAGTGCCCCAGAAGGTCTGCCCAAAAGGTGAGGTGGTGTGGATCAATTAAACCTTTGCTTGAAATTATACCTGGTGGTGACTTACAGAGTCTTACAGAGCACCCAGAACTGCCAAACTGTCAAAAACTGGAATATACCAGAATATTGTGGGGAAAACATGTTATTAAAACAGCTTCAGCAACTGACAATGCCTTTACCAAGAAGTCATCTGAGAGAGGATTTTCCTATGCCTTGCAGTTTGAAGATGGTAATGGTTGAGAGGTGAATGGTGACCCCACTGTTAAACCTTGCAGCCTTGCTAGGTGGAAGGTGGTGGAGCACAGGGCAGCCCTGGTGCTCAAATGCTCGGTCAGCTTCAGCAATGTCACCAGGTCTGGTTTCATGCCAAAAGTGAGATGCTGAAAGGTGAGATCTCTGCAGCTCCTTAAAAGGTCACTTACATCTTTGGTCAGGTGCCACCATGCTGTATTGCTGTCTTGGTTGGTTCCTTCACAAACCTCACATTAGGGATGCTCCTGAGGGCAGCAGTTCTGCCTACTTGAGGGCTTGGGTGGGAGAGTGGGGAGGTGGAGATCCATGGTTTATGTGAGGCCATCATGAGTAAGCCATTCCCTGCTGACCAGGGCATGTGTGACACCAAGGGATCTGCTCAAGCCTGCCAGGCAATCTCGTTGCTACCACCACATAACTCATGCTGATTCCCACTTATTAGCAAATCTTTCCCATATCAGGAATGAGGTAACTCTCACTCACCCAGTTAGCCGTGTCTCCCAAGAGCCTTCCAGGCAAAGAGCGAGGTTCTCCACTGAGCAGGTCTGTGCTATTTGAATACTTTTGCTGAGCTTTCCCTGGCTAAAAATTGCCTTCCCCCAGGGGACTCCTGTGCCCGAGGGAACGCATAGCGTTCTGCTGGGCATGCCAGTCAAGTGCTGGCAGAGGGTTAAAACTATCTCCTCTTGTGGGTTTGGTGATCTACAAAGAAGAAAGTAGGTGCACCTGAAGAGAGTGTGGAGCTCATTATATTTTCTGTTTTGAGACTCATATTGTGATTTATTCAGGATGCACATTTATCTCTTCCCCATTTTTTTTTAAAAAAAACCCATAATTTTTATAGAGTAAGATCATGCCACTGGTTCTGGCCATACTCTTTTTACCAAGTATTTTGGGTGAAGACATTCCCAAACTGCCTGGGAGTCATCTCACATAGACGAGCGGATCTTCAGCTCCGTCCCTCTTGCCCAGAAAATTCTTTCAAGCATTGTGGGATACTAGGACCTAATAGTCAGGGGAAAGCATTCTGCTGCCTTTTTCCTTTCTGTGTTAGAACATTTTTCCCTTCTGGAGAGAAGTGGAGAGGGGCACTACAAGGGAAACTTAGGCTATTAGAGTATTGGTATTTTGTGGTATGGTCATTTCCTGTACTTATACATAATATGGGTTTAGTGGTGTTAGATTTTCTCTGTCATGATAATGCTAATAATGATGATAGTGTTTAAAAATACTCTGTTCCCCCTGCATCCCTGTTTGTGGATAGTTTTGCTGTCTTGTAAATGTCAATATTTACAACAGATCTGGTTGTTAGCACTGAAGTCACAAAAACCAAAGCAGAGCTGACTGTTTCAGACAGATGATGAATTAAAAACAGCCAGTGTTAAAAAGCTACAAGTCTCTGCACTGATGGGAAGATGTTACACATAGGATCCAAAACTGTTGCATGTGAGTGCATTAAATAATACAATAACCCGTTTTGAGGATTTCATAAAGATGTTGCAAAAGAAGGGTTGCTTTGGTGTCGGTCTTTTGCATAGAAATCCTGTATGAATAAAAAACACGATTAAACAAATAGTTCCATGAGCACTGGAAATAATGAAGCCTGGTTTCACAGAATCAGAGAATGGGTAAAATTGAAAGTGATCAGCTGGTCCAACCTCCCTGCTCAAGCAGGGCCAACCTCAGGCATTTTGCACAGGATTTTATCCAGGCAGTTCTTGAATAGTTCCAGTTAGGGAGACTCCACATCCTCTCTGGGCAGTCTGTTCCAGTGTGCAGTCACCCACATGGTAAAGTTCTTCCTCAAATAGTTTCCAAGAGCTCCTTTCTGTGTGGATCCTCTGCTGACTGAGAGAGATCTCATTAGCTTTTCCTTCAGCTGGCACTACTAAGATTTTGCATCTTTTTATCTGCCTCTTTTCATAAAACTTATAAGGATACTTATTTTACCTCTTGGCTTGGCTGAACCCATGCAACAGATTCAAAAGTGACTGTGCAATATGAGGGGACAGATAGGTCCAACCAAAGGTGGCCTTATGTGTCCACAGGAAATCAGAGCTATGAACTGACCATTCTCCTGTGCCATCCCAGAGCAAATGGGGTGTTCAGTGGTGAGGAAATCCTATAGCATGTTCCTGTCCCATTGTTGCACATTAAGTGAACGTGTCTTTATACACTGGTGACGTTCATACTGTCAGTATTTCTGAGACATTTAGAAAACTCCTCAGAGTGGAGGCTAGCCTGGAAATAGGTCAATTTTTCAGGAACATCAGGGGATATTCTTCATCTCCCACCAAGAGCCATGGTGCAGAAATTACCCAGGGGGTTCAACCTGGCTGCTCTTTTGTCTGCAGGACCATGTGCAGAAGAATCTTTTTGTAACAAATTCATATTATGCATTGGTAGAAGAGAAAGAAGTAGTTTTCCTTTCTTTCTTGAAGCCAGTAAAAGTGGCATGCCTATGTCAGAGGACAAATCAGAGAAATGTTATCACCATGTTCCACTGTCTATAAAGAAGATGGAGACTCCCTTTTTACAAGGAGCCACATGGAAAGACTAGAGGTCATAGGTGCAAGTTATTCCTGGAGAGATTCCAATGAGATACAGGAGGAAAATTTTTTACAATGAGAATCATCAGTCACTGGAATAATCTTCCAGGGAAACAGCAGATTCCCCAACACTGGGTGCTTTTAAGATTCAGCTGAACAGAGTACTGGGCTGTCTAGACTGTGCTTTTGCCAAGAAAGGCTGGAGCAGATGATCCTTGAGATCCCTTCCAATCTGGTGTTCTGTGACTGTGTGAAATCCATTTTGTGAGTTGTCCACAGGGTACTCCCCCAAATGCAGAAAGCTGCTGAGCTACAGATGTCCTCCACCCTCAGCAGGTCTGGAGGAGCCCTCAGAGATCCTCTGGGGACTCTGAAGGTTGCCTGGGATGAGAACTCAGGGAGACAAGTCGGCCTTTTAATCTAATGTTTTTTAAATTAAAGAGGTGGATGACATAAGCTATTCTGATTACCAGTGATGAGTTGTGTGCCAGCAAAAGATTGGACTAATTTGAGTCCCTTATAGCTCAGACCTGTCTTTCTGGCCTCTGACACGGTATGTGAATTTTGATTTCTTGCTTTCTTCAGGCACAGAAAAAACATTTCTCTCTGGAACACAGCAAGAACAACATGATGAAACCACATTGTTTCATCAGATGGAAACCTGTGTAATCTCAAGTGATCCCCACTGAAGTTTAAACCGACACAGAGGACGACATTTTCATTAAGTCGTGAATATACGCACATTTTACAATGGTAGTTTGAATTTGGAAGTGGGTGCCCATCTGCAGTGTAGGCCCATCTTGTTAGCAGATGTTATTTGTCTGAGAGGTTGAACTTTTTCTAATTACAGTACTTTTCTTTTTTTCTTTTTTTAAACATTTACAGGACACTGAAGAAACATAAAGGCACAGATATTACTCTGCAAGCAGCAAATTGTTTTCTAGTTGAAAATATTGTATAAAGACAAATCTTTATTTTTACTTTGTAGATCAATTTGCCCACAAAAGTGTGTGTGAGGAAGGTGAACCTGTTTATGTAAGTAGCTGTTTCCTAGTATTCTAGGGAATTCATGAATGCAAAGCATAAAGATAAAATCCTGCTCTGTGTGGGTGCATTTGTTGAGCAAAGTTGTCAGATGTCTGTTAAAAGCAAATAACACTTGTATAGCAGGTTTTCACAGATGTAGTGTGTGAAAATTATTATTAAAGTATTTCTAAGATATTTCCAGCAGAAAGAATACTGTGTGATTTGTGGAATTAAGATTTTATAGCCAAAACGCAAAGCAGGTTGGAATTAGAATTCTGATCTGTATGAGGTTTTCCTTCTGTGAAACTTCTTGGTTGTTTGCTGTGAAGAAAAATATTTCAAGATGTTTGTCTTGAAGCTTTAATGCACTAATCCAGGTAAGTAAATAACAGAACCTCCAAGGATATGGGACCACTGTGAACACTCCTCATGGAAATAGGTTCTGTTCATTTCCACTTTGCAGTGTCAGGCTAAACACCCTCCCTCTCCCTTTTGGCTCAGTCTGCTGAGACGCTTCTTTCTTAAGTCAGGTATTTTTTGCTGGGGGAAGGAGACAGCCTACAGACTGCACCAGGGGCAGGAGTGGCTCAGGAGAACTCTCTGTATACTTCCCATCTTTTATTTTTTCCCAAGGAAATGAGAGAATGAACAGGACATGGGGTTGAAACTCCTCCTCTGATGAAGAGAAGCAGTCAGGGATTTTCCTGATTTAAAGCAAAGCAAATGGGCTCTTTACATTGCTGAAATCTACCTTCAAACAGGTAATGCAGAGCACTATTGGCAAAATACATGTGTGGAGCACTTGGGTTATAATAACCTTTGGGAGACCTTCTGGGCATGAATCAGGAGATGCCTATTAAAGCTAATGTTGCCACCGTTCTCTTATGCTCTTCTTGCTGTAGTCAAAGTTTTAATTACTACTCCCATTCATGAAGATGGGTTATTGGCTTAAACTTCAGAGTTTGGGTTGTTTGTTTTTTTAATTGGATGGTGGAGTGGATGGTGGTTTCTATTCCTTTCAGTGGTGAAGAAAGAAATCTGAAGTTAACGCAAATGCATCCTAAAGATGAAAAGAACAAAGAACACAAAGACCATGGTCTGAAAAAGAATATTTTTTTATTTCTTTCCATTATTTTATTTTTGGGGTTTTTTTTTTGAAACCAGTGCTGTGAATTTGCCCTGATGGATGTTTTTGAATGCTGGAAGCTGGCAAATAGGGGTCAATGTGAATAAATACCTAAAATAAATAAATACAGCAGTCCTGATTAATACCCAAAGCGTTTGTATTCCCAGACATACACATAAACCAGCTCCACCCCGATTAATCAGGTCTGACTGTACTGTGTAATACTTACCATTTTTTAATTAAAATTGAGAGCTCTAACTGTCCAGAGAGCTACATGTGTGTTCTCTGAAAAATTACAGCACAAGCAGAGGCCATTTTTTTCCCTACTCCTGCTACAAATTTCCTACTGAACTTTAAAGGCAATTTCAGGTGCAGCCGAACACTATCCATTATCTTTGCCTGCACTCCTAATCAGAGCAGCACAATCTGCCTCCAAAAACATTTGTTCTGAATGGCTGCTGTCTCTGGAAGCAGATGCTCTTGAAAATGCAGCTGTCAATAGCTTCACTTACCAGTGTTTTCTTACAAAGAAATATTCCAGTTAAGGTTTGCTTGGATTTAACTACATGCTTATGATCATGGTGGTGAGGTATAATATTTTTGCCTGTGCACACGGAACAAATCAATAAGCTGCTTCTTCTTGACCCTGATTTTGCTTTTGCTTCTGCCTCTATAAATCAGGAAGATCTCTGCTCAGATGAGTAGTTACACCTGGCTAAAATTGCTGGAGATGAGTGTCAGTTCCTTTGTTTCAAGCAGAAACAGGGTTTTTTTTATGGGGAGAGAATAAACAAGTATTTCCTGGTTGCCTTCTCCCTGTGCTCTGTTTTTTCCCTTTTTTATTATTTCAAAAAATCAGATTTTACTCATATATTACACCAAACCAGTGACTCCATCTAGCTTCCCACAGCACACTTTTTATAGCAGGGAATACTCCTTTCTTGTCTTGCTGAAGCACATATTTTCACACAATTTGCACTGATAATGTAACTGAGCTGAGTAGCTTGATAGAATATATCACTCTTCACACTCTAGCAGTCCCCCTCCTTAAATAATGGAAGTGGTAGACTCCTGGTAGTCTTGATTTTAAACATTTTAAATATATATAATGGTTTGCATACTGTGCAGTGATTTGTAAAATGTGAATGCCTACAAAACCATGGTTACCAAGCATAACATTATCTTATTTTTACTTACACAACCAGTAAAACAGCTGGAGGTCTAAAATCATGGCCTGGCATTAAATGCATTACTACATTTTAACCATGCAGGATGAGGCTGTCCTTTCAATTGGGAGATAGGAAGAGAAAGAAAGTGTAGTGATTACTGGAAAATTAACACCTCCCATTTTAATAGACTGATTATACCCACGGCACTTGAATAGAAACCCTTCAATTGAAATGAATTGGAATTTTATCTATCTATCTAAGAGTGAGTAAGGCACAAGTGGCTTTGAGCTACACAAATACTAGTATCAATCTTCAGAGTGGAAATGGAGTATTAGTGGAAATGAAGTATTTTACTAATAGAAATCATGTCTTTTGTTTTAAGACCCACCTGTGTGGCACCATTTAAATTTCTTTCTTTTTATTCCTGTTCCTGAAAGAAGATCCATAACAACAGCACTTCCCTAGTTTCCCTTTTTAACATCCATAATTGTAATTGACTGGCACTGAATTGAGTTTTAAACCATAAACCCAGGTCATGGCAGCATGCCCACAAAGTTTAGGACTAGGTTTCCTCACCCTGAGTAGCACTACCAAGCGCTATCAGTAAACCTTCACAAGAGTGGTGTTAAAGGAGAACAATTTTGCTGCTGCAAAATGGTGTCTCAGAAATAACACCGTAATTTTTCCTCCAAAAATATGCCTTCATGAGCCTATCTGAAATGTTGAAGCTCTCCTGGGATGTAGTTTCAGTGGGGGCTTTTGCCTGGCAGGAGGCTGATGGAAGGCAAGGTTCTGGGTCACTTTGGGGCAAGGGAGTTACCCCACTCTCAAAGAATACCACCAATGACACCTAGAGTACTATAAGAGCAGGCAGTGTGGCACAGCTCAAAGCAGAAGCTTCTCATAGTTAAAAAATGTCCTTAACTGCATTTGTTTATGAAAAGGGTCCAGAAACAAACATTCCTCCTTATTTCCTCTGTTTTCACACATCATGGTACCTCCTGGTGCTACTGTGGTACCTCTTGGATCCAGAAGTACACTCCACCAAAATCACCCCAGAAAGTTCCCAAATTCCTCAGGTTTCAGGAGTCTGAGGACTATTGGAAACACGAAGGGATCACTCAGCACCTGATCAATGTGACTCCGATATCCGGTCAGTGAAGCAAGTGCAGATTGAAAACTGTCAGCACGTCCCAAATCAGACCCAAGAAGCTGCATGTTCTTCTCCTAGACAGATCTCTTCTTCTACAACTATAAGCCCATTCATGGCATGTGGTAGCTGCAGTGGGAGTAAATAGTATTCTGGTGGCTCCTCCAACCCCAGCAAAAGTAAGAGGAGAGGGAACTAGGAGGTGACACACTGCTTTCTTGCTCTGCCTGCACTGGGGAACAGTGGGAGATTTGGTTAAACGCTTGTGACATTAGGAGACTGAGATCTGATTCATTGGCCTGATAAAGCTTTGAACAAGGCACTGGGGGAATAAAAAGAGTTTGACTCTTGTCTCACGACACGAGTTTTACATCAGTGGTATTACTGGCTGTGTTTACACAGGCAGCCGAGCCAGCTCTCAGACTCCACGAAGTCCATTAAAACCAGCTTGAGCAACCCCCTGCAAAGCTTGCCTGACATGTGCTCAAAGGGCTGTGCCCACTGCACACTCCTTGTCTCCCCATGTGCCTGCACCCCCAAATGAAAGGACCCAGCCCTCAGCACCCAGCCTGAGGGTCTGTGGTGGAAAGGACAACCCTTCCCCTCTCCCAGGCTGCCAAATCAAAGGCGAGGAGGGAGGGATTGGTGTGGTATTGCCTACCCTAGTGTTGCACTGGATGACAGTGCAAGTCCATCCTCTGGTATGGTCATCCTGGGCTCTAAATACCTCCACTGCGTGCTGAAGGAGGGTAGGAGCTGAGTAGGGTAAACAGCAGTGCTGTGAATCCCCAAGAGCAACGCCAAACTACCCCAGCCAGAAAGGGTCTCTTCTTGGAGACCCAACTGTGCCTTTATTTACAGCACAGATATTGCAAAGGAAAGGTTGTGGTGGGGATGGCATGTCATCCTGGAACCAAAAATGACTTGTTTACTTTATAGAGGATCAGAGAAGGACACAGATTATACAACCAAAAGAAAGAATGAGGCTGGTTAATAGCACTGGCAAATAAGGGAGGGAAAAAATCTGCACTTTTATTCAAAGAAGAAAATGAGCATTGTAGTAAACATGCAGACAATCCACACCAAGCACAAATCTGGTTTCTGTGTGTAAATGTGTGGTCTAGCTGCAATCTTTGTGGAAGCTGCTCCAGCTTCAAATGAATGTAGTATTTTTGAAATAGTTTAAATGAATGTGGTCTCTGAAAGGAAACAATGGATGTAGTAAACAAGCAAATATTTTGTCAATAGCTGAGCAAGAAGGATGCTGAAAATTTCATCAGAGGAGGACTAAGCATGAGATTTCTAATGTTACACCTGTCTAGAGCTTGTGTTTGGGGGGTACAGGGATGGAGAAGCTCAGGAAGAACACACCAATCCTGAACACTCCAAAGTCAGGAGCTGGCACCTGCTTTTAGCAATTTCCAGCCCTATCAGTGGGAATGTACTCAAAAGAAGGGATCAGCTGCATGCCTTAAAAATTAAAAGCCTGTGCATTCAAGGTGGTTCAGATGTGGTTTCCTGTTTTGAGCACCCACTCCTTTTCCTTAGGACACCCTGCCTCAAAAGGGCAATCTGCACTGCAGAAGAGCTTGATAGGGCAGCCTGGCTCTCCTGTCCTGGCTGTCCCCTTCCAGGCTTTGGATGTGCTGGGAGCACTGATGGCACACTGAGGGGAGAAAAGCTGCCCTCACATGGGCCAAGCTACCACTGGTGGTACCCAAATTTTGTTCCATTTCCTCTGCTGCCAACTCCCTTGGGCATGAGCTCAGACCCGCAGCTGTGGAAAAGTTTAAGCTGCTTTTTCCAGCTGAATGTGAGGTTTTACTCTGCAGTGAAGCACTTGGTGAGGAAGGGGTAGGTGGGAGGCTGGGACAACCCCTTGTTTAGGACACTCTTTCTGCACTGTTTTTTACACAGAGATGTGTGTTTCCTCCTCACCTGCCCTCTGTGCCCTGCCAGAGATGCTGATATATTCCCCTGCTCCACAAAGTGCCCTGCCAGCCCCAGGAAATCTTGTGGGGTAGCACGTTCAGCAATGCTGCATGGGAGACAAAGCTAACGCAATAAGCAAAGCACATTATTTTCCTTTTAAAACAGAAAAAACCCCAAAACCCACAAGCACACACCGTGGACTTGCTAATTACTTACACATTCCTGACTTGGAAGCATGTGATTTTTTTTTTTTTTTTTAATTTTTCTTTACTAGGGTGACAAAGAAGAACCTCATAACCTCATCTTACTGTTTGCTGACAATTAGCTGCTTAGTCCTTGACCCACAGCTGAAAGCTTTTTGTGACTTAGAAAGTCCCACAAATGTTGCCAGAGGAACCTCCATAGCTTCTCTCTCCATATTTAGTGGGCATGTGGATTTACAAACACACTTTAAGGAGTTTAGTCTGAGCCTAAGCAGTTGGCTGTGTTTAAAAACGCCACTCACTGCTTTGTAAATCCAAAAGATTTCATAGGTTCCTTCTCTTCAGATTTCCACAGAAGAGCCTGTAAATGCCTTGGACCAAATAGCTGTGCAGTTAATGAACTGTGCATACAAAGGCACTATGACCAGCTATGAATTCACACTTAATAGTTTAACAAAAATGTCTGGTTTCATATGTTTTTCATTCTTTTTTAAATATTGATAGGCTTGTCAATTAAATCCATCTTTAAAACAGATTTTACCAAATATATGCACTGCCCACTGAGATTCATGTTATCTTTTCCACATGCATTTCCAAGAGAATTAAAGGGCCCAATATTCTATTATAATCAGTGGATTTTTGATTTTTCTTCAACCTCCCTAAGCACCAAACATCTGATAGGATACTGTGAAGTTCTCTGGAGAAAATTTTCTTTTATAGAGAGACTGGAGTGAAAATTTTCAGCCTGAAATGCACATAAGACTAGATTTTCAAAAGCATAGGCTGCTGCCTCCATTTGTGGGTTTCAACCCGAGGTACCCAAAGTATGATTTTTCAGGGATGCTGAGCAAACTTAACTGCCATGGGCTCCATCCAGAATTTTCCCTCTTTGCCACAGCTGCAAATCAAGCTCTGCATTGCTAAGGGGACCAGAGAGCATTTCTTGAACAGTTTTTATTTCCAATATTTCCTTACTGTGGAAACAGGCTTAAGTGATACTTGATGGCGTTCAGTCACAGATGACACAGCTCATAAAGCCAAAAAAAAAAAAGAAGCAAAACTCAGGTGGTGAAAATTTACCTCAGTGTGTGAGAAAGAGAAGAGGGGGAGAGTTTTTCAGTGAAAGCTTGACTCTTTCAAAAGGAGACAGATGGTTTGCATCTACTGGCATGAATATTACAAACTTCAGGTGTCCCAAAATGCTGTGAAATGCAACATTAGAATAATATGTCCAAAGGTATCCAGGAAAGCAATGGCTTTTGCCTCCACTACAGTTGGTTTAGGGAAACCTTCCCAGAGTTCCTTTTTATTAAGAAAAACCTCTTTGCTGAGTAGAGGATCATGAAAAGAAGCTGGCTCCATTAGAAAATAATATGCATCTGAAAGTATTTTTACTGTGTATTTTCAATATTTCTAGATCATGCCCCCATTAGCACCCTTCAAACCTACCCCACTCCATTTCTTTCTGTAACTTTCAATCAGATTCTTCCCACAGTCCTTAATTACATTTTACAGACACAGCAATGGAGCACAAGCTGGTCAAAACAGCTGTGGGAAAGTTTCTGCTTTGAAGGAAATACTACTGGTGAGGATAATTTTGCAGCCAAAGACAGTTCTCCTTCATTTGTATTAACACAGTATGTTCTAGCTCCTCCCAGCCAGTTTCTATACATACAAGCAGGCAGCATTTCTGCCTAGTCACATAGTGGTTTCTGCTGAGGCTTTTTGCATTTTCAATTTTGTGAGCCAATGTTCAAACATACTAGTTCATTGCTAAGATTTTGAAGATCATAGGGGGATATTTGATACCCAAATATCACTGAAAGGTCTCTCTGAATTCACTTGAGTTTACCGATACAGGGTAAAACATAAAAAAAAGTTTGCAAATCTAAATTTAGAATTCTAAAAAAATTATGACACTTGGTGAGTCTCACTTGGGACAAAGAAAATGCTGAGTGTCCTACACACTTGTGGCCATATTTCACTGTGATCTTGTTCAGGGTTCCTCATTCTATTCCTGATAATATTTTTTGGAAGTATTGTTAGTAGCTGGCTTGTGGCTAAATGGGCTCATGTGACAGTTCATTCTAGCTAGTCTTGGAAGTCTGTTTGACCTGAGCTCAACCACCAAGCTCCAGGTGGCTTTGGCTGTGTTTGCTGCACGGTGAGTCTGCCCAGAAGACACACAGAGTGTGTTTGTAAACATTCCCCCAGCAAACAAGGCAAGGTGTGATTATCTTCTCATGCTGGCTTTACTGTGGTGTAAATCCATTTACTTGCATGGGATATTTGTCATTTACATGGCTACAGGATTGTATATTGCAAGACCCTAAGGGTTAAGGATTCATGAGAGAATGTGGAATAAACTGTTTGCGTGGAATCACAGGAGTGGGACTGCTGAGCCAACATTTGCAAAGCATCCTTTCTAAGTGAAACTGGTACTCTTTTCTCTGAAATAATTTCCCATAGCAAAACTATGATATGTAAAGAAATGTATTTACTAATTGGTGCTTATTAAAATGTTCTTTTCACATTTCTTTTATGTTTCTGTTATTAGATCTTTTTATTGGATGTTAATGGATGTTACTCAGTTCTCAAGGGATCTTGAACATTTTTCTCAAGCGACTTATTGAAATTTCTGAATTCTGCAGATCCTGTTTTGTTCTGATGGTGTTTGTTTCTTATTGTTCTTTTTCACTTTTTATCATGTAGCATTGTAAGTACATTGAATTAGTAATGAAAAATGAAACCACAGGAGTCTACTGTATTCTAGATAATGACTGTCTTTTCACTTGTCTGTGTTACATTATAGTGTCATAACTTTCCTTTATATCCCCTAATATTTTTCATTATTGCACCATCCACAGCACAGAACTGTAGGGGTTTGTTCAGATTCTAACAATATTTTCCTTAAGTAAATCCATATCTAATAACAACATTTATTTTCACCTTATTTTTCTTGCTATGTAGTGGAAGGCAACACGCTGATTTCTCTTAGACCTCATATTGGTTTTACAGGTGTGCAAAGATGTCAACAACAGATATTAAAGAAGATACATCAGGAAATAAAAGAGGCCAAGGAGCAGTGCTGCTCAGGGGCTGCAAAAGCTTTAGCTCCATGCCCTGATCTTAAGGGGGTTAAATATGAATTTGACAGTAAGGAATAGGTGGGGGCCAGTGGCTTTAAGGCAAGATCCTCCCCAGGTGTGTGCCAAATGACAGGCACAGTTGCTTCCAATTAATTGCAATCAGGTGCTGCAGTTAAAGCAGAACCTGTGGCTCGTTAGTGGCTTTTCTTCCCCCTCCCTTTTATTCCCATTTCCCTTTCCCCTTGTGGTGCTCCTGCTTCCAAGGGGTTATCTTGGTGTGGAATTGAACTCTGCAGTAGACCTCTGTGGTGGCTTTAGGGTGCACTTGTGAGGTTTCTGGAAGCAGAGGTAGTCTATATCATTGACTGTCTGGAGAGACTTTTGTCATGAGTGAAGAGAACAGGAGAGCATAAGCTGTTCTGAGCCCTTAAAGTTCCAGTCCTGTCCTGCAGTTGTGCATTGGAATATGTTGTGGTGGAATATGAGGATGCTCTTCAGAGATGGACTTGCTGGAAATGTGAAGCCCTGTGGTAAGTGATTTTAATTTCTTGTACCATCTGACTGTATGGGTGTTTCTGTACAGTGTATGAATGCTGTGTGTTTCCCCCTTAAGGGATGAACTGGGGGTAATATGAAATACAGAGAACTTCCCACCTTCTCCAAAGTGGAGCTGTGGAAAGGATGAATATCTTTAACAACTAAAAATGCATTTGGTAGTTGCAGTAACTAAAATAAGTCACCCGCTTAGCATATTCCTTGCTGAATGTTTTTATTTCTGGTAATCTCCATTCCCACTTAATTGAATTTTATATTGTGATATGGAAAATTCTGGAACAGCCTTTAAAGGTGCTTTTTGTGGCCCAGCAATACAGGTCCCCCTTCAGAGATTCCATTCTCTGGTGCCTGTCTCTTGCCTCTTGGGGGATAACAGATGTAGGAACTGGGGGTTTTAATTTCTTCATCCCTTGTTGTTTGTCTCTCTCTCCTTGCCAGTGTATGTTACAGAGGGGCAGCTGTAAGTAGAGGGCAGTTGTTGATGGCTTAGGACCTCTGCTTGTTGTGCAGAGGAGCAGAGACCTGGTTGTAGTTTACATAAGTACCTGCCACTGCCTATGGTTATGTAAAACAGGAATGAATATCTAAACCCAGAATCAAAAGCCTCCTACACATGAATGAGTCTGTTAAGGGGGGAAAGAAAACAGGGCAGAGCCGTGCCAGTGAAGGCACGGATGGCTTCACATTTTCGTTTGTGGAAGAGCTGAAAGTAAAGGCAAACAGTGAAAACATATGGTATTTCTCAACCACCAGATCAGTGGGTAAAGTAATCACGGGAAAAAAAAGATTCCCTCCTCCTCCCCTCCATGCATACAGACACAGAAAAATCAACTTAACTGCAGGGAGATGCCAGGCAGGATTTTGAGGATGGTTTTAATGAAAGAGAAGGAGGAGCTATTGTTTAATGGGCAGTGACTCAAAGTGCCTGAATGCACCACATGCACTGCAGGCAGCAGCCAAAAGGAAGTGTTGGGTTACTGCCTCTCCTATGGCAGGCTCTGCTCCAGTCCTGCTGGATGAATGAAAAAGATGGGTTAATTATTTGAATGAGGAGAAAAAAACCCCAACATCCTCCTCTGAAAACATTTGTGTTTTTGGAATGCCTCCACTGACTTCAGGTGGCTTGGGGATCAAAACTGCCTCGCTCAGATAGACGTCCTCAGCATGGGTGTTGCAGCAGGTGTGGGTCATTTGTTTCATCCTGGAGAGGTGGCATGGGAGACAGCCTGACACGAAGGGCTGGCTTCTGCTCCTGCCACTGATCAGACCAAGCTGTGGGGTGTGTTTTTACTGCAGGTATTTTCTCCTCCTCCCACAAAGAGGATTTGAAGGCATATTCAGTGATAGTGGCACAAAACCTTCACAGCAAAATGTCAGCTTTGCTCCATGGGATGTGTCTGTGCCTTATTCTGCAACCAGGTACTGGCTCCCTGTGTGCCTGGGGGTGACTTTTGTAAGTTGGTAGATGAAAAAAACACTGCTGTTGGTGCACTTGTTTGGAGAGAATGAATACCTGAGTGTTGCATACACAGGTGGAACAGTGATCTCAAACAGTTGGTTTATGGCTCTGTGGATGCAGGATGTGCTGGTGACTTCTGAATGCCCAGTGCTAGGTAGTCATGGATGAGAGCTGAGCCTCCCCAATGCTGGCTCTGGGCCACATGGAACACATAAAATATAGTGGTAGCCCTTGCTATGTGATAGGCATGTCCTTTGTCACAGCCATCCTCCCTGACAATCTGCTTTTGCTCCCCAACCTCACTGACATCTTCATCTCCTCCTTGACTTACTGTCCTATGCAAAACTCCCCCCAAAACACCTTTCTTCCTGTACCTTCCCTGAGGATCTTCCCCTCCCAACACTGACAGAGACTTCAGCTATGAGAAAGCTAGGATTTCTCCTTTTGCTGTGAGGGCCAGAAACCATCCAGATTATTAAACTTTCCAATACTGCTCTCTACTAGCATTTATACACAGTGGAATTCCTTATTACAAATGAGGATTTTAATTCTAAGCTTAGCTTGATAGAATGTAATTTAAAGCCATTTAGGATGGCTTAGCCTTCAAAGCAAACTCAAGATTGTTTAATTAGTCATGCAAGCCACTGAACAGTACCCATAACACAAAACAACTAAAGTATTTATTAGTTTAGAGTTAAGTTAAGCCTTGCTTGTTCTACATTTTCAATCAAGTCCATCAAGTGTTAAGCACATTTTGCTTTTTCCTAATCTTCCACTGCTCAGTAAATTTTATTTCTGAATAAAAGCATGGCTCAAGTGTTGCAAGATGTGGAATGAAAACCAAATTGAATCAGTTCTTGTATGCTTTAGAGGCAATAGTGGCAGTAGCGGTGCTTGGGATGGTCTAAAAATTTTGTGTTTTTTTTTTAAACTGTCTTTAAAACAAATTCAAGCCAGTTCAGACTTTTCTGGTTTTTTTCCCTATTTATTAAACTTCCTGAAATACAGTATGCTCAGAAACAAAGTCGCAGTAAGTGGCACCATAGAAACTGCAAAATGCAGCAAGAAAGTTGTGAATAAAGTTTTGTGGATCAGAAGGAAAATGGTCTCTCTTCATAGTTCCTTTTAAGAAGGATTTCAGGGTTTAAATTGAAACCATTTCTGATTGTATCAGTACAGAGATAGTTTGGTATTATGGAGTTTCCTACTCCTTTTTTCTATCATTTGGATCATGAATGTTTGACTGGAATCAGGATCATTGCTTAGTTATCCCTGGTTGATATAAGCAGTGTTCCTGCACTCTGACTTGGGGGATGGGACACAAACTGATTTGTGCATTAAGAAGGTTTCATGTTGGGATCAGTCCAGGGTTTCAGTGATCTGTAGTGGGATACTGTCTGGGGAGTTGTCTGGGGAGTTGTCTGGGCATTGTTATAAGGACAGCAGTCCTTAACCTTGACTTCAGTATTGACCAGCCTTAAGATACCTGACAGAAGCTTTTACTGAATAGCAATGTTTTGTGTCTAGATGTGAGGCTGGATATCAGGTAAGTGGAAAAAGACCAGGGAAAGCCAGACTGAGAACTAGTGAGACCTTATATATTGTGAAGAGAGGCATGGAGTCTTCAGTAATGAATGGCTTTTCATGCAAAATTAAGATTATCAGGTGGGTTTAGACCCATCAGGTGGGTTTGACTCTTTTGCCTCTGTGGATTCTTGCCTTGCACAAGAACAGGTAATGCTTGTGTGGTGCTAGGAAGTCAAAGGCTTGTAGCTCAAGTCAAACCAAACTGAGATTTAGCCACTTTATGCCTGTTTGAGGTGTAAAGTGCTTGTTTTGCTGCCTGAGAGCCTGAATCTGGACCACAGTGTGTTTCTGCACTTGCTATTGTGGGGAGAAATTGCTCCCTCCAGTTCTAAGACTCAGCAGTACTCGGGGTGAGGTCTTATGGACATGACCTCTATACTGAGCTGCCTCAAATTAACTGGTGAGATGAAGGAAAGTGTTGCCATAATGCTTTTCCAATATTCTGTAACTTGTGAAGAGAGAAAAAGAGAGGGTTTCTCGTCTTGCTAACTACTTTTGATTCTTCTTGGTCACAGCATTCAGCTTTTTACAGGTGAATTGTTTTCTTGATTCCGTTGATGTTTGCAATGAATTATGTTCCCACCACCCGTAACAGCAGCAGGAAATGCATTACTTTCCTCCATGAAAATCAAGCCTAAAATAACAAATATTCCACAACAAATTAGCCACATCATTGAGAGTGGATTTATCTGGCTGTTGTTTGGAGGGAGTAGTTTGGATTTTGTGACTTTTTTTTTTCATGATAGTGATAATATAGGACTGTTAGACAACTGTTGTGGGTATCTGTTCCTTGCTTTCATTAACTGTTCTACTCTAATTCCTCTTCTTTCTATAGTGAAAGAATTTCTTATTGGCCTGTGGAAAGAGGGAATGTAAAGTGCTATTGTAGAAGAAACTAATGTTATATAAAGAGCAATTCTCCTATGGGAAGAAACAGGTGGAGCCTTAAGCAGCATTTTTTTTTTCCAGAAACCATGTGCCTGTGAGGTGCAAAATATACAGGCAAGGCATTAGGCTGTCTGGGTTGCCTGTGCTGCTTCTTTCTGGTTATGATTTGGGCACTGCCAAAAGCTCATTCTAGATACCTGCCTGTATTAATATTAATGTTCCAGGCTTTGGGGGCACACGTGGCATGACTGCACTGCTTCAGGGGCTTTTAGAACCTTTGGGTTGTGAAATAATCCCTGGTTAGAGTAAAAACCTTGCTGGTAAGGTTGCCTGAGGCTCTGGCAGCCCAGGAGCATCCTGCCCAAGAAAAGAGGGCTCTGCTAAGATCAAACCTGTGACTTCTCATGGAAATGGTCAGATCTGATGACAAAGTGTTTTCCAATACAAGTGTGTGGCAAATCCACGGTTGTCTCTGCCTTGGAAAGATATCTGCCAAAAAAGCCCAAAAAACAAATCTCGGGAGGCACTTTGGTATCTTTTGATAAGAAGCTCCTACATGAGAACAAAATGTTATAACTCTATTGCTTGTTGATTTCCTGTCATGTGAAATGTTAGTTTCTGTGGTGAATGGGAGAAACTTATACATTATCAGTCTTTAAGTTACTCTGCCCCAAGGCTTTGGTAACTTAACTTCACCCCCTTTCAAAGTTGGTTTTGGTGGCTTTTTTTTTTTTTTAAACTTGAAACTTAAGGAGGGGGGAAGCCAAACCTTTCAAAATCTGCCCCCACTCCCTCAGGTGATGCTCTTCTGAAATGTAAATGCTCAATTATGCAAAGATAAGAACATGAGAAACTTTGGAAGGCAAAAAAAGGTTACCTTGATTAATGAGTAAAGCTGTGTTAATAATGGATTTTTAGTCTCCTGGCCAAACCAAGGAAGCATTGGGGGAAGGGAAATAATCCAATCTAGCTGGAAGTAGCACTTGCATAAAGCCAGAAGTAACTGCCAGGGGCAGAAGAGAAATGCAGGTTGCTGGGTACCCTCCTCATTTCTAAAATCATTCTCTTCTGGTTTCTTCCCATGTTTCTTGTGGCAAGAGGGATTCAGTGATAACAGATGCATGCAAAGACATGATGAAATTCCTCTCTGGATAGGGTTGTTATCCTTTCCTCTCAGGAAATGTAGAAGAGATCAGGGCTTCTCTTCCCCTAGGAGCTGCAGCCAGTTTCTCTACCAAATACCCTACACAATGTTAAGCTGAGCTGTGCCTGTGTTGCTCCAAACAAGGCATGCTGCAACCTGCTTTTTGCCTAGTGAAGGTGATAAAAGGGAATATTTTGGAAGGTGCTTTTTAGGACACAAAAGATATGAGGAAGAGCTAACACGGTCCCACAAATTTTGGCTCCTCTGTGCAATTGACCACACTCTAAAAGAATACATATGTAGGCATATCCTAGGTTATCCTCTTGTAGGTGTAAAAAAAAAAAAAATTGAATATGACCACCTTGACCACTTCTGAATACCTCTAAGGCAGTTGGGTTAATATAAGAATTTATTTTCAAGTGTATTTTCCTAATCAGTGTTTTTTTTTTTTTCCATTTTGAGTAGCATGGTCTAAACTCTGATACCAACTAGATATTGGTATTAAACATATTTTTCAATATAGTATCTGAAAGTGCTAGATAAGTCTGGTAGGTAAGATGGCTTCAGTCATAAAAGACAGTAATTTCTTTAGAGTAAGCTGGATTATGGAGCTTTTGTAGTTTAGAGAATCCAGATGATGCTCAACATGCTGGTATGAGACACTTCTGGAGTCTGGTATTTGAGCCAGTACCATTTATCATGCTGTCAGCCTCAGGTCTGAGCAGAGTAAATGTGTAGTACAATGCTAGGGCATTAAGGCTGAAAAAGTTTCAGGACTGCAGCAGGAATTCCTGTATTATAGGAGTCTCCTCCATCCCTGACTACACTTTACAGATGATTTTACTCTTTGTGGTGTTTCTCTTCCTTGCTAATCCTCCTGCCTTTCAGTGTTCCTCTTCAGATTCTCTCTTTCCTTTATTACATAGCAGAGTGTACAATCACCTCCTTTTATTTGTCTCCATAATTCATGTCCTGCATGACTTTGTTTTTGGTGTAGTTTGTCCCACATAAGCTATGCTTTGTTTGCCAGATGTCACTGGTGAAGGAGATTAAATTGTATAAGCACCATAATGCTCATTTTGGAACCACAAGTATCTACAAGTACTTGGCTCTTTATAATCAAATGTTTATTAACTCATTATTAGCATTTTTTTGATTAAAAAATTATTAACATGGGTATAACATTTTCTAAGCTTTAGAAAAACTGCATCCTTAAGTAAGGTCCTCCATGCTAAGGAGGCCTGTGTTAAGGATTCCTTGTTGGAGTCCAGTTCAGTCACTGGAGCCTAACAACATTCAAATTAATACCTGAGCTGTTTTAAATGCTCAGTGAATCCCTTGATGTGTACCTGTCCTGGATCCCACCATCCTACAGCTTGTTCTTTGTTCTTCAGGATTCCTATCTCCAGCTTTGCAGGTTTGAAATCCTTTGAGAGAAAATTGCCCCTTGTCAGAGTTTTAATTGGGTTTTAAATCAGTCTCTTGATGTGCGCAAGCTAACCAGTCTCTTCTCCAGGCAAAGGACCTGATGGTTATCGCTAACTCAATTACATATCAGTGAGACTACACTCAGTTAAGCGAAGTTGATTTTGATTCTTAGGCTCAGAGAAACAAAGGTAATTGTACCTTGTAGCAGCCTGTTGACCATAATGCTCAGAGATTTGTCTGGTTTCAAAGATCTGTCCTGGACTGGAATTTCCTTTAGATGCTGCAGTGACTGAGAACAAGGGATTGAATCTTTCTGAAAGTATGTTGAAGAGCACAGACCTCTACAAATATTGCCAGCCCAAGTAATTAAAAATGGAGTTGTAGTACCAAAGCGTTATTAAAATGCTTAATGACTAATTTTACTGTGTCTGTATCCCTCCTGAGAATGATTTTTAGGCTGATTTGGGAAGTTTGAAAATGGTTGCCCTCCAAGCCTAAAGGTAATTGTGTTGGAGGGGTCTCGGCTGAGCCCTGCAATCATCTGTTCTTAGTATTTCCATACTTCTTCGAACAAGTAACACCTCCTGCCTTTGAACTCTGCACCAAAGAACCCTAATGAAATCCATCAAAAATGGACTCCATGAAATCCTATTTAGGTTTATTGGTGTTTGGGCACTTTGTAAGTGCTCAGGTGCTTGGGACAGCTGTGCATGTGGATCTGACTTCCAGTGGGAAGGGCTTGAAGCCTGCTATTTGTCTTAGAAAAACATGAATAATACAGAAGTGACAACATAGCTTTTTTATAAGGCAAGGTAGAGCTATCTTATATAGTTTCATATAAAGAGCACTCACAAAACATTCAATAGGGGAGACTCTCTAATGGACTTTTATTGCTCTGCAAGGAGGGAATGTAAAATCACAATGGAGAAGTTTTGAAATGCTTTAAAATAATTGAACTAAAGTGAAGCTCAGCATTTACTGAGCTTCAGACTGAAAAGCAAAACCCCCCCAACGCTGTGAGTTTTCTGTGAGTTTGAAATAGTTCAGTAACTCTGGCAGCATCTTTCAGTGACTACAGAAAATGAAGTTAAAATGTTCTGTGAAGGGAACTTGTCTCATCAGAGCAATGGGAATGATGTTTATAATAACGTAAATGCTTCCATCTATTTGTGTAATTTGAATAATGCGCAGCCCTCTGAATTTTTAGGCAGAAAGTCAAATTATTCTGTTAACTTTATAAATCTCAGAAAGCCATGGCTTGAGTGGGTAAATAATGTCAGCAGAGCTTGAGTGGCATTTAGCAATATACAATTTATTTGGAAATGTGTGTTTAAAGAGCAGGAAATTTGTTGTATGCAACACAGTTCACTTTCCTGAAGCAAGTTTGTCTCTTAGAAGGAGATGTAAAACTGAAGCAATGAGTAGGAGTAGTACTGCTTGGGCCTCTCCTGTGATGCCAGTTGGGATCTACCTGTATTTTTAAGGTAATGTCTGTTGGTTAAGACATTCTTCACTTTAATAAAGTGCTGCTGCACCTCAGCAAGTGATCAGCGATGTAGGGTTTACATGTCACTTCACAAGCATTGAGACTCCTTGAGATACATGATGGTATTTGGACCCCCAAAGTGGTTGGTTATTAACTGCAATTATTTAATGAACTGACAGTCACCTGAAAGTATTGAAATAGAGGTTGATCAACAATATTATAATGGTGAACAAGAAAGTGAAGGCAGTTTGTGAGATCGGTAAGCTGAAGATCTTGTAGATACCAGGCCACTGGAATTCAGCTTGTTTGCCTATCACATCCACTAAGAGTTTAGTTTTCTGATGCCCTTTTGTCAAGTGTGATAATATCTTGAAAGAAGGACTCCGGTATGGCCTGAGTGGTAAAACAAAGCAGCACTATTGATTTCTGTCTTCTCTTAAACATTAGGGTGTGTTTCTGGCAACTGGAGTAATTGAGTAATTTCAGTATCTGAACAGGTAGCTGAGGGCAGGGGCTGGATGTGTCCACAAGCCCTTTTGACCTTGCAAGACCAAGCCCTCAACACAAACTTAAGCTGTCATGAGATGACTTCTTGGACCTTTGCTGTACATACAGGCTAAGGATGGAGGTCAGGCTGTGGTTTATGTAGGCTCAGGATGGGGAGGTTTGGCAGCAGAGCAAGGTGAGTCTTGTTGTGTAGCTGCAGAAGGTGACCCTTCTGTCACCTTCCCACCTTCGGTCTCAACAGTGTCTGTCAGGCATGGGTTGAAAATGTATAAATGGAAAAGATAAGCCCAACTGAATGCAATACATGAAAATGCATGTGCAAATTGTATGTTTAGGAGCATCACAGCTTCCAATTAAAAGGTAAGGTCAGGAAGGGGTGCTTTAGATTTTTATCTATGGACAAGCTATCTGAAAAGCATCAGAGGCTTTTAGCTAATCTGTGAATAAGTGTTGCTCCCAAATTTTTTGTATTGGCAGACTCTGAGGGTGGGTTATTCTGTCTTAAAGGATAACTCATGCTAATCAATTTTGGTTCTCTGATGATAATTTTTTTTAATATATTGCACATGTATATTCATACAACCTCTAAAGAAAATTCATCTTTTTTCAGGAATAACTTTAGGTAGCAAAGAATGTTAACTTACTAAATATTGGCCCATTAAACTGTTCATAGGTTAACTGCTTGGTCACAAAGTCCTTGCTTATGTGTTATCTACTGGATTCCAAGAGTAGCAACGAGAGGTATTCAACCTCTCCATAACTAAGTTGAATGTAGTGATTTGTCAAGCAAGAAAATTAATTTCTGTTGAAAGTGTAATCAAAATAAACCTTTGTCTGAAATGCCAGGGAAGACCTCAGTGAACTAGATGCCTCTAGAAGAAATTTCTGGGTACTGTGAATACAACAAAAGTGACATCTGAATGTCAGGTAGCTGAGAGGAAAATCCATATTGCTGTATTTCCAAGACTGGTGGTGAACAAGTTTGACAAGTTCTGTGTTGTACCATGTGGTTGATTTCTACAGTGAAAAGAAATAAAATGCATGCATGGGGTACCTGGTTGCATGACACGACATGCTCTGAGATATGCCATCCCCTTTAGTAGGTGTAGTTTTTCCCTCTTTATGGCACATAGATCCCAAGCAAAACTATTACACTGGAATTTATAAGTTTCCACTGGATTTACAGTGGAGTTGTGGAAGTCTAATTTGGCTGGTGGGTTTTTTTTGTCTAATTAGACTGGCTTTTTAAAAAATATAACTGTTGCAGTTAGGAAGACTGGCTGGAGGAAAACAGGACTGAACTGGCTTCATGTAATGGACTGGCTTGAAAAACAAATTAATTGGCTTCTTTAAGAAAACACTGTTATGCTTTGGTTAGGGTTGCATCGACATAGGTTGTAAACGCAGCAGCACTTCTGAGCAAAGCACAGAAGTAAATGTTTTCTTAGCTCTAACAATCATTGAGGCCATCTTTGGTTGTCACATTGCCTGTTCGTATATTATTTTTATGCTCCCAGCATACAGAAACAGCAGCTAGGGGAAGTTTTTATTTTGCATTTGACAAGCTGCATTTCGCTATTTTTCAACTTGGCTTTTTCCCTCTTGCTGTGAGGAATTATGTCTGGGGCTTAGAAACTACAACTGTTGTTTAAATACGTACTAAGAATTTCAACTTTATCTCTGTAACTTCTGTATTGCTGTCATTTTATTGTTTAGGTATTGGTTCCAGTTCAGTTTAAATCCTTTACTTGAGGGCTTTACAGCTTGTGTAGTTTCTAACCAAATTTTAGATGAGAATACACTCTTTTTAATTGAGATTACAAAGTGGTTTACTTACTACAGGAGAAGCAATTTAAGGGGAAAAAAGGTAGTTATTAAAAACAAAAATTAACTAAACTTGGCAGTTACATGCTTCTTCGTTCCAAAGTAGCTGAAATTAATGATTAAAAATTAATGTTGAAAATTAATCACTTGATAGACACCATATGCTTTGCTGTCTTTCCAGTCAGTTGTATTGGATCTGCTTTTCTCTACCTCTGAATTGGGCTGTGAGCCAAACTGCAATATAACACAAGAACAATGCAGGGGATATGACTGTTTCACCTAGTTTTGGTTATTTATTGCACTGGGATTTGTTCAGACCTTATCTAAGGCTCCATCATTAGACTTTGGCAGTGGAACTTTTGAATTGCTGCACTGGTGGCAGCACTCAAATGACTCTGCTAGATATGGAAAGTGGGTGGAAAAGCAGGATTCTGCAGATATTCACAGCTGCTACAGGTTCTGCTGCAGACTAATGTAGAGAAGACAGGAAACAATATTAAAGGGTGTATTTATATACTGTGCATATTTAATATAAGTACTATCACAGCTGAGTTAACATGCTTCAAAGAAGAACATTTGCACATAGACTGACAGTGCTGCGTGTTGCTTGGTCACTCTGCAGCACAAACTTGCTTGCTGCTTTATTTTTTTTTTTCCTCCCCAACTCCATGTGGGGCTCAAAGCGGTGTGGAAAGCAAGCCAACCTTTGTGTAAAGACTGGAAACGTGCTCTCCCAGCCACAGGTGGGCCTGATATGTTGCAGCAGGCAGAGGGAGGAGAAAGGGGTTGGCCAGCTCGTGTGCTGCGTAGGTGCTCCTTGAGCGTGTACTTACGTAACCTTCCCAAAAAATCAGGCCCTGACAGCTCCAGAGAAACTTGGCTCGGTGGACTGCACGTATGCCACCTGAATTTGGAGGAGCTATTATCTCCAATCTGGCACCTCTTGCAGGGCAATTATGTGAGCAGTTGTAAAATGCAGGCAGTGGGTGAGGGCAGTACCTCTGCCAGGGCTGCTGCCTGGCTCCCTGTACCCTGGGATAAGGTGGAAAGGGACCCGTGGTCCCCTCCAGCCTTGTAGAGCTCCTGGGAAGAATAAACCTAAATCTGCCCTGGGGTTTTCTAGAGTTGTTTGTTGTCTTACCACCCCACTGACCAAATCACTTGGTGCTACACCTATAGCCTCCACTTACCAAACCTCTTGGGCTTTTTTTCCCAAATGCTCTTAGCTGAAGGTAAACACATAAGAGAGTGTCCTCTGTTTCCCATCTGCAGCACCCAGGGCCAGATCTACCAGTGGATTTGGCTTTTTCCAGCCTATGGAGGTGCCTGAGAGCATTGCAAAACTGCCTCGGGGTCAGGCACCTTGCTCAGTTGACTTCAGTACTTTACCTGCTAAGGTGCTTTGAAAGAGACATCTAACATTGCTGAATGTCTAAGCAGCTTTGAAAATCCTGATCTTCCTCTTTTACTTCTTAGCTTCTGAGTGTTCCAACGGTCTGGAAATGCTAATTGTTTTGAATATACTCCAGGCTTGCTAAAAATGCAGTGACTCTTCTTGAGCTGGTTATACATATGCCCATATAAAGGGAGTGATGGCACAATCTTTTATCATAAGCTATAAACACAAATAATTTCTCTAAGAGTTTTGTATATCCTCTGCAGTTCCCATTCTTCCATAAACTGTAAAAAATGCATCAATGTAAATGAATATCACCTCAATCACATCAGCTTTAAGGTTGCCCCTAGGGCTACAGTCTCCATTTTGCAGTTGGTTTTGCTTTTGTTTGCTCTTGGAAAGTTTCTCACTCATGAACTACCCATTTGCTCTCTTTAGATCTGACTTCCTTCTGCTCTTCTCATCTTGTTCACCTTTGGTCTACTATTTCTATGACCATATTTCAAGAATTTACTTACCTAGGTAATTTTCAGTGGTCCTCTTGATGTCAGCTCGTGTGAGAATTTTCCTAAAGTGGGCTACTCTTTGCTTAATGTTTGCATTGAATTGCTTTTTAGTCCTTTGAAAGACTATCCTCATTTCCTTTTCTTTCTGAGATATCACTTCAATATAATATAGAACTGAAAACTGTTAATTTGGTTTAGGAGGAAAACAAATTTTTAGTCTATACATATAAAGAACTTATTTCATCCTACATAATAAACTCCAAACCACAAAAAAACCCTGTGAATAATTTTGTGATAAATTTTTTAAATAGAGATGTTTGGCCCAAAGTAAACACCTTTGTTTCTTATTTAAAGATACCCCCCAGCTTCCTCCAAGTAATTATTGGAAATATCCATGGAAATTTTTCACAAAATGTGGTTTTATTGCTGAAGTCCTGTTGTTTGTTCCCTACTGTTTCCTCTTCATCTCTCTTCAAAACTGAAGCACGAATTTACTACCCAGACTGAGTTGCATTTCCTGGGTGTCTGTAGCTCCTTCTTGAAGGTGATTGCAAACATCCTTTCCAAATGCCTGGTCTTTGACTTTTGTAGGGCCTGAGATGCAGGGATATTGAACACCATCAGCCCTTAGCAGGGACCCTCGGGCTTGCCTTTATCTCTGGGCAGGGTTCAGGAGAAGGGAGGCTTCATCTGGCAGTAATGTGCCTGTGGATAGGACAGGGAGCCAAACTGGCTTGCTCCCTCTTTTCATTGGTAGAACATGGGGGTTGTCACTTGCCCTCAAAAGGGGATCTTGAAGGACAGTCTTATGGCCCTTTCCCTGCGTGTGACACAGGATGTGGAGGGAAGTGCTTCTTTGGGTGCCTTCTCACTCCCTCCTCTTTTACCACTGCTATTTATGAGCCTTATCCCTCATACTGTGGCCACACCTATGTAAATCCCTCAGGAGTCTAGCCTTGATGATGTTTCACATCAATGGATTATTCAGGCCCAGGTGCTGTGTGTTGCAGGGGAGGGGTAGGCAAATCCAAGTAGATATTGTTTGGGATATTTTTCCCCTCCTGTTGCAGTTACAGCTTTCCATTTTCATTTAAAAAATCTCAAAGCAACCACTATCCTTGCAAAAAGCTACTGTTTTCCACTCCTGTTTGTTTTGTGTTTAGAAGACTTTTAAAAAGAAATTCCCTGCGAAGTGTAAAAATGATCTGATTTTTTTTGTTTCCCATTGATATTGATAATTAACTGGAGAGGAAAAAAAATCTCATGGAAATGGCTATAAAAAGTTAGGGAGGATGTTTTGCACTGATATTTCAATGAGCCACTATAGCAACCAAAGGACTGTAAAAGCGTAAGGTTGAATGTAAGCAAAGTTAAATGAAGATGCACCAGAAGGTAGATTCTTGTGCTGGCAAAATGCCTGGAACTTTTGAGGGATATTGAGGAATAGCCTAGGGCCCCAAACCTTGTGGCTTTCAAGGTTTGCTTCTCTCTGCCTTGTACAGTTTGTCTTTAGTTTTTTTAAGAAAGTCTTTCAAGTAAAGTTCCGAGTTGAGACCAGTACTTCTGGAACGGTTAACTCAGCCATGAGATTTGTTTGTTCAGCTTGGGGTGGCTTGCCAGCATGGGTGTTTTGTTTTATTTTCTTTCTTTCCTTTTGGTGGAGCAATTTTGTATCTTTGTCTAGTCATCCTTACCATGTATATGAATGCATTTTTCCTTTCTTCTGTGCTTCCCAGCCCAAAGCACTCTTTTGACTCCATGTGCTTGCAAAAGATCCAGGTCAGGTGTGAAATGTGGTAGAGCTTGAGGGTAGGACTTAAACTTTTGGATCCCCTGGAAGTGCAGCAGCATGGATGCTTTCTTTTTTCCTTTTTTCTGGACTTGAATGTGATGTGGGAATGGAGGCAAACTGGCCTGTGTGCTGGGCTGTGTTAGGGGCATTACTTCTGTGTGCCCAGTTGTTTAGTGATCTGATGGAGATACTGCAGCCAGCATGCTTGGTCTGGTGCTTGTGTCACTCCGGCTGCTGTGGCTTGTGGAAGCTCAAAAGAAGTTATCAAGAGCTTGGGTTACCTTTGCATAGGGAAGAATGTGCTGGAATGGTGTTTTCAGCAATTTAAGACTTGTATGTTTTGGGGTTTTTTTGTAATAAAGGTCAGGTCTGCAGAGGGCATGTGGAGCAGTGCAGTGTGCATTATCATGCCTTATCTGCACGTGTGAAAATACCCTTTTGTACACAGGGTTGCTGTTTGTTTCCCACATTTGTAGGGGGAGAAAAAGGTGTGAAATTTGGAACATGTTCCAGGAAAAAACAGTTGGCTCCTTTTACCTCAAGGCAACACAAGGCTGGCCCCTTGCCACGCTTTGGACACTTTGCTCCCATCTGCAGAGTGAGGCCAATGCTTCAAAAGAAGGAGGGCTGGAGGAAGGAGCAGCACAGAAGGCAGGGCAGGCAGCTGCACAACAAGGAGGCCACAGAGCTGGGCTTTAGGACCGTGACCTACTGGGGGCTGCATGCCATGCTGAGCCACAGAGCAACCACACAGTGGCCAGGAGTGCTCCTCGAAGCTTCTGCTGTGCTGGGTGTGCAGGCGTTTTCAAAGAGACAGGTTTGGGCATGCATGGAAGCCTCTTCCACCTTTTATGATCCATACAGCTTGCAAGGAAGCTGTCATTTTTTCCCAGGGCGTGTAGAACCAGTTTCACTGGTCCAGCGTGCAGCAGAGCCAAGGTCTCCCATGAGAGGGGCTGTGATGTATCTGAGTGTTGGTGCTCCTGATTTGTGGGAAGGCTGCTGATGGGGAGCTTGGAGCCTATGTGTGCTGTCTTACCCATCTGCAGAAACACCTATTTTTCTCCAAGGGCCATCACCATAGAGGGTTGCAGGGTTATCAGCATTGTTTCAGTGGGTGATCAGGGAGCTGTCAGCCATGCATGTTTTCATTTCATTGTTATTTTTCTATTTACCTTGTCAAATCTGGGACTTCTAATGCCCCTGCTTCTCCAGCAAATTTCTTGGGGTGTTATTGTTACCTTTCTGGATTTTTATTGTGTCCTGTGGCATATAGTGTGTGTTTGATTATTTTTTTAATTATTATTTTAAATTTTTTTCCTCCCCTGATGTGCAGGGTCTTAGACTCTTCTGAATTTGAGAATTCTGAATTGCACTAAATATGGTTCTAATTCTATTCATGAAGAATAATTTAAATTTACCAGTGCAAAACAATTACAAATAAGAGATTTCACTCTCTGCTCTTGCTTTTTTGAAATATTTTCTATAAATGAGCTACTTGTCACTGCTGAAAGTAATTGGCATTGCAAGTGCTGCAGTAGCTGCTGCAAGTAGTGCTTTTAAAATGTTTACACCAGAAACTAGTCAGGTCATGTAATCATCTTCTCCCTGGGATGCCGGGTGGGTGACACTGGTGGCTTCTCTGGGCTCTGTTTCTGGAAACGTTTCCTTTTTGATGCTTCTGTGCATGCCAGTGTACANCAGTGCTTTTAAAATGTTTATACCAGAAACTGGTCAGGTCATGTAATCACCTCCTCACTGTGATGGGTGGGTGACACTGGTGGCTTCTCTGGGCACTGTTTCTGGAAACATTTCCTTTTTGATGCTTCTGTGCATGCCAGTGTACAAAGAAAACCTGCATAAGTTTTTGCAGTGTTCTGTCCTGTAATTTAAGTCACCTTTAGAAATGAGCACAGAACTACTCAGGGCCTTGATCTTGTCAAACCTTTTCTTGCAAATGTTTTTAACTTAGCCAATTTTCCTCAAAAAGAAAAAAGAAAAGGTTTTGAAAGCTCAGAACTTTGGTGTAGTCAGGTAAAGCCAGTCTAGGTCACAGGTTTAGTTTAGTAACTTTGCTGGCCACCCAATTAATAGGGAGCAGTTTCTTCACTGTGCTACTATCCATGCCCTCATCCTCCTCTTCTCCCTTCTGGTATTGCTAACATGCCAGGTTTGCCAAGAGGAATTAATGGATATAGACTCAACCCCGAAACTGAAGGGGGTGGCAGGAACCACCTTAGCTTTGATTCATAAGCAGAGTGTTTTCAGTGTTGCACTCTTCATCAGCACTTGTCCTGGTTTTTTTTTGTCCTAATATTTTTTTGGTTATTAAAAATGTCTGAAGACTTTGTGGTGAAGGTTTTTCTTTTTTTAAGAAATGGAGTTGCTGGATTAAGTCCAGATTCAAGATGAAAGCTGGAATTTTGTGTTCCACTTAAATTGACTATATTTTGGCTAGAAAATTTGAGCATGTCAAAATCCTTAATTCTAAAATTCTCAGTTCTAAAATTCTTATTAAATGGAGTAAATCTGTGTTGAAGACAGAAAAATGTACTTCCCAGCCCTGCAGAGAAAAGGCATTCTGTGAATGTTTATGTATGTGTGAAAAGTGTGGAGCACCCTGCTCATGCACATAGAATTACACAAATGCACACCTGCAGGTTTGCATCCTTTATCACAAAACCAAGTAGTTAATAGTTCAGCCTGAGTGTTTCACAACTTTTGTGCAGCTCAGTAGATCTGACTGGAAAGTACTATAGGAACAGCTTGAGAGGCATATGTGGGTTTATTCTCTTTTGCTACCTCCATTCTCATCAGACATATTTCTACCAGTCAATTGGACTTTGCATGGTAAGGATGTCATTAAAGTAGAGTAAAATCAATGAAAGAATCAAGCTTGCTTTTTTTTCCCCTCTACAAACACTGCACTGAAAATCTCTTAGTTTCTGCCTTAAAATGACAAAACAAATCTCACCTAGTACTGATGGGTTGTTTTAAAACCATGAGAAGGCATGAAACACAATTATTTTTCTTTCACAATTAATTTTCCCCAGATAAGCATCTTTCACCACAGTCTGCAGCCCACCCGAGGAGCCCCCAGGCTGTGCTCCTGGTTTTAGTCACAAGTGCATGCATGGGCTGTGGGAGGAGATAACAGTGTGGTCTGAGTGCTGTGTTTGAGAATACCTCAACATCAGCCATGCAATAAACCTCACTGCATGTTTTACCTAACAGATGTTTGTTTGAATAGAGGCCAGGGCTTTTGACGCCTCCCCTGTCCCCCTGGGGTGGTGCAGCTCTGTTGGGCTGTGGCAGGTTCAGCACTGGAATCTGGTTGTACTGTATTGCCCTGTCCTTACCTGGTGGTCCCTGAGCTGTTGCCTCTGCCACAGGTGCTTCAACAGCATGACTCCTCTGAGAGCACTATCTGGCAACCCAGGCAGAATTCCCTGTTGTGGATGACGGACCTGCATTAGGACCTTTGCAGCAAGAGCTACTTTTGCCCCCTCTCCCATTAATGTGGTTTGCATTCTAGCATAAATGTGGACTTAAGCATGGTGAAAACTCCGTGTTAACAGCCAGACCCTTAGTTTGGTGTGGGCATCCTGGACAGCCATGTCTGGAAGGCAGGAGCAGTGTCTGTGGGCTGAGAACTGTGCCAGCCTTGGGGCCCTCCAAAGGAGGCCAACACTGCTGGGATGTGTCTGAGATGACAGCACACCCCCAGGTGAACAGGGATGCTGAAATCCCATGGTTGTCCTTCTCTTCTGGTAAGCCTGTGTAACAAGGCTAAAAAAACCCCAATTTTTCACATGTATTTTTGTGCTTAAGAATAAGGAGGCATCATAAATAAACTTTCAATTCAGTCTTGCATCTGTGCAAAACTGAAAAACATCAGCCAGTTAGGTGTTTTAAAACACATTAATATTTAATTCCTACTTGAAGGATAGGCCAGTAGGGGAAGCTGGAAAAAAGTTTACCATATTCTTATTATTTTTGCCTGTGGGCAAAAGTCCAGCAAATCTTTCACGAGAGAGATAATTACGCCAGGATGGTGCGGAGATGTGTGTTGTAACACACGTGAATGCTGACCTGGCTGCTCCCAGCAGCTGGTAGGGCTGCTGTGATGCTCAGAATTACATTTCCTTCTGGGAGACTGAAAGAAAGGGCCGAGTGATTGGGTGGAGGCAGGAGGGGCTTGCTCAGTTACAAACCCTCAATTTTTACATTATTGAGCATTAAGGGAAACAACTGGTGCTGATGAGGGATTAGAGACCAGTTTGGAGTCTCTGAGCATCTCCTCTCCCCTTCCATGCCACGGCTTGCTATTGCAGAACACCTGATGGGAGGTGATGATATAATTTGCAGTCAGATAAGGGCGTGCATATTTATGCAGGCTGCAGGAGGTGGGAGAAGGAGTCCTTGTGCAGGAAATGTAGTTATTTGAAGAAACATCCTTCTTGACCACTTCAGTTGGCCTTTTCTTTGCAGTTATATTTTTAGCATTCACTAAGGGATTCCATATGGATGGAGATTTTTCTTCTTCTTTTTTCTTTTGGTGGGAGAGCGAGGCCTTGGCAATGTTTGTGGTACTTTTGTGATCAAAGCTGAAAAGAGAGCAGTAATGTCAGGGAGCTTCTAGCCTGAGCTGCTGGATAATATAACCTGGCTGTGTGGAGAGGGGTGAAGGGAAAAAGGAGAGATGCAAAAAACTGCATTGTGCAAAAAATGTCTTTTCCTCATTTTTAAGTGTGTACTTCTTGGTCTTTTTTTGCTTTTTGAAAATAATTTATTGTGGCTAAGCAATAGGCATGCCTACCTGTAACTCCAGAAACACATTTTGGGTTACTTAAATTAGAACAAAGGGGTATGTTTTATATGTAAAACTTGTGCATGTGTGTTTTTTTTGTGTGTGCGTGTGCCTTTTATTTCATTCAAAAGAAAGGCCTGTGAGGACTAGAAAAAGAGGAGGATACTGTCTCTTTATGAATACTAATAAGGAAATCAAGGGGGACAATGGCACTTCAAGTTTCATCTTTCCATTTCCTAGAGGCGCAAACTCTGCAAGTTGTCACCTTGGTGTATTCAGTGCCTCTTGAAGCACTAGACTCCTCCAGAGAGAATGTCAGCCCCAGCCCTGGGCAGTTTTGACAAACAGAGTATATATTGATACATGATAAAGTATGCTAGAAATCACCCCAGCGCTAAAGGCTACTATAGTTTTAATATCATCATTTGAATTAACAAGCATTCTGTGGAGAAATAATGAGCTTTCATTATTCAGAACATCATCCTTACCCCGGGAACTCAGAAACCATTAGCTCTTGAGAACTTAATGAAAAGATGATAAAGAATGTTTTAGATAAAAGTTTGAACGGGTGCACTTGGTAACTAAGGTAAAATATTAATGTTTCTCCCAATGATGAATTGCTGTTGCTAAACTCGTGCGTGCTGAGCAGATGGAGGGGTGTGTAGGTGTTCCTGTGGGCAGTGGCTGGGATGGAGGCTGTCACTGCCAGCACGCCCTGTGCTACTGCCTACATCCTTTGGCAAAAGGGATCAGAGAAGGGACAAACTTGGGTTCTTGAATCTCCCCGTGCTCCCCGGCAGATATTTTCTCACTGTGGGATTGAAGCTAAAATCTTTTGTTATTTCTTTCTCACTGGGTTTCCCTTTTAATTTTATTTTTTTTTTTACTAACATGATGGGTGATGCAATATAGCCATGAGAAAGAGGGAAGGGGTGGAAAGAACAAAATGAACGAGTGCAAAACCAATCCTTTTCTGAAGCTGCCGACCCCAGGCGTGGTTTGGGCAGATCTGACGCTCTCAGGCTGAGCGTGGTTGCCACTTGCTGAAATTCCATATGGGTGGCTTGCTACATGTCTGCAATAAAACCCCCGGTGCAATAAACGGAGGAAAAAAATATATAAAAGTTTAAATTTTATTGGGTGTAAAGCTCTTAAAGAACTGCTGTTCACAAAGAGTATAAAGATTGCTGAGTCTCAGTGTACGTACCCCTACTAAAATGTGTTAGTCCTGCTGTTTTCTTTCTTTAACTGTAGCAATTTGCTTTCTTGCTGTTCTATAATCCTTGCACTTACCAGCATGGAGGGCTCGCAACCTGTTTCCACCTGTGGGCACCTGGGAGAGGCTGTCTGGCCTTCTGAGGCAGGTGGGGAGGTGCTTGGAGACCCCCAAGGTTGGTATTGCTGTGGAAGGATTCCTTCTTGCTAAACAGTGGGAGCAGGGGGAGGAGAGGGCAAACAAATGGGAATAAACTATCACATAAACAGTCTTAAGTCACAGTGTTTGCTGCTAACAGATGCATTTAGGTAAATGCTGTTACCTCAAGAGGTGTTATCTTCTGGGGATCCTTATCATAATTTTGTTTTAAATCTGAACAGCTGTTCTTTAACTACCACAGACCACAATTTATCTACAGCTTGAGGCCATAAAGGTACCTTTATTACACTCTTTCTTTTTTTTCTTCCATTTGATTTAATTTCAGTGTGTCTGACACCAAAATGCTATATACAATTTGCATATTACAATATGCACTATTGCAGATTCCATACACTGCTAAATGGGAAAATCGGAGCAGAATGGTAAATGGGGAAAGCTTGCAATGACAAATAAAAGAGGAAGATGGGCTCCCATGTTTCATTTACATGTAAAATATTCTGACAATAGTTGTTTCCCCAAGAACAAAGAGCTGGTTTTTCTAGGGTGACTGGTTTATGATGGCTGCAAGAAAAAAAAAGGATGTTTTTTTTGGCACTGGAACAGAAGCATGCTTATCTGAATTGAGCCCTGGGGCTTGCCATATATTTGGAATAAAACTTAGTCTTACTTAAGAAACCAACAAATACAGATGCACAAACCATGGTGTACTAAGACTGAAAATCACCTCTCTGGGTGAAGTCCTGAAAAGAACTTTAGCAAAAGGTAGTTTTGTTCTGAGACACCTCGTCGTTTGCAGTTGATCTCTGAAGTTTACTAAGGGATGCAGGGAGGAGAGGTGTTGCAGGTGTTGTGTAGTGTGTGTGGTGTGCCTGGGAAATTGTGCTTCTTATTGGGGATCCTTCTAACCTCAACATCTCTGGGTCTGGTGACCCAGGTGGTGCCTTCCAGCCTTAGGTTACTGCTTCCAGTCCTGGAAAGTAATCTGTATATGTAGACCTGAGTTTCACGCTGCCTTGCTGCAGAAAAGGTGCACAGCTCTCTCTCTACTTCCCTTTTCCTTGGGGAGGCAGGAGGTCTCTGCCTTCAGAGTTGTCAGCCCAGCAGCTTTCACCAGCACAAAAATTGTGGTAAGAAATCCCCCCAAATGTAAAACTTTAAATAAGAATTTGGGTTTGAATAACCCTTAACATTTCACCCAAACCTCTAGGGTTTTGCTTAATATTAGTTTTTCATTAGAATAAATAGTAGTAATAACACGAATTACATTCTGAATGGCTCGATGACAGAAAGCACATCTTGCCACCTTTACTCCCCTGTTTCCTCCATCCTAGACATGAATGTGAAAGCTGTATGTGTCTCTGAAAGCAGGGCTGTTGTTGAACTGTTTTCCTAAGCATAGAATACATTAATCTGTTGGCACTTATCAAAAAATAATTATACCGTAACTCAGCTTCTAATTGACCTTTTGTACTCAGGCATCCATCAAGTAACATGAGACTTTAGCTTGACTTTTCAAGGACAGTGTGGAGAAAACCACCTGGTGGAGGGGGGGAATTGGTCTGGAGTGTATGTGACCACTTAGTAACTATCCCTCAATGTCACTCGTGGATGCTGTTGGTGATCAAGCTATGTGATGATCCCAGAAGCCAAAAATGTCTTTTTGTTACTGAAATCTCTCCTAGCCAATTTAATCTCTGAGTAGAAATTTCCACATCTTGTGTCCTTTAGGTATTGTGCAGGGCTTCGTGTCTTGCAAATGAACAGTAATGGGTTTTATTAAAGTACGTGCAGGTATGAACCAGTGGCTAATGTCTCTTGTATAATATTACTCCTGAAAGTACAACTCCACAAAGAATACTGTCTAGAATTACAGGGCAAGAGCAAGTCAACAGTTAATTGGCTGTGCTGTAATTACTTCTAGATGCATAATGTGCAATACTTAAAGGACCTGTAGAAGTGGCATACAAATTTCACAGTGGTCTCTTGGTACTCTATCATGTGTGGAGGATTTTGGTAGTCTCTGTAGATCTTGGGATTAATGATACTGTTATAATTTATTCCTACTCTGCTATTTTAAAATACTGTGTGTAGGTGGGTTTTTGGTTTTGTTTTCCTCTTAAAGACAGGCATATGTATTTAAAAAAAAATTAATTGTTTCAAAGGCTGGAGTTAAAAATAGAACAGATGCTGTTCAAAGGCTCTGTCATTCTTTGCTAGGATGGATGTGGTTCCACTTGCTTATCCTTTTTTTGCTTGGAGTATCTCACACTTCTAGTGGTGTGTGGCAGGCTCATGTAGTGTGCTGTGGTACCATAACCCAGAGGGCTGCAGACCTGACAAAGGTCCAGGTGAATATGAATAGAGACAGATGTGGTCACTGAATATCTGGTACCTGATTGCCCCCATCTTTAACCCCAGGATGCACAAGTTATAATTTCACTGAGTATATGGGATTACTGTTTTGCTCATAATGGGCAAAAATCTGTAACATCCAAGAGCTGTGCATGTGGGAATATGGATGAGATATCTAGAAACAAGGCCAGGCAACAATAAATTCTTGACCTGGCTGTGTCTCATGATTTCAACAGTCCCCAGAGCTGTGGCTCTTTGGATGCTATCCAAGCCTCTGAAGTCAACCATAATCTTTCCCACTGCAGCTGTGAAAAGGCCCTGAGATTTGGTGGCACAATCAGCACATTTCAGGGCTGCTGAAATCATACTTGGGAAGGAGGCTTGGAGGGACTTGTGTGTATGTGAGGTTTGTATGTGCCTGGTTCACTCATCTTGAGTGATGTGGATACACAAGTTATAGCAAAGCTTTATAATATGGACTTTGGAATCCCCAGAATGCCATTTGTATTTTACCTTATTAAATATGGAAATCATGTCAAAGGTAAATGTCAAGGGGCTATAAAATTACCTTTCTTATCTCCTGTACATTTATCAGTTGATAAATGGAAAGAAGCTGCTGCCAAAATAACTGTGAATGAATAATTTATAAATGACTGATGCATCGTGTATGTTGTTTCAGGCAGAAAACAGTAGGACATCAATAATCAAAAGAAGTTGGATTAATTTAGCAGTACTTTGCTGTTAATATTTTTATCTAAATGCTGCAGTCTGGACCTGTGTCGTGAGAGCCTTCTGTTTGTTGTTAAGGACTGATCCACAGATCACTGAAATCAATAGGAGTCAGCTGTTTACTTCAGCAGGCTGTGAATCAAATTTATAATATGCATATATAGCTTTTTTCCCCCTGCTTTTATAGTGTTCTGAATTTGAATTTCTTTAGCGTTGTGTGCCTTAGCATGGAATTTGGTTTGGATGTTTCCTCCTTCCCCACTTCCCTGTGGGCTGAATGTCGCAGGCAAGAAATTTGGAGAACCTGATGGAACCAGGATGGGGGAAAGGTGACTACCAAAAGAGATGCATATTTTCCTGTATTTTTCAGTTCCTTTGTTTTTGTTCACACAGGGAAAACTGATTTCTTACCAATTAGATTCCAACCTTTTTTTTTCCCCCAGCATGTATTTTTCACATGCCTTCCCCCAAACAGATAACATTTGAAAGATTTTCAGCACTGGCCATTGTGAATAAGGTTAAACACTGAAGAGGTGAACTAGATTCTTTCTTCCTGTTCTCTTCCGTGTGATTTAAATATGGCCCATTTTGCCCATCACATGACAGAGCTGCCAGAGATTGCCTCAAGCTAATTTATGGCTTTAACTAAAGGTCATTTTAGGGGGGGAAAAATATCCCATGGAGCAGGGGGAGGAGACAAATGTATTTTAAAAAAATACATTAAAATGGATTTTAAGCCTTCATTCTGAAGAATACAAATGAAAAAGAGAAGCTGCCATTATATCGCAATGAGTTGGGGTGGAAAATAAAACCACCACCGCCACCAATGATAATAAACTCTCCCTCTGCACAGCACAATGCCTGACGACAGAAGGGTGTGCAAAGCAATTGCCTGGATTTCGGTCTACAGCTTTCTCTACCTGACCTAGATATCTGGCTAGCAGTTCACCACTGCAGAAAATGCCCTACTGCAAAACTCCTACCCCACTGGCTGCTAATAAGAGCAATTCTCACATCCGTGGCACTACATCCATCCTCACCATGTAATTGGTCTGGCTCTCCCAGCTAGCTGCCACTCCTCCTGTAGGCCCACACTGGGAAGAGAAATCCCAGACCTCCTGAGGGCTGAGGGGCTCCAAAACTGTGCTATGTTATCAACAGCTACATGGTTAGCTAACTGCTGTGACTAAATGGAGATTGGGAAGCACTGCAGGCAAGGGATGAAAAGTGATGCCCTCCCATAGCACAATGCTGATATGCAGAATTGGCCAAAACAACAAAACTTCACAGACAGTGCAGCAGAAGGCATTGGCTCTCTTGTTTGGGCATTTTATTACCTGGAGCTAAATGTGCAGAGAAGGGAGATAATGAAGTACTTGACTAATTCAGTGTGATCCAGCTGGCTAAGCCAGAGGGGTTGTAGTGCAGGAAAAGCTACAGAACTCACTGCTAGCCATTTTCCCTTGATACCTGTGAAGCCAAAACAAAGAAGTGCAGAGATCAAAAAGCACAGCAATATCAATATCAGGAAAGGGGAGGGGGACAACAAAAAGGGAGGAGAAACCTCTAAGATTGCCCCCCCTTCTCCCTTCTGCTCTCTATCTAGTGATGGGGGGAGGGGAAGGTTATATTCATTTGCCTCATGCTAACTTCTAATCTATTTGAGAAATTCATCAAATTCCCAAATGTTTAGTACCATGTATGCCACAATTCTCAATGCCAGGTTAATTTTTTTTAATTTTATCTACCACTTGTGCTTGTGTGTGTGGGGGGAAAGACCGGTTTTTTTAATGCAGGCTCGTGCATGATAGTGTGTTCAAAAACTCATATTTCCCCCCTTTTACACAGCCTAAAAGGCTAGATAAACTGTACAATTATTATGCAGATGGAACTGGGAAAATGAAAAGTGAATATTTGTCTCCCCAGCTCCTGGGCGTTAGTGTGTTTTTTTGCTGCTGCATGTGGGATTTTTTTACCCAGTTATTTAAGTACACAAGATACATTGCTCCCTCTGTCTCTTCCCCTTCCCTGACTGCTCATCACCATCTTCCTATGGAGTACAATGCAAGTCCAGCTGCACCAACAAGCTGTTACCCAAACTAGAGCGTAGTGCTTGTAAAAAGCTGGTAGTAAGTAAAAGGCAGTTACTTTATTAAATATAGAAGGCCAAACTTCATACCTGATGTAACGCAGATGCAATGCCATGAAAGAAATGGAGAAATATCCACCTCCACCAAGGCTGAATTTAGCTCGTGGTTCTCCCATCATGGCTGCCAGGGAATGAATCACTGCTGACCAGTCAGCCTGCCAGCCGCTGTTCACACAGTTTTTATTTATTTATTTTAATTTGAAGACAAGCAGACACTATGCATCATTCAGAGATGAGCGTCACAAACATGCTTTGCAGGGAAGGCGACCACAGCAGACTGCCAATGCTCTTCCAGTGCCAATTACAGTGATGGTTTAATCGTAAAAGCAGATTCATTAAAATGGGATCAGGGCCAAGGCATTTGTGATTTGGAAGCTTGGGCTAACTTTTGATAGTGATCATCAGGGGCAGCTGATGTGACATCACGCAGCAACCCTCTGACTCATATTTTTAATGGACCACATGCCTTTGCATGATCATTTTGCTGCTAGAGTTAGCTTGGCGTTAGCTCAAGAGACAGAAACACAAGCAACCAAATTGGAAGATGTGTTGAGAGTTTGCAGTTGTCATGGAAATCAGGGGCCTGGTGCTTACCTCCCATCTGAAATGCAAGTCCACATTTGCTTCTTTCAGCCTGGAAGCTAACAAAAAGGACTAGAGGTGGCTACTCTCTCACAATGTTGATTTGAAAATATGGGAGGCTCCTTTTAGGGTAATGTCTAAGTTTTTCAGAAATATTTTTCTCTCAGAAAACATTTTCAGCATTGGAAAAATACAGCTTTCCTGCACCTGGCTCAGTTTTTTTTCCCCCGTATAGTGGTGGTGTGGCCAAAAACTGACAGGAAAAGACCTCACAAAGGGCATTTCAGGGCATTAGGAGTGAGAGGCAAATATGAAGTTCTGGCTTGTACCATGACAACAGAGCCCAATCACAAGTTGGGATTTCACTGTAGGCAATGCAGGTATTGGACTCCTTTGGAATGAGAGCAGCTTGTACTCTTCATAAGAGAATATGGAGGTTACAAGATGGTTTTGTATTGCCTAACTGAGCTGTTCCATGTGATGCAGATTAGCTGATTCTCATAAATAACTCAGAAGTTCAGAAAGTCATTACAGCCTGACCTAGCCACCTTCTGTATCAATACATCTATCAATAATGGTGATGAAAATTATTAAGACAAAGCCTCTTAAGGCACTACTGGATTTAGTGATGTGGGGAGAACAGGAATGTACTTGTCCCTTGAGGAACAATAACCTGGAGCTATGCTGTGTTTAGGAAAAAAACAACAACCCCAAACAACTTTGTCCTCCTGCTGCTGAGGAACTGGGTATGATGCTGACTGAAGAATGTATATGTGTGCATGTACATGCATTACAGTAGCTCTCTGCTGGTGTTTTGTGCTGTATTGCTATTGCTGACAAACTATAACCTCATGAAGATGATATATTTCAGAGTAGAGTCCTACCAGGACAGAGCTGTGACCAAACTATCTTCATGATCTCTCCTGCATTTAGAATGCTTGGATTTGCAGCCTTCATATTAGTATATCCAGAAATCTGGTTGGGAATTACTGCCATATTTTCAACCATAGCTCTGACACTGTAAGTCTTTAGTGAAGTGTTTTAATAGGAGGTGGTTAGGTGGTGTCACACAATCTGCTCTTGAGATGGTGTCTGGCTTGGTGCTCCCAGGTACAAGTAGGAACCTATGTAGCTGCTAAACTTGTGGGAGTGTTCAACAGAATAAGGTGTGTATGTGCTGTAAAGGTCAGCATGGTACATGGAGTCATTCAGGCAACTTAAGCCCCAAATTAAGTTATGCTTAAATCCTCTTCTGCAAACAGTAGAGGTGCATAGATTTCCTTAGGCACATTAAGCATCCTGTCTCTGCATACTGGAATGATTTTATACTTAGGTAATGATAAAAGCTTGAGACCAGCTTTTATTCAGGTCCCCCCCTTCAAAATGTAGTTTATAGCATAGGTTGTTGCAACACAAACCACAAAGTCAATACTGGTAAAATGGTCTAGAGAGCAAGTCATATGAGGAGCAGCTGAGGGAGTTGGGGTTGTTTAGCCTGGAGAAAAGGAGGCTCAGGGGAGACTTTACCACTGTACAATTCCATGAAAGGAGGCTGTAGTATGGTGGGGAATCAGCCTCCTCTCTCAGGCAACAGAAGAGGACATAGTCTCAAGGGATGGTTCATGTTGGAGGTTCAAGAAGAGATTTTTCACTGAAAGGGTGGTCAGGCATTGGAATGGACTGGCCAGGAATAGTCATCACCCTGGGAAGTGTTCAAGAAATGACTGGACATGGCACTTAATGCTGTGGTTTAGTTGACATAGTGGTGTTTGGTCACAGGTTGGACTCTATGGTCTTGAAGGTCTTTTCCAACATCAATGGTTATATGATTTTAATAAGGACTGAAGGTCAGACCATAATGGCTAGATTTGCTTGGCAACCTTGGCAACCATTAAAGGGATGGAGTTGAGGAAGGGAGACATTGTGTTGCCAAACTCCTCCCTTAACACAGCTTTCTTTACTGTCTCTTGCAGTTCAGAAGCATGGTGGGTCCTGGCATATGTAGCTTGCTTGAAGGTTTGTTTCAGAGATGTGGCCTCCATTTCCCTCTAAACATTGTGCAACTTCTTCAGTGTTGCAGGAAAATGCACTCAGCTGCTGCCAGAATGAAAATCTATTGAGCACGATGCCATGTTTGTTATAAGGAAACATGCCTGGCTCCTTTAGCCTTGCTTGCTCTTCTGGGCAAGACAGTCCACCCCACCCCTCAGACAGTGTGAACCATATCCAAATTCTTGTTTGGCACCTGGGGAGGCAGTGGGGAGAGTGGAGGGGAGCAGCTGGCCACAGTGGCCATGTGTGCCTGGGTCACCCAAGGACTCACAGGGGTCAGGCAGGCATCAGTCAGATAAAATCTGTGTGTGCCCTGCCTTGTGCCTCTAAATGTTACACTCATGTTTAAATAACTCACAGGTCAGTTGTTTTTCTATTTTGAGCGCATGGCAAACCAGGCTGAGGCAGCTTGTAAAACGAGTGACTAATTTCCAGGTTTTTTTTTTTTCTTTCCACTCTTCCTGCAGCCTCTCTCCCTGAAGGTGGTCATGGGGCAGCCTTGCCCTGGTGGCTGGAGATCAGCAAGCTGGGAAAACAGAAAATCATAGTTTCTGCCTGTGCAGACCTGGTGGAGGCTGTGTCTCTATGTGGGCTGTGTTTTGGGGTTCTGGGGCATGAGGAGATTTTCCCCCAGTACCCAAAAGCTGGTGGGAACCCTCCTGCATCTTTTGGCCAAGGAAGATTTCTGGAAGCAGGGCTAGTGCTGTGACTGCTGGTGAGGTGTCCACCACGGCTTCTAGTGAGAAGAGGGGCAGATAAGAATGAAGGGAGGGCAGTCAGCATGGCTGCATGTGGGATCTTCAGTGGCTTTGCTGCTTCTGCCATTGCTGCAGCTGCTCTCTGCAAGGTTTTTTTTGTACTTATGGTGGCAGAGTGCCTGAGGGGCAGTGGGACACCCCTGCCTTGGCAGAGGGCTCCAGCTGTAGCTGCAGCTCTGCAGCAGAAGGGAAGAGGAGGGGGGTGAGTGGGGAAAGCATCAGGGCCAATTCCTGGGAGTGCACGCACTGCTTTAGACCTTTCCTCCCTTCACTGTAACCTCTGTCTTCCAGCCATGGCTGCCTGCTTGCATTAATTACTCCTCACTCCCTAGATGCATTCTTTTCGAGCCACCTTTAGGGTTCATAGTGCAGAAACCAACTGACCAGGGTTGAAAGCAATTAACAAACAGGTTATTTTAAATTAACAGCTTCTTTTAACCAGCTGTCCAGAACTGCTTTTTTTTTCTACAACAAAATTAGAAAGGCAGTGCACCTCAGTGAAAAGATGGATTGGGGTTTCTTTTGTTATTGTGCTGACTTTTGCTTTTTTTCCTTTTTTTTTCTTCCCCCCTCTTTTAAACTTGTGCCAATATAATACTAAGCATTTCCAGCTTGGATTTAAAAGGAGTGTTGAAATATACTGTCTGCATAAATGGATTGTAAGTGGCATAGAATATTGAGAAAGAGCAGTCCTTTTACTTCCATTGGCTATCTTGCACTGCATCAGGATGGGTTTGCTTGTGAATTGCATGTTGAGATGCTAGTGCTTTCTTGAGGCACTGAATATTTGTTTTTCTCCTTGTCTTGCCTTCCCTCTTCTCACAGATGCTTTGCTATGTGGTTGCTTACTGACTTTACTGTTTTGTGAGACGTTGGATTTGCAGACAGGAGTGGGCTCAGCCCATACCCTGATCCCAGCCAGGAGCCATGAGGACAGTGCAAAGCTGATCCCAGGCTTTGATTCCTGCAGGAGCTTATGAGCTTGGCCTGGGTGCTCTAAAAACTTTTACTGCTTTCTGATCAGCAAAGAGCATGGAGTGATCAATCTGTTCTCAGAAACAGTGCTTTTTAACAAGCCTTTTAATACTGCCAGGAATCTTCTCTTTTCTATGGATTTTAATGTTAGGACACCCTTACCTCCAAGGATGTTATGAGGAGGAGCTTGCACTAGTCATCTTGAGGCTCTCGTTCAGCATAGACTGGCCTTCGTTGTCCACCTTAACTCATTGTGCCTCCTTACGCAGTTTCAAGCCTATAAACCCCACTATGTTGGGTTGAATTTTGGCAATAGGGCAATACAAGGTCATCCTGATTGATTGATCTCAGCCTTGAGAAATGTTGCCCAGCAGTTTAGCCCAGCCCTACTCCTTAATTTTTCTTTCCCAAATTTTACTAAAATTCTGTTTTGCAATGCTAAACAAGTTTTCTTACTCTTGGGTGCATCTGCTTTTCAGACTTTCTTGTTGTTGTGCTTTTCTTAGCTATTGTGTGAGCCAGAAACAATTCTCAGGGGGCAGCTGGGCACTAACACAGGACAGCAGTTCTGGAAATAATTGTCCCATCAGTGTTAACACCCTTCCAAGTCAGACTTGGTAATTCTCAAAGTAAGGCTTGACTGCTTTGGGTGCAAAAGTGAGCAGGTTTGCCTAGCATAACCTCAGCAATCAATTATTTTGTCTCAGCTTCTTGAATTGTGCTAACTTTTTTATAAGAGAATGTCTGGTTTGCTTTTTTCCTTTTATTTTTTTCTTTTTGTCAGCTTTTCATCTTCCTTGGTTGGTTCTGCTAGCCCTCCAAGCTATTCTGTGGCTGTTTTGTATGAACTCCCTCCAAACTGCCATTAGTTTTTGTTTACACAAAACACAGAATTGAGCATGTTTTTTCCATAGTAGACTGCACCCGATCAATATAGATAAAAACCATTACTTCCCTGTTACTTGCTGTCTCTGCATATGCAGCCTAAAATTGCGGTGACCTTTTTTGCTGTCAGACTGCATTGTGGACTCATGTCTAATTTACTATCTGCTGCTGACCCTCACTCTCTCCTACCCATTGCTGCTTTCTAGGTTTGTGTGGTCTGGAGGTTTTTTTCATTTTATTAGGAAAAAACATTGCTGTATTGTAATATTTTCCAAGTTGAATTTCATCTTGCAAATTTTCTGCTTGCAGACTCAGTCTCTCCACTGAGGGCTGTGTCTCTGTCCGTACTAGTTTTCTGGCTCTTGTGGATTTTGTGGTCTCTGGAAATTTAATTCAAAGATATTTCAGCCTTTTAATGTGATTCCATGTAGAAAAAATAAAAGATTGCACTGCCCTACATATGTTATGTCTTGTTGCAAATTTTCTGTTTGCATCTGTTATGTATATGCATCATTAGTATACTCAGTAAGTGCTGATAAATGGAAACTGAGTGACAGGTAACTTCTGGAGAGGTGACTTGTTGGGTGTGTTATAGCTGAAAGCCTTTGAATGGGTGAGATCACCTGTAGCAATGTAAAAGAGGAGGAGCAGGGCAGTATGCTGGAGGACGGAAATCCAGAGGTCTGGCATGGAACTACAAAGACATGCTGAAAGACAAACTGGAACGCTTATGGAAAGACAGGGAAGTATGAAGCAGCTCACAGTGATGGAGAGGAATGTTTAGGTAAATGGAAAAGTCTTATCTGTTGTGTGTTTTTAATTCAATGTTTGCCGACACAGCACCTACTTCAAAGTGAAGACAAGGCAGTGTGATTTTAACATGGGGCAGACACCCATCTTGATGTGCTTTCACTGACTTATTTGGCTTCTGTGTCAAGTAGACTTTGCTTTCCACAGCACAGCCTCTCTTCTATAGGGAAGACAGGGGTACTGTGGGGTATGAGGTATCCCAATTTCTTTCCAGAAATCCATGGGGAAAAGGAAATGATTTTTGCGATGTCGTCATTCAGAAAAAGGATATATTATTCTATATGAGTAAACCAGGCATTGAATATATGGGTTCATTTGAACCCTGTGTGGATACTGGGAAGTTTCAGGAGTCTCCTTCTGAGTCAGTAATGGGGAGGGGAGAACATTTTCCAAATAACTGTGATCTGAAATAATTTAAGTTCTTGCAGCTCTAGTAATATGAAATGTGTATTTAAATATGAGTATCAAGATGAGAGAAACTAGAACTTGAAAGTTTTAATTCAGCGGTTTAGCAAATGACGGATGTTCTCTCTGATTTTCTGGCAGTGCTCAGATTAAAAATTGTTGACTGAAGTAGAAAAAAAATTGACCTCACACTCTTGATCTTGGGGAAGTTATGGGCACTGTGTGCAAGCTCAGGTTCTGGTCACAAGAGTGCAAATTACTCCAGCTTTATTCTTGACATGTCAGTTTGGCTCTTCATCTGCCTGCTATTAAGGTCAGTGATACTAAACTGTAGGGTCTGTGGCCAGTGCAGTAGCTTCAGTAGTAACACTGTGTATAATGAGTGTTTATGTGAAACATGCTCATGTTATCAATTAGTTAGGGTTTGCTTCTCTGGCTTTGCTTCATATTGTTACCACTGTGCAAATTTGACAAGCAGTGCTGTAAACAAAAAAACCCAACAAAAACAAAGCCAAAAAAACCCCAAACAAGCAACAAAAAAGGAATTATTGAAAAACATATAATGAGAGAGTTAGGAACAGGAAGGCATTGTCGTAAGTCTGGACTTCTAGTGTTCCCCAGAAATTTCTAATGGTGTGAAAAAAAGGACTGTGGTCTTAAGTAAAACTGATTTTTTGGGAGGTCAATATCTGCTTAATGTTTTCTGAATTGTCAAAGTTTGCTATCCTACTTCACAGAATATGAAGGGCCCTGGACAGTGGCATGTGGTGAACATGCCATTTGCATGTCAAGAGTGTTAAGATCAAGGGCTGGAGAAACTACTCTTTGTTTTGTTTCTTTTCATGTCTGTTACGGAAAAAAAGGGGCTGATTTTATCCTGGGTTCTGCTCTATCAATATTTTCTGCACCTGGAGATATCTGTCCCATCTTCTTGAACTGCTACTCCTGAATAATTTAATGGAGATGTCTACACCTGTGTGTCAAGGTGTCTGATGAGAGACACAATGTGCAATCAGGCAGAACTGAGAGTGCTGTGGCACTGTGTGTCAACTGATGGGTTATTGCCTGACCCAGTGCCTAGTTAGCATCTTCCTGCCTTCCCCAGTAAATTTTTGCATCAGATTTGCATAGAGGCTGGAGAGTTTTGTGCAAGCTTTGAAAGAAGAAGGGAATTAAACTGGGAGATATTTTTTTTTCTGAAAGTAGATTTCAAATGTTTTCTTCCAGTCTGCAAGATGCATGTGTGTGACTGAAGTTTGGGGTGTCCCAGCCCCGTTAATAGGGACCCTAAGACCATAAATACCATTCATGTTCCTGCAAGGCAAGGTTCATATAACATGGCCTAATTTTGATCTCATTTATTCCTGATGTCGCTGATTTACTCTGGAGTAAATAGTAGCAGAATTAATTCCAGCTGTCTGTGTGATACACTGGGATACACAATGGATGTAATGCCTGAATGAGAGATTTTGGTTACTGAAACTATACTTTGTACATGACTTATTATGGACATTGTCCCTCACAGCCTGTGACTGGGAAGGGTACAAGATCCATTTTCATGTACAGTGTGTGACTTGTACCAAATTATTACAGATAGATTTATGGTACAGACAAGAGACTGAAAGGAAACAGTATGTCAGAAATGAATTAGAAGTCAAGAAGGAAAAAGAAATGTAAAACACTTGGGCAGCCTGTATCTTCTTAATATTTCAAATAGAGAAATCATATTTCACTTGCTCAGGGCCTTGGTCTAGGGAAGGTACTTAAACTGATTCTTAAATTTAACATGGTCACATAGGTACTTGAAGCACAACTTTTTCTCTAGTGCTTTCCTGGGATTGGGTTTAAGATTTAAGTGGAATGCTGCCAGCAGTATGCTTTCTTTTTATCGTCTACAAACAGCAGTTAAGGCATAATTCATATTTCTTTAATCTCTTGTATTAGTTAAACACTTGCAAAGTGCACAAGCTTTATTTCATGGGGTAATTACATGGCAAATACTACTGACAGGAACAGAGATGAGCCAGAATATCTCCTCAGATTAAGAGTAAAACGTTATTGCAAGTGTTTGTGAGAATTAGGCAGGCTGAGTTTTGTTGTTAGGGATAACTGTGGAAAATTGAATTTCAAGCTGATATTATAGGATGGAGCACATCATTCTAGCAGCACATAAGGAGCTAAAAGAACCAGTTCTGCACAGTTGGAACCACTCGTGTATTTATATATTATTTTTTGTGAAAACATAAACCAAAATGCAAACAAATTCTGAAGATCTATAGTGAAGAAGACTACCAAGGGAGAATCAGCTCCTCTGCAGTAAATTTTACAGTGGTCCTTTTACTAATGGAAATCATATGCCTAAACCAAGACCAGGGAAAGGAATTTCATTTCATATGTTCTAGTTCATTTTATTTATGACCTCTGTTATAGATATTCAGGCCCTATTTCCTAATGTAATATGTTGCTTCAATTGCATACCAATGACATCTACTTGCCATATTTGTGACAAATTGCAGTGAGTGGAATTCAAGAATTCATTCCCTGATTATTACATGGAACATCCACGAAGCAAACATTGTTAATATGAAGAGCATATATATGTTTGCACTATATGTTCTGGGAGTTGTGGATGTGAGCAGGTCTCTTTCTCTCCAAAAGCCCTCTTAAGCCATCTCAGATTAGTCCCACTGGGTGCTACAATACCATGGACCTACTGGCCAGGATGCAGCAGCTTACCAGTTTGACAGTGTTTGTCATGAAAACAATTATGACTGAATTTTAACTGAATGGAAACATCAACCTGAGTCTTTCCCTCCTGCCCAGCTGTTGCTTTTTATGAAATGTGTAGGAATGCAACGATCTCTGGCACATCAGCTTCTCTTTTGGATTTGGTGAAACTGGATCTGAGTTAGTGTATAGGTGGGGAAATGAGAAAAGATTTGGCAGACAGGCAAAGTGACTTCTTTCACTTCTCAAAGAAAATGTGCAGATTATTTTATTTTTTTGTTTTTCCCCAAGCTGTGGTGTGCTAAGAAAGTCATGATGATAGAAATGCTAAAAAGGTATCACTCCTGTTTATTCACTGTAAATGATTCTCTTGACTTAAGTCAGAACATAATGCGCTTGAGCGACTGCACCTCCCACGCTGCGCTGCTCTGAGTGGAAATAGGCTTGCAGGAGATGTTCTGCTTTCCCAGTTTCATTTTCTCTTCTAAGTGCAAGCCTTTGTTAAATCTAGGAACTGTTGTAGACTGTTTTTATGGAGGATCATAAGAAGTTAGGGTTTGCAGAGGCCAATTAGTTCTGCTCCATCTCTCCTCCAGTGCAGAGTTGTAGTATACAAAGTAATTTCTAGTGCTCTGTCTAGCTAATTTTTAACATAGGCATGTAGTGTTTTCCCAGTTCAACACAAGTCTCTTCCCCCTGATATTCAGCCTAAAATGTTCTCTTTCTTGCTTTTATCCCATGACCCCTTGTTATACAGCCATGTACCATGCTCAGCAACTTGATTTGCTTTTTGGTGTTCACAGCATGTAGGTGCATGGGGAAGGTTGTTGTATTTTGGCTGTATAGTGTTCCTTTTTAGAAAAAGGAAGACAGAAATACACACCACTGAACCCCTACAATGTGCTGTGCAATCAGTTACACTGCTTGGAGGAGCACTGGTGACAGACTTTGAAGGCTTAACAAGTCACTTTGTTGCAATGAGCTGCTTTTCTTCATGTATTATACCGTGTTCTCCTCACCCCTGTGCTCACAGTAGGAGCCAGCCTTTTTGTAGCCTCTCCTTATTTGAATTCTTTCTCTTTTAGCTACCCAACTCCATAATAAACTGTAACAAGGCAAAGATGTACACATACTAAATCGCTTCTTTTGGCAGGGAAGGAAAGTTTGTGCTTTCTTTCATAATCTTTTTTACATATTCCCATATCCCAAATTAATTCGTTTCCACAGCTTTTTTCCCCTTGTCTTTTTTTTTTCTTTTTAAATGAAGCTATTGTCTGTCACCCTGGAGAACTGCTGTCCCATACACACTGTGCTGAAGATATCTGCTCAGCCTTGCATAACCTGCCTGCTTTCACCAATGTCAGTGCCTCTGCTTGGCATTAAAAGGACACAGTCAGAACAAATTTAGGCAAAAACCAGCCTCCACATTTAACACTGGCTTACTTTGCTGCCAAGTATCTGAGGAATACAAGAAACATATGGAAAACTGCTTGGTCTGATTGTTTAACAGAAGTTACCTATAAAAAGGAAACAAACCATGCTCATAAAACTACCTTCTCTTCCCTCACGCTCACAAAATGCGTTGTCCTGAGTAACTTTACCATGTATTAATACTGCTCTTTAGGAAAGATCCTCCTTTTACAGTTCTACTGCCTTTACTGTGGTCTGAAAATGGATTAAGCAAGACTGGTTTAGTGTGTCTTAAATGAAGAGGGTGAGTCAGGTACCTCTAGTGTAAATCCAAGCCCCAGTCCTGCTCTTGTTTCTTTACCTGCGCAATTATTTTAATGGTGAGAGTTACAAGATGTGTCTGATAAAGGGGAACTGAGCCAGTGGACAAAAGAGAATTGAGAAATGCATCCTCTTCCCCACACACCTTGTTTAACTGGGTAAATCTTGCAAAAACCCCTTTTCAGAAAATGCTTCAGCTGATTCACAGTAATATTTCAAACTGAGTGCTGGGTGTCTTGAACACTTCTAAACTCCCTTTCTGGATCTTGGAGATGCTGAGTATTTGCAAGTTTCTGCAAGAAATCTGCTTTCTGCTTGAATGCAGTGCACGTCATTTTTATTACCCTCTGCTGTGAACCCCAAATTTAGGTTGCATTATTACAGACTGAAACAGTTGGTGAACAAACCACATAGTGGTGTGCCTGCTTCATGCCACTGATGTTCCTGGCTGTTTCAGGATCAGCTGAGCCCGAAGTGTCAATCTGGCTGTAAAACTTGATGCTACATAGGTGTGGAGATGCTGCTACAGCTATTATGTCTTCTCTGTTTTCTCAGCACTTACGAGGGTAAGGTCTTCAAAAGGAAATAAGTATCGTGATTCCCAATTTATTGGTACAAAATTGAGGCAAAGTGGAAAGTCAGTGGCCAGGCTAGGAATTGCTGTGGAATTCAAGTCCAGTATTAGGTAGCAAAAGAGCATGCAGGCTGACCTTTAATGCTATGAGAGGGTCTAATGGAGGACAGCAAAGATGATTAGATGGAACATCTCTTTTGCAAGAAAAGGGTTGCTAATAGCACTGGAATGATCAGCATGGCTTTAAAAGATATCCTAAAAGCCTGCTTCAAAAGTGCAATTCAAAGATAAAATAAAACGCTGTCAATTCTGGTCTTCATTTTCTAGTTGCAGGCTTAGGTGTTGCATCTGTTCTTGCTTCTAGGATTCCAAAGTTTTATGTCTTGCTACTGAATCAGTAAATTAAGTCACTGAGTTGTTACCCCTTGCAAAATGCTGGGGATTTTAATGCAGATTTACTTGTCCTTTATAAGGACAAATATAAGACCTGAGAAGCATGAAATGTCTCAGTAGATAAAAGATCATCTGTCCTAGTGCATGCAGCTCATCATTTACCTAAAATCCTTGGACTTGACCGAGAAAAATAGATCTGGTCACGTTGCTTGATTTTTAAGGTAACTGAGTTGCTGCTGTTCAGAGGTAGGATGTAAATTGCCTTTCTGTAAAGTTTTATCTAAAGCGTCAGTGAATGTCACCTTTAGAAGTGACTATCATTTTTCCAGATGATCATATGCCATATAATGATGGATGGTCCAGACACCAGGGAACAGGCTTGCAATTTTTTTGGTGTGCCATCCAGAAGAGGGCCACAAGTGGCACTCTTGGCCATCTATCTAGGCTCCTGGTGTAGTTTTCACAGTCAAACTCAAAGGAATAGTGATGAGGTCTCTCAAAATGAAGCAGGCATCTAAAAAATAGTGAGTTTCTTGCTGAGCTTGTGAGGAAGTTAAATTCTGACCGGGTGCTTGCATTGCACACTGCTTAGGCTGCTGGCCAGATCAATGCCCTCAACTGATGGAGCAGTTAGGAATTTCACCAGGTCCTCAAAGCATTTCCCCCTGCTGATTAGCATTATTTCTGCCTTGTCCAGGTTGAGCAGCAGCCAGCTGGCCTTCTTCCAGAAGCCAATTTCTACCAGACATGGTTTGAGGTTGCCAGCAGCCGTGTCTGGGTCAGGAAGGAAGGAGATAGAGAGCTGGGTGTCATCAGTGCACTGATGGCAGTGTAGCATGTACCTCTTCATAAATGCCCTGCAGCAGCTGATGAACCAGAGAGGTGGATGGAAGTGAACCCGGTAGGAAAGTCTGAGGATGCGCAGTCGGCCAGCAAAAGATTTGAAAGAGCATGTCATCTCACATGGAGGAGGTGCGGGGGAATGCCCGGAATTTCTTTCTATGGTTTTTTTTTGTGCTCACTGACGTGTAAATCTCATAGTGAGCAGGTTGTTCTGGGCAATAGTTTTACTCAGCCAGTGTAAATCCCTGTGGCCTGGGTTGTGAGTGACACCGGTGCTGCTGAGGCAGCAGAATGCAGAGGATGGTGACCTGCTTTCTGAAACACCCCCAGTTTTGGCAGCCTGTTTCTAGCACATTACAGCCATATGTCAGACATAGTCTGAGAGCGTGAAGGATGTTTACTAAGTAAAGTGATTTTAGGTGTGCAAATGCATGGCTTGATACTGCAGGTGCAACCTGTGATGTATACATTTTATCATATAGCACTGTGGGTTTGTATTTCTCTTGTAGGGTTTTGAGATACTTGCATCATAGGGCATTGCTTGTGTGCTGTTTTAGCTGTTACCTCTATCAAACTGTGCCTGGGAAGGGCTAAACAGTTAATTCCAGACACTGGAAATGTACCTGGGATATCTTATGACCTTCAGTGAGCTGCAACTGAGCAGGTGACCCTGAGGCACAGGATAACTCAGGAGTTGTCCTGAGGAGAAGGTAGAAATGGGAGAAGCAATGGTTGGAGCCGGGAGTAACACCTCTCCTTGAGGTATCATTTAAAATGAATACTTTGAACATAAGGCTGAGTCTTACGAGTGGATTAGTATTGTGTAAAATCTGTGAATTCAGCGCAAGCTGCTCCTTTAATGCAATGTCTTTAGGACATGAATTCATTATGATAATGATGTGTTTGGTAAGGAGAAATTCAGAGAGGTTTTTCTCCAGAGTGAGCTGCTAAGAAGAAATGGCATTGTGAGTTTAGTAATCCTTTAAGTTGAACACCCATAACATATAATTTCCATGTATTTAGAGTTGTTACATACCAACAAAACTGCTGCTAAGGGTCGCACCTGTTTGCTTTACCTGTAGAAGTCCACTGACATTGGACAGCTGGCTGTGCTTCTTATTGGAGTAAAATACTGCCAAAGAAACAAACAGAATTTTCAGGAAATAATATGGAATAAATTACCAGAAAGTTTTCACATAACTGCACTGTAAAAACACCCAAACCCACAAACAAAAAACCCTCACCCACTTAAAAATAAGGTATGTGCAGAACTTAAATGTTTTTTGTTAGTGAGACACAAGCTGCCAAGACCATCAGTGATAGCTTGTGGACAGCAGGTTTTTTAAATAATGCTTTGGAAAGATGATATCTTTAAATGTGTACGTTTGTATTTCAGGCACTACAAGGAAGTGGTATGATTTCAGAGGTTTAGGCTGACTTATAGATACTGAGTTGCCATCTGACTCTCTTCTTAGAGGGCTTTATGCCTTCTCAGTTTTCTGTGGTATAGCTTATGTTTTAGGAAAAAAATCAAACAGCAAATCATATCAATTGAGCCATTTTATTTTAAACTGGCTGGGAGATTTATCAAAACTACTTGATGTTGTTTCTAATTATCTGGATTTGTAATATGCAAGTTACTAATGCAGGTTTTCAAAATAATTTTCAAAAAGCGTGGTTGTGGTTTACCACACTGTCAAACAAATGAAAGTTTTCCTCAAGATTTTCCTTAAACAAACAAACCCTGGAAATCAATTCTATACCTGAGACTGTAAAGGAAATTACTGTATTATGTGAAAGGTTGGAGTTTGTTTGTAATGTTTTGCTGTCTCATGGAGACTGCCAGAAGTATTTTTCTCTCTTTTTAAATACTAGGCTGCAAGCATTTTAGATTAAGTAGTAAAACTTGGGTAAATCTCTAACTTCTGGAATGAGTGTTTACATTTGGTCTAATAGACAGAAAGATTCTGCACTAATCTGTCTGGAGAAGGTGTAGGTGAATTGTCTGTGTTCACTTGTGCTTTAAATGGCAATATGATGAAGATGGTTATATAGGTTTTGAAGTGCCATTGCACACTGAATGCTGCATCAAAACACCTATGGCAGCATTTAAAAAAACCAGTCCAACTGGAGTCTTGTTAGCTATTGGTTTGCCGAAAAAAAACCCCCTCCCCTTGTATTTTTCTTTTCCTTTTTCTGCTTTAGAAAACAAATCAATTGCTTGTCTTGTGCTGTATGTCTCAGCATATCCATATTACTGGCCAAATCCAGAGCCACTGCATTTCCCCACCTTTCATTGAGAGTAGCTGGGAACCAAGTCCTCAGCATCACTCCAGATCAGGTCCTCTTGAGATTTATTGCATTATAATAGAGAATATCTCATTATTATTTAAAGCAGTAGGCCAATTGAATAACGCACTTGGGCAAATACAGTGTCCTTACTGGGTAATAGAGCATCTGCAATGAGGTTATGATTTTCTCCTGTGTTTGTACTGTTGGATTTTACAGCAGTTTAATTTCTCCTTTACTCTGTGAGTTAATTACCAGTGGTTTACTGTAAGTGCTCAGTCTTTGACAGTTAAGTTGTGTGGCTGCATGGGGTCTGATCAGACAAATTGCACAGCGTTTCTCTTGATGGGAGTGTTTCTGTTATTAACCAGCAAGATGGCTGATGGGATCATCAGGGTTTGGGGGTCTTAGGGAGGGGAATGGAGATACAACCTTATGCTCATTTAGGGTAATTGCAGAAGTTGCTTATCTGCCAGGATTTGGGGGTATTTTGAGCCTAATTTACTGCCTAGCTGGCAGATTTTATCTGTTTCCTTATATTATTCTCTTTTTGTTTCTTTTGTCAGTTTGAAATTGCAAGAGTTTTTTTTTTTCCTTATAAATGATGTGTCAAGTTTGAAAGGTGAGTCTGTCTTTTTGTGCTTTATGTTGTGTTTTATGTTTATTGCTACTTAAATCAATAGGAAAAAAAGCCTACTGTTGAGAAAATTGTCCTTTAAAGTCAGGAACATCTTCTATTGAAAAAGTTGCCAGGAAGCTAATGGGACCAGGTTGCATGTACATCCTGTAAAAATCCAGCTTGAGAGAATTTCGGCTTTTCTTCCTGAGCCCCATGGACTTTTCCCTAGAAACCATAATACCTATCAAAAAGAGGTTTCTGTGAGACTTCCTGAATAGATACAGGCTCAAAAATAGGACTCTTATCAAGCTTTATAGTAGGGCCTCATCTTAGCTGTAGAAGGATTTAAGCACCTCCTTCATAGATGTCTATCTAGGGAAAATTACCATATCTATGTATGAAATATACTACATTTAAAAATATTGACTCATAGCATTAATTCAAGGTGATAAAGTCTTTTGCTGTTAAATATTTTACCATTAATAATTACAGTCAGTAATTTGCTCTGGTAGATTTCAGTGTAATTTACACAGTGATCCATCAACCATTTATAAAAAAGCCATGGTTTTCTATGCCAGCCTGGAAGTGTTTTCCCTGTGGTGAGACTGACCTAGGAGTTGTGAGGATTCTTGTCTTTTCCTAATAGTATGCATCACCACTCATATGGAGGGAAAAACAAGGCTGATGAAAATGAAGAAATAGGATAAATAACCTTGATGTTCGTGACAACCTAGGGGAAAATTCATGCTCCCAGCCTTGCAGGGTAGTCCTCCCTGTTCTTGTTCTCTCTCTGAGCTGGGGGGGATCCACAACACCAAGGAAGAACATCAGGACCATTACTTGACCTCAGCAGACCTGGGAGAAGCCAGAGTAACTCCTGCCTCCGTTTTTCTGCTGGGGAGGCCAGTCCTTGTTTCTCTTTGGAAAATATGGTTTTTGTCATACCTTAATTTTGAAGACGGTGCCCAGATATGGGTGCTTGGGGTCATCAAGAAGAAATAAGAGGTTATGTTGCAATGAGCTGCACCACCAGCACCAGCTACCAAAATGTTAATACTTAGCATATAACAAAGCATTATCTACTGGCATCTGATGTATTATTAGATTGTATAATATGCTGATGGTACTGACCAAGTCTAGTATGAAAAACAAAACTAGTACATTATGCAATGGAAAGGAGCGTTGCTGGTTGGCATTTTTAACTCTTCAGGGCAAGAGCTACTTTTGTCTTTGCAAGAGACTCATGGCTCCACCATAATTTAGATAATCATAAACACTGTGGCTTGCTACCATTAGGGAGGTGATTCATTTAGGTTTATTTGTTGGAGAATTTTGTTCTGTATTATATTCCTCTGCCTGTGTTTAAGGAACTGTTACAGGCTCTTGTTCAGAATGATAGAATGGTTGGAATCATCCAGTCCACCCCCCTGCCAAGGCAGGGCCACACAGAGCAGTTTGCACAGGATCGTGCCCTCATGAATTTTGAGCATTTCCAGAGAAGGAGACTCTACAACCTCTCTGAGCAGCCTGTTCCAGAGCTCTATTATCCTCAAATTTTCCCTCACATTCAATGAAACTTCACAGGTTTCAGTTTGTGCCTGTTGCCTCCTGTCCTGTCACTGTATACCACTGAAGAGTCTGACTCCATCCTCTTAACTTGTGGCTCTAAGATACTTGTGTGTTTTCTTCATGCTTCTTGTGAGAGTAGATCATACCAAACCCACTTCTTGTAATGTTTCTTTCCTACATTCACTTGAATCCAAAGCTGGACTTGTTCCTTAACTACGTAGCTAATATTTAAGAACTATACTTTATTTCTTGCTTGTTCATGTGCAGAGAAGAGTCTGTAAGCGGTGCTGACATCATATATGTAAATAACACTATTACTAGTACCAAGATGGAGAATTTATAGTTTTCTTATAAATAAGAAAAACATTGTTCAGGCAGATCCTACATGACTCCTGCAGAGAGCAAATGTGAGTCTGGAAGGCTGCTGGGTTGAGAGTCACAAAAGACAAGGTTTCTTTTTGACAGAAAGAAATATTTTAACAAATCTGCAGCTGCTCAGTTCTCACCTGTATCTGGGCTGTATGAGGTGCCTGTTTGTAGATGGGACTGTGGTTATGGAGATGAAATTCACGTCCTTTTCTGTGGCAGTCCCAACATAAACCCATAAAGGAAATGAAAGCAAACATGATGTGCTTTTTCCAACTTCTGTCTAGCATCCTAAGCTTTCATCTCTCTTCTATTTTCTTGTGAAGGCAGTGCCTTTCTTTCAGGTTGCTCACTTTCTAACAACATTTCTGTTGCAAATCAATATTATCGATAGCTCTCTCCCAAGCCTAGCTGCATTAAAAAAGTAAACTTCTGTAGGAAACTTTTGGGTTTGTCCTTCACACAGATTCCAATATCTGGCTGTAGAAGTTCCCTGGTCATGGAGCGAACTGTTTGAATAGGTGGGAGACAGTCCTATTGTGTCACTGAGAACCATAATATGCTTAATATACTGCTTACTGGTAACTATTATGCAAAAAAAAATCCCCTTAGTTAATGGAAAGGAAAAAAAGGGATGCTGAAGGGATGCTGTAGTCATTGTGAACTTCTGGCAGGCGATACCTTTGGTCTATCCCTGTAGTCTCATGTTATCCCAGCTTGGGGCAGGGTTTGTCCCTCAGCTGTTACCGTATTTCACACTCAGAACCTACAGCTTGGGTAACCAGCATCCCTAAGGAGTACAAGAACTCAAGAATAATTCTTTTCATAACCTGCTGAAAATAAGATAGAGGGCAGAGAAAGCAGCATGTGGAAAATTAAGGTCCATCTTAAGGAAAGGAAGTGACCCGATTGTAGCGCAGAGGTTGCATTACATACCTGTGTGCACAGTCTGCAAAGCATTGCTTTGTCTTTTGCAATTCTCTGAAGCAACATGCAAAATGGAAAAAGAAGACAAGAGGCTTTACATTTATAGAGAGTAGGTTTAGATTAGATGCTGGAAAGAAATTCTTCCTTATGAGGGTGTTGAGACACTGGAACAGGTGGCCCAGAGAAGCTGTGGATGTGCCACCCCTGGAAGTGTTCAAGTCCAGGTTGGAAGGGGCTTAGAGCACCCTGGTCTAGTGGAAGGTGTCATTGCCCATAGCAGGGAGGTTGAAATCAGATGATCTCTATGGTCTCTTCCAACCCAAACTATTCTATGATTCTGTGAACTGTGTATGAAAATGCTGCAAGTTCTGGCCCAGAGAGGGGAAAAGAATGAAGAGATGCTGCTGATGAGATTTAGTAGAAATGACCTAGCACAAGTGTCAGGCTGTCAGATAAGTGGCATAGGCAATACTTGTGCATCCTATAATAAGAAGTAGTTGCCTGGAATCAACAAGGGTGCCATGCCACTGGTCTGTGATGCTGGTGTTGGAGAGCCTACACAAAGTGTGCCCTGCTGAAAGAGATCTGGACGTTGGGGAGTGCAGTGTTTGTCACCTATAAATTGCTTAGCTTGTTACTGAGGGGAAGAAACAGGGTTGCAAGGGAAAAGAGAAAAGCCTGTTGCCTTTCCTTCTATTAAGTAGTGTTGCTTGTTTAATGGATGGGTAACAGGAAAGAGTGTAAGGGGACGCCATTGTTAATGTGAACTCCTGCAGTTTTTATTATACTTGCACCCGCTATAGTTAGGGTTGAGCAGCTGTTTCCATTATGAACTCCTATTTCAGGGGTTTATAACTTGGCTGTAAAAATGTGCTCCAGGCTAAACTGTAACTTACTGGGTCTTAGCCTGGGAGAATTTTCTTAAACAAAACTTCAAAAGAGGAACTCCATCTAGTCATTGTACTGGGAGCTTGCACAGAAGCCAAATTTTACTGAAAAGCCTTGAGACGTGTTTGTAAAACTATGAGTTGATTACATTTACCTCTGTCATAGTTTTTTTTTTTTAAAAAGTGGCTTGAACTGCTTTTCTTATGTCAGAAGAATGTTAGTGACCAAGAGATAAATGCCACAGTGACTCAGCTGATGTCCATCCAGTCTGGTAGTTATTGGGTTATGAAAGTTTTGCTTTGAGAAGGACAGCACTGTTATTTCCATAGGATGAAAGAATGCTGCATTTGCTTTTACCATAGGATCTATGAAGGTTTAGTGGCAGTGTGTATTGAACTGTGCCTACATAATACTAACACTGAATTCACACTTTATAGCACACCGTTTCTGCAAAGGTGTCTTATAATATGTGCTTAGCCATATGTGTGTTTAAGTCCCCTAGGCATACTGTTTCTTTCAGAAAGATCTTAGAATGCCATCACTGGTCTGCCAAAATTGTGTTCAATGGCCTTTAACTACCTTTGAATAGTGTCTTGCTGAGCATTTTTTTAAAAGGTAGTCACACTTTATAAAGGCACATTTTATCTGTAAAAAGAATTCTCTTGGCCCTTGCAATTTGTTTCTGTGTCAGTAGATATGTGCTGGAAAACGGCACATTTTACTAAAAAAAAATCAGCAGAAGTTGAACTAAGGTTATGAAAAAGTAATTCTTAATACAGTTAGTTTTTTGACTTGCTAAATTACATTTCTAGGATATCAAATGTGAAAATCCTGCTCACGGGTTTGGGTGCCATCATCGTCTTGTCAGATTTACAGGCTATTTAGCTACATGAAACTGCAAAACACCTTCCCTCAGTTGCCAGCAGCAGGGGCAGTTGTTTAGGCAGATAACCCAATGTATCTAAAGACATAACTATTTCCTTTATTGGCTTCATCCTTAGGTGACCTAAGAAACCTTGTGGTCACCTCTGGGACTCAGCATAGGGACTATGGCCAATGCTATCTGGGGAAATAGGACTGGACTGAAGTTAGGTTTGGGACTTCATAACAGCAGTATACTAAGGTTTGCTCTTGTAGCACTTTTGGATCTAAAAACCTGAATTTTAAGTATGATGAATTGCTCTTCAAGTTTTAGATGTTATACTGAATTAAAATTGTCCAGGTAGGGAAGGACATAAGAATACAGATTTCAGTTTGAGAATCTTTCATAAGAATATCTGCACTACTCACAGCCGTCTGTTCTATTCTTCAGAGGTGCCTTTGTCACAAAGACTGAAATTGCTGCATCCTTTGTGAAGATGTTCCACAGCTGTCTTGTCCTCTTAGCTATTCAGTGAGGAGGGAAATAGTATTTGTAGATACTGGTATTTTAGAGTGTCTTGATGCCTCCCTGTGCTGCTCCTGGTGTGGCAATGAGTGCCACCGCTGAACTTTTTGTCACTGGCTGCATCATCTTTGAGACTGTAGTATGAGGGATGTTAATTCATGGCATCATTGTTATTTTAAAGTGTGCAGAAAGAAAATAGATAGGAATGTAAAAAATATTTTAGGATTATAACCTGATTAGACAAATATTGTCCAAACTGAATCTGCCAAAGCAAAGAATTTCTTTGTCCCAAAGGACAAAGGTGTAAGAAAAGTACAGTGGATAATTCTGCTTACATGAAAAATGAAGCTATCTCTTCATTCTTTTGCTCAGAATCTATTTAGAAGGATGCAGTCTGAAAATCTAGAGCCTGTTGATGAAGATAAGATGTTATCTTCCTCTCTGGCACTGGGGACAGTGTAGTGTGAATCCGACAGCTCTCCCACAGCAACAGTAGCTGCACAGGGTAAAGAGTTTCACACAGGCAGAGCCTTATAATCTTTCTAGGTCTAAACAAACAGTTTATTCTCTTGGAAATGAATGAAGGAGCAGACCAACACAGGGGTCTGGTATTGAGAACCCCTGTCGAGGTGCTACTCCATTTATCAGCAGCTGCAGTTCCTCTGTTTAAACCTGTAGCTCAGGTATAACAAATTGCAACACTGCAATGAGTGTTGAAAATGACATTTTCTCTAGTTTAAAAACAGAAAAAAAAAATAACCCATTTTTCTCCAGAGGTAACAGAAAGTAGGCAGCTTCTCAATTACAGTGTAGTGATATGTATGATAATAATGATAGAATGCACATCAAAACCCCTTAAAGAACTTTTCTCTCTCAAAATCATTCTTCTGGGCTTTATTTTTTTTTAAGAGATAACTATATTTAAATGTAGGCTAAAAATTAAGGGTCACCAGTGAAGGAGTTGTACCCTGATCCATCCCTGTCCCATGAACTATATGATTAAATTCTGGTGCCAGTGGCTGCAGTCACATGGTGAATACCAATCTGCATTGTGATGCAAAGGGGTTTCAAGGTGTGCATAAGAGAATGTTCTATCTCATGGCCCATAGTCTTGCTGACAATAAGTCATGGCTGATGCATCACCCTGCCAGACAAGGAGAAAAAAATATTTGTCAGTGTTTTCAGTTCAGTTCTTGTAGAAGAAAAGCCCTGGGACCTTATTTGAAAGAAAAGAACAAACAAGATAAGCAAAGGTAACAGATAGGGACAGACAGCAAGGGATTTTGAGTGCTCCCAGAGTAGCAGGTCAGGAAAGCCACACTTTCTTGAGTATGTAAGTACGCTGAGTTCCCACAGCTACTGTGACCACAGATACACAGAGCAGCTGCTACGCTAGAATTATTTGACACTGCCTCACTTTCCTCTGGACACAGGCTCCCTAAGGATGTATTTTTCTCAGGATGCCCCTCAGTGGTGCTTTCTGTGAGATGTTCCACCATGCTTTGCCCCAGGCTTTAGGCTTCTGCTCCTCTGATCTTCCTCTTATCCCTCAGTCATCTTCATCCCCTCTTCCAGCTAGATCACCACCTCCATTATATGTCTTTGCATGGAGATCATCTGTTGCCCAAAGCAATCCCCTGTCTTATCTCCATCATCTCACTTTTTCTCAGGTCCCTGACACTTCCACCAAGAATCCTGCTCCCCACACACTCCCATTTTCACTGGCTCTTGGATGCCCTTTCCTCTCCTGTGTTAGATTTTTCTACCTCCTTTGTGCCTCTGCTGTGCTCCACCACAGCTTCCCCTGTCCCTCCCACAGTGCCTGTCTTTCAATTGTTCTTGACAAGGAGGCAGTGAGCTTTTATCTGCTCTCTCACTAGAAAGCACAGTTCTTCGTAAGGTCAAAAGTCTGATGGGTTTCTTACTCGATTAGCTAAATCTGTGTTAGCCACTCTGGCTAATTCCAGGATCAAATACATCTTATAAAAGAAATCAAGACATCACCCAGGCAAAATTATAGCGTTTTAACTCTAAATGTAGTATTTCATGTTTAGATGATCATTTTTACTGCTCAGGTAGGGTACTGTAGAAGTGAACTCAACCCAGTTAATGACCATAAATAATAATGACGGCATTATTCTTTTGTCTTGTCCTTTGCACACACTAATCTGCTCTGACAGCCAGCTTTGCTCTTTTATTAACTCTCCGTCAGCTGTAATCAGTGATGGTGAAGTCAGGCAGCAAAATTTACATGTGCCAAGTCTCACCAATTTTTTTTTCCCCTCTGAACTATTTCAGTCTTCAGTTTTGTGTATCTTTGGGATGGCAGTGAGGAGAAAACATGGGTGAGAGGGGGCGCAAATGTGCTTTTTGACATGTTGGCTTATCACACTGAATAGACTTGCAGGACAGTGCTGTCTTTGGTTACTCTTTCCCACCTTCCTGTCTCCTGCTTATTTTTAAGAAGAATAAATATTTTCAGGAATTGAAAGTATAAGACATTTTTAAATTATTTTTAAAAAGTCAGAATGCAGTGTTTGTTTGGAGAGAGGAGGAAGAACTTAATAGATCATTTTCTAGCTCTTGTGACAATGCTTAAGCCCATTTTGATGTCTGATTTATGCCAGTAACTAATAGATTACCCGGAAGTTGATGATTAAAGTAGAAGTTTCTTTGGAGAAGGGTGAAATAACTGAGGTCGAGACCTCCTAGTGACCTCGAATGTAACTATTACCCTTCTAGGTTAGTTGCAATTGGAGATCAAAGTGTTGGTACAGGAAACATATTTGGTCCTGAGGTTGTCAGTTGGGGGCTGTTGTTTGACAACAAGGTAGATGCGGTGGCTGGAAGGGAAATAAGTGTTTCCTTGCCATTTCTCCTTTGCATGGTAAAACATTCAAAATGCTTTTCAGAGTGTGGTGCTTAAATTATTTTTCATAAAAAATTCTGCATCTCACTTCAAGTAGAGTAAAACTTCACTTTATAAACAAATAGGGATATGATCCGGGCTGGTGGATGCAACTTAAAATGTGTCAGCAAACTTCTTTTTCTTGCTTGTTTACTAAGCTGAGGAACTTTGCTTTATCTCCAGGGGTCCTGTTTTGGTTTGTGTGGGTATATGTTGCACAGAGGGAGAAGGGACAAGAGCCTCAGTACTTGTTACAGAGCACAGAGCATTTTAGAGTTTGTCTTAGAGGGTTATACATATTTATCATGTGTTAATACATCAGTGTTTTGCTCAGAAGCGAAGGTGAGAAACTAGAAAAGCTTATTTCTGACTGGCCATTCATGCTGAGTGACTGATACCTTCTAGGCATTTTTCCACCTAGCTTTCATAAGCCTTAAGGTAAGAATGATAAACACTCCTTGTTACTCCAGTGTACTTTATTTGCAGCTCGTGCTCAGTTTTTTAATGAAGAGACCTTTGATCTGAGTGCCTGTCACTTAAACCATTGAAAATCATAGAGACCATCACTTGCATTAATAAAACTGCTGCTTTGCACCTCTTGTGAGTGAGCAGAAAAGCTGACCTCCTGTTTCCTGCTATGAAAATGCAGCTGTGCTTTCAAGTGTTGGGCAAGTTTCACACCATCTTTCATAGCTTGGCTTTTCATAAGGCTCCCTTTTTCTGGTAGTGCTGCTGCCATCCCATCCTTAAGTGTTCTTGCATGGGGGCAAGGGGCTGCAAGTCAAGAAGAGCTTGTGTTGGCAGTGCACAACTAGGTCTCACTCCAGCTTGGTCCCTCTTGTGTTGGCTCCATGGAGGAAAAGGAAAAGCTGTGATGCCCAAGCCACGAAACTGAACTGTGCTGTAGTATTTATTTTTTAATGGAATTACTTCCCGGAGCAAAACTCATCCTTTTAATCACAGCACAAATGTGCTATCTTGGTTTTACAGAGATGCTGCTGAACAGTGTTGTTGTACGTTTGGGTGATGCAAAGGTGAATTCTTGGTACCACTCTCAGTAGAAGTGGGTGTCTGACTTAGAGACTGCTGTGTGTGGACACAGGCTTTTTGTCTCCAAGCAGAGTTTACATCCTTTGGAGCCATTGCTTAGGTCAGGGTTTGAGTTTACACAGGGCTCTAACACCACCTTGGCTGAAGACCACGCTGTAAAAATCCCAACATAATAGTGAGAACGTGGGTGATGTTTCAGGAACATGTTGAAAGATCAGCTTTACAATGATTTTTTTTTTTTCCTTGTGATGTGTTTTACTGAGCTGATCAAGCTGTAAGACAACTTTTAAATATGCCAGGGCTAAAGCTTGCTCTGCAAGAATGGGTGGCTGCAATAATGCTGGAGTTATCAGACGGGCTGTGTCGTACTGGAGGGACTGTTGCTGAGCTCTACTGCAAATGTGCCATGACAGCAGGTACTACAAAAATAGAAATGAAAACTCATGCTAATGGCTTGGGCAGCCTTGCTGTGGTGTCTTGGTTGTGTATTGGTTGTCTTGGTTTTGATTGAAGCCACTATAAGGGACTTGCTGAAAAGTGACTCCTTGGACAGCAAATACTGCTTGAAGAGATCACCAGAAAAGGGTTTAAAAAAAGCCCACAAGTTTAAAACAGTCCAATTTGTTTTGTGTGTCACTTAGAAGTTTCCCCCCATTTTTCAGTCATCTGAGTATCCTAAGTTTTTATTTAACATTTCTGAAAGACTTTCCTCTATTTTTACATGAGTTGATGAAATGCCAGGAACTTGGCACAGTTTTCTTGATTCCCTTTTATTTAACGAGGTAATGATAAATAAAATAAAATACACAAATGACTGACCACCCAGTTAAATGTGTTCAGCTTCATTTGACTTGAACATGACAATTTGTATTCAGATATGCTGATTGAAGCAGTTTCTGCCTCTTCCTTCATTGCCAGTAGTAGGCAAACTCTGCATATTTTTTTAGATGTTGATTAAGGCTTGGATTGACATTTTTAGGTGTGGTGCAAGCTGCCTACAGTCTGGATCCTTCTTCAGGAGAATTTCCAAATCAGTGCTGATACTTGCCTTCAAACTGCTTTTCAAAACTTACCTTCAAAGCTGCCCTTCACCATCCACAGAGATCTAACAGAAAAGGACACTTGTGGCCCTTTATAAAAAGGCAAATATAAATAAAATATATTTTCAATAGTAAACCCATACTTCTTAAAACAGCACACTCTTGTATAACATAAAAATAAATATACCAACGTTGTCTGTGTTATTTATTCCCACCTAGAATGGCTGACTAACTTCCTGTACAATTTAATAGTTTCTTTAAGACTTTGTGTGGCTAAAATAGTCAAACTGTGCTGTCCACTGTGGGAAAAGCTATATATTTCAGTGCTGTCACAACAGAGGTTAAGAGTAATTAGTTGTCCTTTTTCTTTTTGTATTTGTAGCTCTCATTTGCAAAATGTTCTTCAAAACTGGTTGAATTCAAAGCTTATTTCCATTTGAGGAAAGCTGGGAATTTGACCTAGCTTCAGGAGTCAAGACATAAAATAAAATGAAGTATCAGGCGTGCAATAAAATCATACACCCTGCAGAGCTGTTTTTGTACTCCTGTGGGATGACTTTATTTCAGTCCAGATACTTACTGCATGATAATATTGCAGAGAGGGGAAAGGAAAAAAAGCTTTAGACAGTAAAACAGATGCATTATGTTGAGTAGTTTGAGGAAACCAAGCAGGCTCAGTTTTGAAGACCCCTATGGACCACTTTGTAATCAGCGTTTCTCAGTTGCAAAATGTAACCTGAACTGAGGTTTTCTTCCTTTCACTCTATCCAAGAGGATTTCAAAGGAGCCTAAGGATTAGCTGACCCTCCTTGCTTTATGCACTGTGGCTGGGCATGATGGGGCTAGTAGTGGGAGAGGAGGGTGTAATTCCATTGTGTCCTACTTCAGCAGGCAAGTTTGTGGAGGAAAAGTCACTGTCTGGCTTATCTTCTCTCTCAGTACTAAAGGTATGGCAGAATTTGCAGTTACACCTGATGGTATCTGAGGAAAGGCAGAGGAATTTGCTCCTTTGCCAGAGCATGTTTTGCACTTCATTGCACTATTATAAATCACTTTACTCAGCTGTAACTCATGAATGAGTATTGGGGGTGGAGGGGAGTAGAAAGAGGAGGGTGTGGAGGTTGAGTAGGGTTAACAAAATTTGAAACAGATTTATTGAAAAGCTCTTCAAGAGTAAATAAAAAAGACAGCCCAGCTGCTGCTGTTCTGCAACACAGCAAACTATAAGCTAGAAGTCCTAGTAATTAGTTTCATTTGTAGGTGAAAAAAGGTCTTTGAGACTGCCTGGAATTAATTACCATTAAGGGCTACTCATCATTTCCATTTGAAAACCCTATATTTTTTATTTCTAGCATTGCATGTTGTCAGCTTCCATGCAATTAAAGAACCCTCAAAGCAACTGAATCACACATGTCATCTGTATAACTTTACCAGCTCCAAGACAGCCTCTCCCTGTCCTAAACCTGTGGTGTTCCTGGCTCTGTGGGACCTAATTTCAGTGACAGGCTATCGGTTTGCACTAATAATAAAAGCTGTAATAATAATAATAATAATCTGAGCTTTGCTCACATCCTACAGCTGGCCTGGCTGCAGTGGCAGGACTACCTCAGGTGGCTCAGGATGAGCCTGTAAATATTAGGTGAGGTATGTGGGTGGAGACTTTCAAAAGCAGAGAAAAATGCTAAGTATCTGCATAGTTTCAGTGGTAGGACTCACACCCCTATGTACCCTTTTATAACTACTTTAAAATTATTAACATTAGTGTTATCCCAAAAACAGTCTCAATCTGTTTTAACTTAAAAATCAAATTCCAGGTTTGCTCTTGAGCTGTGCTTTGTGGTAGGATTGGTTTCTGTTTGTTTTTATTTTAAATACTCTCTTAGGTTCTGAATTACAGCTGCTGCATGTCGCAGCACTGTATATCTGCTACAAATGGTCTTTGTTTATCTTGTATGTGAATTTTCAAGTTCTATTGATTTTTGTACTGTGTGTGTAGGGAAAGGCTGATTTTATGCTTAGTATTAGCTTTATGGTGAGCAATAAGGACTGAAAGAGGAAGGATTTGAGCTGGCTTAGTAAATATGTGAGTGGAATCCTACTTCTGTTGAAGTTTTGCCGCCAACTTAAACGTAGCCAGGCTCTCGCTCCTCCAGAGTAAACCACTGTAAGATTTTTGGTAATTTGATCTCCTTATCTCTAAATGGAGCAACTATTAATACTCTTCTGGCAGATTTTCCTAATCCAGGATAGGAAGTATTATCTGGCATATGTGATGCATTGCCTGGCTCCTGTGCTGTTCAGTGGAGCTTGTCAATAGAAAATATTTGGGTTGGCTGTTTCTAAGACCTGAAGTAATATTATATCACCGTGGCTTGTTATGACATTAGAGGCTGTTCTTGTTTCTTTATAGATTCAGGAGGAAATAAATAGGACAGCTTCGTCAGTAACTGCTTCCTGGTGTGCAAATTACAGTGTCTGTGAATATGGGTGGGCAGAAAAAGAACAACTATTTTGAAATATTTGCTCACTGGTATTAATTACTAATGGCAGAGCTAAATTCCTTCAGTGTGTTCCTTTCTATCATATAGTTGTAGCAAATATTTTTTCATGAGTTTAAAAAATTAAAATATATGTAGGATATTTGTGGTTTTAGATTTGTGTACCTCTCCCATGGACATCAACAAGTTAGGCTGCAGATGGAAAACCTTCCTTAAGATTTTGTCCTGAAGGAAGAGCAGCAACAAAAGCAAGAATAAAGTAATGGTTATTAGTCTTGAATAGCTTTTATATTATAATTTTAACTTTGATTTACTAGAATATATTATTTTGAATTATATCTGTTGTTTGAAAATATCCACTCATACATTACTTTTCTCCTTCTCTCTACCTGTTTGATTGTATCTGTTTATGTACCAAAATGTGTGTCAACTGAATACTTGAAAGTGTAATCAGCATAATACTATTGAGACATCATCATTTTTTATCGAGATAAAAATCCTAATGTAAAAAAAAATAAAATTCTGTTGGCTGGTAGTAGTATTAAATCATCCCTTGGGAAAAACCCTCAGTGCTAATTAATGAATCATGAAACTTGCAGGTTTAAAGATAATATTTGTCACCTATATCTATTCATAAGAACGTTTTCATCATCAGATTCCATCAGAAACTACTAATTAAAGCTTCCTCTTCCGACTCTGTGTTTCAAGATGACATGGGGGGAGGAATGGCTGCTGAAGCTGGAATTTTATTCAGATTTTTCAGTGCAGTCCAATTTGCATAAAGTCTAATAAAGCATTATTAAAATCTATTAACACTTGTCTATGGCAATTAAATTCAGTTTGCAATTTTGAGTGATTGCCTGTCATGCAAACTGAGATAAGGCAGCACGGAGGGCTATCAAGGAATGAACAGTAATCCTGGGAAGAATGTGTGAAAGAAGTGTTGTTCACAAAGCACAAACTTGAGAAAGCAGATAATATTTATTCTTTCCTGAAAGGCAGTGAAAAATTCTTGGCTCTGCGGAGTTGAGATTCAATCATGGTTGCTCTCAGATATTTATTTTACAATATATATCTATGATATACAAGACTGGTTGAACATCATGGTATTTTATTATAAAACCTGGAAGGCTTTGTCCTCTAGAGAGGATTGAAGATTTTAGCTAATATTGATTATTTAGTACACACTGTAAAAATCATAAGTTAAAATGGGGAAAAAAGCAAGCCAAGGAAAGATTTAAAATTTTTTAATAAATTCTTAGAGGTTTCAGGGGAACTGGTGAAAATTCAAGTAAAACTGATTCATAGGACTCCTTCAAGTGTTTGTGTTACTGGATTTGTTTGCCTGCCAATGTTGTGGCACAAATGCTCTTGATACAAACCCACAGAAAGAGTGGCCATTGATACCTGGTTTATTATTATAACTTGAAAATCAAACTTCATCTGTATCTCTACAGTCCAGCTCTTCATGCTCAACTGTGGATGGGTAAGGGCATCTCGAAGCACTTGGTCTATTGCCCTTGCAGTGTGGCTTCCCATCACCCTCTCTTTGACTGGGAAGTGAGGGGAGGACAAATGTGGCTGCTGGTGCTTCCCCCAGGGCTGCATTTACAGAGTGCCATTCCTTCTGTATCTGGAATTCCCTTGCACAAATTGCATGGGTTTTAGGATGCTGAATCACAACGGCAATTGTAGGAATCACCCCATGTCAGTAGTGAGCGAGAGGTGAAAATACTATGGTATTTGGATGGGAAGATTCTTAGCTCTCCCTTGTTTGTTTAGAGTATCAGTGTACCTGGAGGTACCAGGCTGCACTTTGGTCTCTGTATGCTTGAAGACTTTCACTCCTGTATCCTATGTTCTGGGGGCAGGGGGGAAAACCCCAACAATAATGATTGTGACAGTTACACGTTACTTTGCAATTCATCACCTTGGAAGTCAGCTATTTGGCTCTTCTGTGAAGAAATTGTCTCCATCTCAAATTGTCTGTTAAAACCACATAAAGACTGGATTTAGTTACTAGAGATAACCTTGGCAACAACTTCCTACCAGTACTGGTTATGCTTCAATGGAACCAGAATCTGTGAAAGCACCACAGGGAGACTCCTAGGGTGGGGAGATGGTGCTGGGCTATTAAACCATTTTTTTTTTCCAGGGATAAGGTAGCCCTATGCCTTATCTAGAACAAAATGCAAAGGCCGTGGCTTTGAATGTGACTCTTCTTTTTGCCAGCATCTTGTCCATTAATTCATATGCAAAATGGAGTGTAAAATACAGTAAGTTTACTTGCCATTGACAGTGGTGTTTTTCTTATAGACTTGAAAGTTTTAAGACATCTTGATTTTTATGGATCTATTTTCTTAAATGGGAAGGCTTTTCCACAGTGTGGCCTAAGTGGCCATACAACTATCTGGGTTGACTGCCTGACACTGTTTATATAATTCTCAGAAAAATTACTTGTTAGGGCATTTTTATTAGAAGGTTCTTTAATTTATTCATTAACATTTTCTTCTCTGTAGCCTGTTAAGTTGGAATTACGAAAACAATAGCAGCAACATTTTTGAGTGTTCTTCAAAGCATTTTTAAAATATCTTTCCAATATTATGTGGCAAAAAATGAAATGCACAATATTTTTTCTATTGTATAATATAATGCATACAAGTATAATAGAATTTAAATGTTTTCTAGGCATTTTTTTAAAAATGACCACCTAGTGCATTGGGGTCACACCTCTTGCAAGCTATGTTATTGCTCCCAACTTTTCCTAGGGGACTGTTTATCTCCCACCATCATCACAGGGGACATGAACATTTTATCTTTCTATTCCTTTACTCTTTGCATGACCCAAACTGCTGCTAGAGCTGGCAATAAGGGGCATGCAAAAAAGTGGGAGTGGGTCCTCTGCTGCCACTGCCCCAAAGGGAGATAGAACGTGATGTTGTTCTCTGTTTCTCAGGCCTTGCTGTAGTTGGAAGAATTTTTACGAGTAGGGATTCAATTTGACCAAGTGAGTTCTCCTCCTCTTTGTCTGTAAAAGGGTTACCATGAGAAGTATGCAGAACACTGAGATGTGGAGTGTTCTGATGAGTTGTACAGCATTTACAGCCCTCTTGCACTTCCTGGCTTTCTTCCATGCTCTTGGGAAGGAGCATGCCCTTTAGTGTTTTGGGACAAGGCAGTTGGCACCAAAACCAATCCAAGAAAACTTGCTACGAGCACTGCTCTGCTACAGTTCAGGCACAGAAATAAAAGCAATGTCTCTGTGAGAAGTGTAAGGTTTGTCTATACAAGTTAAGCCTTTTTCTGGCTGTTAAAGAGAAAACATGTATTTCATGTATTTAAAGTCTGAAACACCACTATCTACACAAAATGACTAGCGAAGACCCTCATAAAAACATTTCTATTTATTCTTCTCTCTAAAGTTATTAATGGCTTTTCTTTTTGCTTTTGCCTATCTGCCTGTTTCTTGCCATCTGAAGTCTGCAAGACCATTTCTTAGGTTAGCAGCATCTTTAAAAATGCTGAGCAACTTCTTTCTTTTTTTTTTAATTGTCATGTCTCTTGTTCCTTTCTACAGCTTGCATGCAGCTCTCTAAATATGTTTTCAAGTCTTTTTTCCTTGCCCGCCCAGTTCTTCTGTGACAACTAGCTGCCTTTACAAAATGCTTCTGGGTTTGCTTCATACCACATAAAGTCTGGGCAAATGAATGTTTTCTCTAATGTATTTATGTAGATTATTAAGAAGAAAACAAACCTAGGACAAGAACAAAATTAATCACTGGTTTATTAGTTTGGCATTGTTGCTTGCGTACAGAACTGCTTTATATCAAACATGTTTTTTAATAAGTAAATATATAAATGACAAGCAGGAGTACCAAGCTTAGCCCAGCATGAGTATTGACAGTGGTTACTGCTGACAGCTTTTTACTGTTTCCAAACAACATGTTTCATTCCCTTAACTCTATTGTCATAGGGAATAGGGCAATACCAAGCTATTCAGCAGAGACTCATGCAATAAGGAGCATTCATGCCTTTACTTTTGTCTTGACTTGAAGAGGTTTTGACGAAATTGTGCCGGGAGACTTCAGCCTGGCACCCCCGAGTCAGAGGCCGTGTCCGCAGCAGAAATTGGAGACCCACGAGTTCCCTGCAACAACACTCAACTGCGCTATTTTGGGAGAGTGCTCGTTCCCAGCCCTCCGATTTGATTTAATTCAAAACCACCAAGCAAACGTGGAGGAGAAAAATCCAGTAGTCCCAGTAGTTGCAAAGACACATCTCTTATTTTTGTCCCGAGCTTTCATTAATGTTAAGCTGGAAATACTCACCAGAAGGGGAATATACTGTTTTATCTTGCCCCAGGGCTCAAAAAGCTTTGGCAACAACCCCCTGAACGTAATACAAGTCATGTGTTGGCATAGCTGCTTTGGCTCTGCTTGGGCACAGGAACAGGACAAGAAAATAGAATCCAGAAGACAAATTCACCCTTGCTGTTGACCCGTTCTGGGTGAGAATTGGGCTTTGGGGGGGGGGGTGTGTGATGTGAGGGGCTTATATTCTCAACTATGAATGAAGTGAGTGCACTTTGCTTTCCTGAGTCACGTGGGTCCAGTTCTGGCATAAGGCAGGGTAGGCATGCCCACCAGTGACCCAAATATAGAAGCCTGGCCAGACTTCCACTTGTACATGCTTCCTCAGAAAAGTCAGCTAAGTTAAGAGTCAGCAGATTTAAATCCCTTAAAAGACTGTTCCACAAAGTGAAGGTATCCAAAGAAGCCATTTTTGTCTTCCTCTACCTTGCTTGCTCTGTAGCTGGTATCACTGGGAGTCCTCTGATAACAGAAGTAGTCAATCTGTTTTGTCTTGGCAACACTTGTTACTTTTTAGAAAGAAAAAAAAGTAAATTTAAAACCCCACAACTTTAATCTTTGCATCTTCCTGGAGTTGCTTACTTTTTTTGTTTGGTTGGTTGCTTGGTTATTTCACTTCTACTAAACAATCTAAAACCTTTTTTTAATTACAGGGCTTCAAATGAACTTATAGAGAGATAATAATGTGATAAGGGAATTTCAGTCAATGTAATTTTACCTGGGAGATCGGGCATGTTGGCTACAACTTGTACACTGAACTTTCACTAGAGCAGAAGGGAAGTGAAAATTTTGTTTTCCTTGGCTTATGGTACATCACATTGATGAAGGAAACAACATGCACACATATGGATGCTTTCTACTTATTTAACAACTTGCAAATAAAGGCAGAGAAAAAAAAATCCAGAAAAGTGCTGGTTTTGCTTGTATAATATGTTGAATAGATTTCTGACTTAAAATGCCCATTGGAACCTATCTGATGCTCCACACAAGAATTTTGTCCTGATATCGCATCTAAACCCACTCTCTGTCAGTATAAAGCCATTCTCCATTGTCCTCTCTCAAGATGGCTTTGTAAAAAGTCCCTTTCCATCTTTCTTGCAGAGCCTCTTTAGAAACTGGAAGGCTGCTGTAAGGTCTTCCTGAAGTCTTCTCTTTTTCAGGCTTCTCTTTCCAATTGTTGCATAGAATAATAGAATTACAGAATATACTGAGTTGGAAAGGGACCGTTTGGATCTAGGATTACTGAATCCAACTCCTGCCCCTGTACAGGACACCCCAAGAGTCACACCCTGTGCCTGGAAGTGTTGTCCCCAAACACTTCTTGAACTCTGTCAGGCTTGGTTCTGTGACCACTTCCCTTCCAAGCCTATTCTAGTGTTCAACCACCCTCTGGGTGAAAAAGGTCTTCCTGATACCCATCCTTAATCTTCTCTTATATAGAGAGCATGCAGAAAGTATTATTTTTGTCTTTCAATATTTTGTTGAACAAATTAAAGAATATTTTACACATGAAGTAAAAAAAAAAGGTAAAATGCTTTTTAGATCAGCTTTTAAACCAATCAAGAAAGTGTTTACTTCAATGTCTGAATAGAATGGAGGTTACAGCTGAAGTGATGGAGGGATGGTGTGTGGGGATACTTCACTGTTTTCTTATGGAAATGTTAACAAGATGGTTTACCAAAAATAAAAATGGGCAAGAGCTAGGGCAGCTTGAAGGAATTCAAAATCTTCTGATTTGTGCTAGGACTTAGACTGAGGTGCTCTAGCAGCAGACAGGCAGAACACCAAACAGAATGTAGCCCCTACTGATGTGAGTAGTTACCTGAAACCACAACTTTTCCTGGAAAAAAAGAAAAGGAACTTTATCTTAATGTGAATCTTTTCCACTGCAGAGAACGAATACCTTTTATTGCCACTGTTGTTTAAATATTAGCTTTTATAGTTCACTTGCCAGAAGCAGTATTTGCTGTATTTTATTAAAAAAAGCTGAAGTTTACCTCTGTAGTTTGTATGTCAAAAGGATGCTCTTCTGGCAGCTGTGAGAATACATGGCATGCAAAGGTGTAACAACTGGCTGTTTTTATTGTGCTGGGACACTGTGCATAGTGTCTGTATATGCATGTGTGTGCATACATGTACATTTATGCTAACAAACACAGCATTTCAGAGGGATATTTTATTTGGTCAGGTTAATTCTTATGCATAGGTCCTCTGAACCTGAATAACAAGAAAATATTTGAAAGAAGACAACTTCCATGACTCTAGGTCTTCTGTTGATTGTAATACTCTTGAGTCATAGAGAAGCAGCAGGCAACTCTCAGACCAGGAAGAGGACTTGAAGAAACTCTGCAGTATTTTTGGGATCATGCTATGTGTGTGTGTGTGATGACTTCCCAGCTTGCTGTGCATCCAGTAAGGGAAGAGGGTAGAAAAATCTAAATCTGTTTACAGCGTGAATTTAGAAGTTTGAATCCAGAGGAGCTGCAGTGTGATTTCTTTATTTAAATTATTTTTATAGATGATTACAAGGAAAGATATTCTAAATTTTTTTAAGTGATGTCTGCAAGAATGTATGCACTTTCTTTACTACTAATATTTTTTTGGTAACATTTCCTCCTCAACTCGTATGCCTTTTATAGCTCTGTTTTCTTCTGAAACTGAAGTGCTGTTGATTTCTTCAAAATCAGGGTTTCCTTGTGGTCTGTGAGGGTTGTGGCATGAAACCTCAGTGGTTCAGCTGGCATGGTGAGGTCAGTAGAGAAGTCCTTGCAGTAGTGATGTCAGTGGGAAATGCTTTGATACTGCTCTCTCTCTGGAATAATGAAAGCTGTGTGAGGTAACTGCATTGACTAAGGGCTGTTTAAGCCCTTGGCTGAAGGCAGAGTAGTGGGACCTGAGGAGGCCACAGCTCATGGTGTCTCTTGCTTCTGTGCCATGATGTTTCAACAAGCTGCTGCACTGGCAGAGTCTGGTTTCTCTTGGTGTTGGGACATGTGTTGGATCCTTTAGAGTCCAAGGATGAGGTAGGAAGCTTTTTCTGCTTGGGGACCTTTAGCAGGTGGTCTTCACTTCAGACCAGGTGCTTGTTTACCTGACAACTTTGATGCACTTGTGTTGTCAAAGCCTCTGAGCTTCTGCCAGCTGTGATCAAAGTCAGGCAGATGCTCAAAAATTGCTGGGAGATACATGGATGGACACACACATGCATTGCACTCAGCATGATTGCATTAGCCTTGTCCTCTTAAGAAACAGATGAAAGCTATATAATTTAATGGTTGGATACGAGTTCTGTGAGTGGTAATGAGAACAATGCTGCCTCCACCACACCACACAAAGCGCTGGCTTCTGAGGGCCTCTTTGAAGTGTTGGGGACAGGCAGAGCATTGCAGTGGTGAGACGTCTGCAGTGTGAGTAAACACATGTTTAAGCATTGCTTAAGTGACACTGACATTTGTCTGTACCTACTTTCTATTCAAGCATCTGGTTGGAATAAGCTCTGTGGGAGAGAGGCTACCTATGGTCCTCGAGCTGATGGAGACAGAGGCTGAGACACATCCATGTCTGTAATGACAAGCTGTGGCCCCAGATGTGTGTTTTACATGGTTGTTTAGAGCTTTCCTTTCCATTTCTCAGCCGTTGCACAGATTTCCTCGGCACCAGTTTCCAGAGGCTGTTGTAGCTGACGCAAGAGCTCTGAAAAGTTGCAAGGACTGGTGACTGAAAATGCAGTTTTCAGCTGTCAAGCTGAGCAGCTGCTGCAGCAGACTGGGCAAAGCAAGCAGGCAGGCTTCTCTCTGCCCAGGTGTCTTACAAATTTTGGAAATGGGAAAGCTGTGTCGTCCCGTGGTAAAAATAACATTGCTGTATACCTTTCTAAAATGAAGCCAGCATGAAAATGTGGGGGAAGTTAAAAATTTGGTCAGAAAGAAGAAAGGCGTGGTTTGATTCTGTTTGAAACAATCTTAGGCCATAGGTGTCACCAGAGGGGTGAATAGATTGACTGTGTGGCTTCTCTACCAGAACTCAGAGTGAGAGCGGAGTTAAGAACTGTCACATGTATAAAAGATGATTTTATTTTAGTCAGGGTAAAGACAACCCAGGGTTCTAGCTAAAAATATTGTATGTTGCTAGCAAGTGTGCACTGGTTTTTTTTTTCAGTAATATGATGGAGAAAATGGTCTTTTTTGGCATAGCAGCACACAGAATACTGTGCCTGCATGCATCCTGACCTTTGGGAATGTTTTTTGATCTTTAATTACAGACCATGGACTGAGTAATGTGAGAGGTCTGTATTATATAGATATATAAAGCCTTACTGGTATGTGCAAGAGGAGAGAGTTTAAACTGTGGGGTATTTTTCCTCTGGCTTTCACTTGCTTAATCATATAAGTCCATGATTTTTCTTAAATGAGTAACTATAACAATGCCTGCATAGAAATGTTTTTGTTACTATTTAGAGGTAAACGTTTTGTAGAAGGCACATACCCCTTTGCTTTGATGCCCAGCTCAAGATACATGTTTTGCTCTGCCTGTTTCTGCTCTATCTATGTGGGTTTCCACCTTGGGTGCATCCCTGTGTTCTGACTGGCCAGAGTCCCATTCTGCTGTGGGTCCTGGCTGTAGCTGGGCACCTCCCTCTGATGAAGGTTTGGGAAGTGCCTCTCAGTCCCATCAGACATGCATCATACTACTATGTTTGGCTCCATCTCTGGGTTTCTTTCTATGACTTCAGCATTGTTCTTATACCTGTGAGGCTCTTGTTCAGTGCTATGGGGAGGATTTTGACAATTACACCAGGACCTTTCAGGAAATATCATTTTTATTTGACATTACTGTAATTTTGGCATTTGCAGCTGTTTGTGCAGCAGTGAGCTAAGAGGCTGCAGTGGGGTACTTGAAGCCTCAGATCTGGTTAAAGTAATAGTTAATGGCTATTGCAGATTTACTCTGCTCTTGAGCCAAGAAGGGACGAATGCTGGGAGCCAAATTTGAAAGCTCGTCACAACCACATGGAATGGAAAAGCAGTCTCTGAGACATATTGATAGCTTCAGATGACGGAAATGATATTTATTGCCATGGACAGTAAAATTTATATATATTAAAAAAATGCAAACTTTGGAGAACGATGGGAAGCAGTGACAGGAAATGCCTTAGAACAAATTTCTAGAAGAAAAAGTGGCCGGAGGAAGCAGCTTCAGTGAAAATGTTTTATTTGTTCTGATCTGGGGGCCAAATGATAGAGTATAAGATAAGTCAACTTCTGAAATATCCTTTCCCTTCCCTCAGTAGAAGTTACCTCAGCTTTGGTGTATAACCTAAATGTTCTTCCCTGCATAGCTTTGTAATTAGAAATATTGATGTATTTTCAGAGAACTATTTAACTGAAAGCTTTCCTCCAGTTAAAGCATGATGAAATAGCCTAAAATATCTGGTAAATATTGCCCTATTTTCTTGAGCAAGTAAAATTTGTGTATCATATTCCTCATGTTCTCTACAACATGAATTTCAGTATTTAAGAAGCCTAGCCAAGTATTAACTGGAATACTAGTTTTTTACAGTAGAAAATTGAAATAGATGCAGGGTTTTTTTAAAATTACAGTTTCTCCCCTGGTTTTTCCAGCCCCCTTGTTGCTTTCTGATGGTGCTGCCTAAATACTGGGAAGCAGAACTTCATTTTAAATAAGAAAAATAAAGCAGACTACATTATATTGGTTAAACTGCTAGACATAATAGATACTATAGGTAGGAAATTTTGGAAAATGGCAATGAAAGAGGTAGGGGTTCCTTCAAAAGTCCAGAGTTATGTAGTTCTATTAAAAAAAAATCATATAATCTGTTAATTTAGAACATAGGTGCATGCATTTTGTCTTGGGTCTGTCAGGGAGAGGGGAGGAAGGGTTTGCTTCTGGTTTTTTTCTTCCTTTGGTATAGCAGGTGGGGAAGCTGCAGAAAGAAGAGATTTAGCCAACTAAACTTGTGTGGAGTTAAAAATTCTCTTCAAAACTGCTTTATATAGAAAACTTGCTTTTGAACTGAACCTTAGCCAAATTACTTTCTGCAGAACTATTTTGACATGTCAAAAAAAGGGGGGAAATGAAGGGAAACTCAGTCTTTTCAGCATAAGTCAGAAAGTTTAATATATGATGAAGGTGGATGTGAGTTTATTGACAGACTATAGTGGAGCATCTCGAGGAAGGCTGGGGTGAATGAGTGGCTCAGGGAGCAGGGTTCAGTGTTTTGGGGTCTCAGACAGGTACTGAGGAAAAGGTGAGAGTGGCCAAGCTTTGCCAGCAGCCAGTGACCATGGGTTAGGGCAGTATATGAGGCAAGGATATGATTTAATATATGTGTATGTAATATCTAAAAATACTAACATAAATTTTAAATTTAGCTGAATTACTTGATACATTAAATTAAAGAGAAAGGGAGCTGTAAAAGCCAGAATCATAGAATCACTTAGGTTGGAAAAGACCAAGAACTTACAATAGAAAAAAAATGTTGAAAGAGTAGTTAGGGGAGGGGGGGAAATAAAAGCAAAAAAAAAGCACTGGCATTTCTTGACTTATTTTGCAAACTTCACTGTGGTAGGTAGATGTTATAATCACCAAACTCGGAGCTGCTTGTGCAAACTTGCAGGCTGTGACCCCAGCCCAGCTGAAGGGAACAGCAGAGCTCCTGTTGACTGGCCTGGGCCCAGACTCTGCTCCAAATCTGAGGTTTTTTCCAGCACTAGTCACAGCAAATCCCAGGGGCTCCACCACCAGCTGCTTTGGGCTTGGTTCTGGATCCCTCCTGCCTTTGGAGAGCAAGGGTGGCACGTGGTGTTTGGCAGTGCTGGTGTGGCATGTGTGAGGTGGGAAGAGGTGGCAGGGCTGTGTACCTGTGAGATTTGAAGGCACAGAAAGCTCTACATGTCATGATCATTTAAGCTGCTGTGCACTTAGCACTGAAAGTTTTATAGAAAGGCAAAATATACAATTCAATTAGAATTGCTGCAATGCAATCCAAGTTGATCTAGTTTCTCCCACATGAGCTGACCACAATTTTAAGCTTGGCATAGCCTGAAAGCTTGAGGAATGTATTTCCAGTAATTGCCAGGCCACTTCATTGTTTCTGTGTATACATAAACACTAGGCTGTGATCATAGTGGTCATGCTTGAGCTGCTATCTGAAATTCACTTGTGCTATAGGGATTGACTAATCTGGTTCATACTGACAGCAGTTTCCATTTACTGTATTAGCTCTCTTTGACTGTTAGTGCCATGCGACTCCAGCTAGACTCAGAAAACAAAAACTGTTAAGAAGTACTCGGCACATGAGTCACACAGCAGAAAACCCATGTGTCATCACGGGATCCATAACTTGTCAGCTCAGGAAATCAGGCTGAGCTGCAGAAGATCCATTTATAAGATGCCAAGAGTACCAAGCACCTAGTGAGGAACAACAGGCAGCGATTCAGTTTTTAATCATATGGCAGAGGAATAGCAAAGAGTTGGTCTTCTGCAGCCTCAGGGCATGCTCTTACTTGGCCTACATAAGTTTCTCTCTTGCTTTTTGTTTCTCTGAATGCTGTGTGCAAGAAAGCTAATTCCTAAAAGCTGCGTCCTTTTTTTTCCCAGCCAAAGTCCCCTGTGAAGTCAGTAGGTTTGGGCTTTTTTCATATTTCAGCTTCAATCTATGCAGCTGTTACCACTTCTTTAGTGCTGGGCAAACTAAAGCTCCCATTAAAACCTGGTGCACTTCTCTATTCCTTCCTAGAAAATCCATTTCTGTTAGGTTTTTGTCAGGGTATTGATTGCTGGTAATTTAATGTGTCTCAACTCTGAAAAGCTGTTATGACAGTTTCACATGCTAGTGCAGTCTTTTATTTCCCTATTCACAGAATAAAAATTGAAGATTTTCCTCACTGGAAACTATAATATATAATTCAGCTAGCATCATCCCTCTCAGTAGCCAGATGCTGCAAATTTCAGCAGTTGAACAATTATTTTAAAATAGCTCTGTCTGTAATTATTTGACCTGTTCTTTGTTACACTGCCATAAAACAATTAGCCCAACTAAACAAATCTGTAGGCAGCAGAGCCAAAATTTATGGAAGGATGTGATTAAGTACCTTCAATTCTGTACATAAAGTTAAGCCTGTGCTTAGGTGAGAAGTGGAGAAATGCTTGGGATCCTCAGTATCTCTGCCACTTGCATCAGAGGAGCTAAGGTCTGTATATAACCCAGATAGAAATAAAGTGACCTTCTTTCCTATGTTTCTGTGCCAGCCCTGTCCCTGACAACCTTCACTGTGCTAAGGAAAGCAAAACTTATCAGCCCCCTTGCTGACTGCTGCTTCTTCTCCATTTTGGGTTGAGCTGACCCTGCTGGGGAAGGTGCTTTTTCAGGCAAGGTCTCCACAGTGCTGTTTAGAGTGAGATGAAGACCATTGTAAATCCATGGGCAGTCTCACTGCTTTTCCCTGGCTCCCATCACAAAATAACAGGCTCTTTCTGCTGCCAGTCAGTGTGTGACTCAAGGAGTAGAAGTACCTGATGGGGAGATTAAAACTGAAGTTCTCTACATAAGTTCTCTACATGGGTAAAACAAGGAAGTTATAGAAGGGAAATAAGACCGTATTTGTATTTCCTTTACTTTGAGAATTCTGTACTGCATTATACTGCTGAAACAACACTTTGTAGGTTGCAAATCCAAGTGTGCCTGACTTCAGAAATGTTAAATATAAGAGTTACCCATACGCTTTTTGCTCAGTGCTGGTAAGGGGAGCTTTCCCCATAAGGTATCACTTTTATTAGCAGCATCCCCAGCCTGACTCCCAGAGCATCCTGGTTTCCTGCCCTCACCAGCACTGACTCTCCTCTCCTGCTGTCTGGTCAGCATCAGCTCAAGGCTTTGCCCCTCTCAGTGCTGAACTGCTCTGATGGTTTGAATGAGAGGAACAAGCTGAGGTGACAAATTACAGGTTGATTGGTATGAAAAGTTCCCAAATTATTTGTTGCTCTGGTTTATTAGTGGCAGTAGATCTGAAGGTCAGGGGAACTGGATACAATGATGTTGCAGTAGATAACTCTCTTCTGTCTTCAGAATAGGTGTGTGTGAGGTGGTATGTGATGCAGACCTTGCTTCAGACCATGAGATTTTCCCCATTGCCTTTCATGAGGAGGCCTGCACTGCTTTCCTTCTGCCAGCTTTCAGCTCAAGCACTGTAGGGAAAAGTAAAGGATTAGGATGTGCCACACAAAGCAAAGTGTGATTTATTCTCTAGTTAGTTGATATTGATGTGAAATTATCAAGTCCATTGTTAGTGAAAGCCGAAACCTGGCACGATTTTAGTCCAGCTAAATTCAAATATATAGTTCCACAGAAACATGACAAAGCACTGCAGTGATAGTTACAGACATACAGAATAAAGGAGAATTTATGGGTGTGGGGCTTGTCTCAATGGCAGACAAGGGACAGTTTGTAAAAAAGAGGAGGGAAGACCTTAAAAAATAAGGAAGCCATCCAACTGCATTCCATATGCAGAGAAAACAATTTCCATGCCTCTTATCAAAAATGTGTTAAATCAGCTAACATTGATATAACTTCAAGCAATTAGGAGCATGCTAATAATGATATGAGTCTTCAGCTGTAAATAATTACGCTGCCTCAAGGCTATGCTTTAATTTTTGGCTTGCTGTATCTATAAACAATAATCAAACTGCAAAGCAAGTTGTGTTGTTTTTGTTCACAATTTGTGAAATGATTTCTGTACCCTACAGTGATGCTGATGGCTATTTTGACCTTCAGGAACTCCGGCCTGTGAGGCTAAGAGCTAATGTGTACTTCCATCGATCTGAGTTACAGGCACACAGCAGGTTACTGTGCCTGTTCTTCACAAGTACAAAAGCTGCTATCGTCAATCAGTGTGTGTTGTGAAAAGGGGGCTTGCTGCTGAGACTCAATAAATAGGGACATTAGGAGGAAATGTTATAATTGCTGCTACCCACATCTTGTTAATGAGTAATGTACAGTTAGACTCCATGCAATTGCAGCTAAACTGTTTATACAATTTATTCTTATGTTGCAACTAACATTTAACATAATGAAGTATCATAATTGCAGCCATTAAAGTCAAGATTAAGATTTGTTTAATTAGAATTAAGAAAATGTAGAATAGACTTTGAAAATGTAGGGTTTACTGGGTAGAATGTGCAGCATGTAGAGAAATTCAGAGAATGGGCATTAAAGAGCTTTGTTTGTGGAAAACCATGCTGGTAGGTCGTGATTCTTCTGTCACTTACCCTGCTTTTGGAGCAGCTCTGTGCAAAATAAGCAAGGCACTGATGCAGGTGTAAAAATAAAAATACAGCCTGGCCTTAAGTTCTGACTCTGATTTTTAAATCTTGTGGTTAAATGTAAAATGGTATTTGTCTAGAATGCAATCTGTATTCCTGCTATTAGAAGGCTTCCTATTCCAGTGTTAAATCACACCATCCAACTAGAGACCCTCTGTTTTGTCCCTGATGTTTATCTGAAACAAATTTGCATTAATGGAGAACTAGGAAGGGAATAACTCCTTAGACATGTTACAGAATAGTCTTGCATATATAGTGTTTTAGGAATTAAGTAAGTAATTGCTCTCAACTGTCTAAAAGCATTCCACAAATGCAAATTTGGATTCAAGAAAGCACTAGCATTTAGGAAAAAACTGATACTGATTGCCTAAAGTGGAAATAGTGTGAAATATTTGTGTCAATTGCCATCATCTTAATCATCTTTTGGGTGTGTAACAACATTCAAAGATGCCAGAAATACCTTAAGGCTTAAAAATGGAATAAAGCCCCATGCCTGACTTCAGAGTAGACAATACACTGGAAAAGTCAAGTTGTTTTTGACACAGCTCAATTAGCTTGGAAGGGCTGTTGGGTGGGATGTCTCTCCCAGGGCTGCTGTGTCCCCAGGAAACACAAGAAACCACCACCATCAATAACCTCACCTCTATTTAGAGAAAAGTGTATAGCAATGCAAATAATACTTTGGTTTTAGTTTGGCTAAGAAGTGAATGTTGATAGTAGCACCTGTATTTTAAAAAGAATTGCAAAACTTTTGTTTTACTTTCACATTGTGATTTCAAGTTCTTTTTCTTCTAAAGCTAAGGGGCAGGGCCTGAGTAGATTTGGCATGGTTTGGCTAGTTTGGCATGTAATGTGTAATGGTTTTGTTTTGGGATACTCTGAATTCTCTTGTGAGTAGAGTGCTGTACAGATCATAATTGGCCAATATATGATGCCCAGGAAAAACATAAGTGTTTTTATTCTTTTCATTAGTTCTAGAAGCTTTTAAGACAATATGTTTGTGTGTTACATTCAGGTTGCATTTTCAGCTTACTGAGTAAATGTATTGTTGTGAAGGTTTTGATAATGGCATATTAAGGAACTCACTGGTCATAAATGCTGAAGTCAAATGTGATAATTTATGCAGAGAATAATTATAGATGACAAACAAACAAAGGCCAATTAGGACGATTACTGCTGTATTGTCAAATCAAATGAAGTTTTTATCATTCTTGGTTTCTCTGAAATAAATCACAACTTAAACCTGTTGGTCAACATTTTGAAAAAAAATGAACAGAACAACTGAGAATATTTGTATGATGCTGAAGGTTACTGACAAAGTCAGTGCTGGTTATCTAAGAAATAGAAGATCATTGATTCCCTTTAGAAGGATTTCTATAAATATGGAATAAAATTGACATTGATTTCCTTTTTTTTGGGTGGGGAAACCCTTGTACTGTAAGATAAGAGATATATTCGAGTCTATTTGATTAAGCTTGCAAGACACAGTGAGCTGTGCAGTGGCTGTACGTATATTCTTGGCTTTCTTTCAATATATACAAACTAGGAGCTCTCTGATAGCATTAAAGGCTGTATTTCTAATGTAAGATAGAACATTTCTACCTGAAACATGGTAGTCTTGTTCTCACACATGAGGCATGCACAAGTAATGTGGATTCCTCCAGTGACTTCACGTTTTACTGGAATGATTTTGTTTTGAAAACTAAGGACCATTTATAGTTCTGTTGTCTGAACTTTTGGAGACACACTGAAATATCTTCATGGTTCTTTAAAGACCCTTTTCACCTCACAGTTTATTTCCAATTATCTTATCTGAAAGGCCCAATTCTGAAATGGCTTGGAAAACAACCTTCCTTTTCTTCATTGTCTGTTAGTTATTTTGACCTTCCCTTTCTACGCCAAATCATGGCCCAGGGAACCAGATGCACTACTCTCTCTTAATCTCACAGATCTGATGCAAATAGCCAGTGGGGGAATCCTCAAACTAAGGGCTACCTGGGAGAGGACTGGAAACAGCTGTCTGAGTTATCAAATGAGACCTTGGTAATCACAGACAGCACATCACTAATCCAGAGAAAAATGTTATTTCTAATGGAGTACTGAGATGCTGTACCATAGCTGTCTTGAAAGCTATAAAGACCGCTGAGAAGCACTTTAACGGAGATCTTCTCATCAGCATCCTAAGTCTCTGCAGTAGCAGTGGATTTCCAAAGGTAGGTTTTCCTGGTGGTTATAGGCATGGACGAAAATTACCCCTCCCAGTCATTGTCAAATGGACCTAAAGGAATATCTTGCCTGAATCTAAACTTGGTGACAAGGTTAGTCCTGTGTGAGAAGAACATACCAGATAGTCACCCTGAAGATTTTGAATAGCCCTAGGAGCATCAGACCACCTTGTCTTCATCTGTGGAATCTCTTCTCTTCCTCCCCAAAAATCAAGCTAGGCATGAAATAGAGGAGGGGGATAAAAACTGCCTTTGCCCTCTCATTTTTTTGCAGCCAACAACTGATAGTTTTGCTCTAGAGTGCTCCAGATTCCTTGGTTAAAAAAATAAATATTGTTCTAGGGCTAAGGCAGGTACTGTAGAAGTGAAGTAGACACATTAAACTGTATTTTTTCACAAATCAGAATGTATTCAGTATCTTCCCTTCTGCCATTTGGAGAAGACCCTTTCCTGGGTAGCATAGATTCCTTGTGTTTTACTGGGCTTTACTTTACTTCCTAGTCCCACCGTGTGTGTTTCTGTGGGGTTAAAAACACGAAAGTAATAAGCTTGATGCCGATTGTATCTCCATTAAAGCTATTGTGCCAGAGTAGGTAGCACAAAGGGTTTCCAGCTGGGTGCTACCCCACTGAGCTGTGTTGTTGCAGCTCTCTTTGTCCGTGGCGCCTGGGATGCTGGTGTCCTCAGCTGACTCCAGCTGAAATGGGTAAAACAGCTCTTGGCAAGTAATAATGTCCCACTGCAAGGCTGTGCCTGCAGCCAGAGGGGGATGCTCAAAAATTAACTAACCCACCCTGCCCCCTCCTCAGCCAGACCTCTGTTGGCACCCTATGAAATTAAGGGGTGTGACCCCTGTCATGCCCTGTGAAATTATTCTGTCTTTTATATCTCATGAGAAAAGGCAGTTTTGCTTTTGCTAAACTTGGCCATCTGGTAAAAGAAAATAATAGCGCAAGAAATATTTGTCGTCTTGCAGCAGGAAAGGAGAACCAAACTCTGTTATAGGATGTCTCTTTAGCCTGGAGTCCAATGATAATGACTGCAGAGAAGCAATTTTAGTACTTCCCAATGATTACAGGTTTATAGTTTCATAATTATTTAATGCTTGTTAGATATATCTGTTTAAGTACCCTTCTTCTGATGTAAGATCTCTTGCTAAGCTAATTTGGAGTGACTCCCTGCCAAATCAATATCAGTCTTCTGGCAAATATTATTAAATATTTGTTTGATACCTATTTACAAGTAGGAAAATAATTTTGCTGCCAAGGGATTGTAAATGTGTGAAAAAACACTCTGACAGCTTACTTCACTCACTGTCTACAAGCTGGCGTCTGCATGCCAAAGTTGGAAGACTAAGATGAAGAACATAATTAAGGAAACATATGAAGGCTAGCACAGGGTTTGAGATTAATTAGCTGCGCGTCAATAATCTCATCAATATCCGATTAACAAATGACACATTGCCCAATGAAACATATTGATTCATTCACACTCCACACTGTTAATAAATTGAAGCTGCTTTGCTAAATGAGAAAGCTGACAAAATAATAGCTTCCTAATACTTCTCCAGTATTGTGATAAAAACATAAAATTAGCTCAAAGTATACTTAATTTAGCAGCACTGTCACTACATTTCTGAAGCTTGTTAGCACAATAGTGGGAAAGATTTTTTAATAGTCTAATTGTGAGGATGGATGCATTAATACAGGGATGTATGAAAAAGTAGAAATGGAAATGTTATATGTTTGTTTGGAACAGGGTTCTTAGATAATGTGTTTTGGCAGAGGTGGCATAAACCTTCTGTATAAGTTTGGGACTGGAATTTTAATGAGCTTTTTTTTACCTTTTTTCTTTTTTTTTTTTTTGGCAGTGGCATTTGTTCTTTCACTCATTTAAGTAGAAGTGGTATCAATATTCTGCTTTGTGTAGACCAGGTTAAAAAACTGTGATTTTTTTGATGAGGAAAATTCAGAAACCTTGAAAAAAGGTTTCAGATGTGAAAGTCAAGGAGCCCTGTTTTCCCCTCCTATGCCTTGAGACACCCAGTGTGTTCCTACAAGCGGAGATCATCATAAAAGTGTGAAAAATGTCTGCAGATAAAAGGTGCTATTTACTTCTAAAACTGTCAAAAGAATTCAAAACTACAGAAAAAAATCAGGAGCATAATGTGTTTTTGCTGTAGGACTAATGCTGCCTCTTTGGTTTCTTATGGTATTTGAAACAATATCATCACAGGACTATTGCAGTAGCAATACACATATGTTAATGTTTGGTCCTTCTGTATTTGTCTCTTAACTAACTGTCATTAACTTTTTGGGGCTCCATGATATGCTGAATGACTTGGAACAACTAATGATTTTATTACCAATCTTAATATTTAGAGTTCCCTGTGGAGCGGTGTATGGTTCTTAATGAAACCATTATTTACAGGATTAAAATCTCTTGGCAAATTTCTTTTCTTCCAACTGCACTGAAATTAACACGTTTGTGGTCCATCTTGGGGAAAAAAACCAAACCAGTTCTGTGTAATGTATAATGCTTAATTCTGGTTTCTTTAAATGAATTATCTCTAAAATGTCAACAATCAGAAATGCAGTTTAGCACCCTCTACTCTAGATCAATTAAGGATAGCCTGCTACTGCAAATTATTTATATTTGATTTGATTCTATGTTGTCTTAGGAACAATTCTTGTAATGAGTAATTATTTGAATATATATATGTACTTGGGTACTCCTGCCAAAACAGGAACCATGAATTTTTAACAGTAAGTCATGAAGGATGTCCTTGTAATCAACCTTGGAGTGTTAGATGATACTATTAAGGGCTTTATCTGAAATGGATACATGAATAGATATTTACTTATAGGAAGAAAAAAGAATATAAAATTGGGTCTCTGGCTGTGTTTACAGCCTGTGGCAGTCACTGGGTAAGAATTTCACTTGGTGCAAATTCAATTTCAGATTTTAGAAGATTTTTGACACCAGTGGGTATCATGTTGGTTAAACTTGTGTCATGTTTCTCATACACTCACTGTTTTAAAACTTACCCTCAAAATACTCTACTTTGACAGATATCCTCAATTTTCTGAAGTACTTATATATTAAAAAGCAGTGACCTGAGGTTTTGTCTTGACCTTCAGACTGAAGGAGCATTTGGAGAACTCTGGTGGTGCGTAGCTCACTGGCATGTGATGTGTGAATCAACATGACTGACTTACCTCTCTTAAGAGAAGTCCATGGTGACCATCTGCAACATCCACTGAAAGCAATATAAAGTTTCATGTCCTTCTGCTGTCTCATGATGGGGATGCTTTGCATGCTTTGACTAGACACAAATCACAGTAAGATCTCTCTCCATCATGTAGATGAACAGTACTCAGGAACAGTGACTTCTCTGAGGGGCACATGTCCATCAGATATCATGAATGGGACTCCAGAGTAGTTCAGTCAATAGCATAGCTTCTGACAGTAGTGACAATATTCCAAAAGAAATTAATTAGGGTGAGGATACACATCTGCCTCCAGGGAATGATCCTCAGAAGCCAGCAGGAGGAAAACCTAATTGGAAGTGTCAAAAAAAAAAGGAGGGAAAAAAATTAAAAATAAAAAATCCATTGCTATTAGACCTACAGCATGCTAAGACTTGAAGGAAAACTATGTGAAGCTTGTGAACTTTAGCTGGTGACTGGAGCTTTCTGTCATTTACCTGACAGTCTCTCAGTGAAACTTGTCTTGTTATGAAAACGGGGATCTAGCAGCTGTTTCTTGTGTGATTCCTCTTTCTTTCTCTTACCTGCTCTATTTACAATTCATTTGAATATCTTTACAGCCTTTCTCCAAACCCAGCCATGGTTCAGGAGACCATGGTAATTTTCCTGATTTAGGTAGCAGACTTGGAGAAATGTGCTCTTTCCCCTTCTTTGGTCTGAACTTGTATGGACTGTCCAGCTCCTCCTACTCATCTCATCTACACTTTGAAAAGTACTAAAGACTGAGTGAACATTGAGGAAAATCAAATTAGCCCTAAGATCGGCACTGCTCCTTGGTTTCTCATCATGCAAAATTGCTAATAGCAACTAGCATCCCTCAAATTTTTCCTTGATGTGTTTTTCCAAACTTAAGGACTCCCTGAGCACGTGGTGCTCCATGTGTGTTCAAAGGCTTTGCTGGGCTTCTCTTCCAGAAAAGATTCTGCCTTTTTTTAGCCCTGTGTAAATTTGTATCATCCACAATATCTTGTGACAGGAATACTTAACTACATGGCATGCGGGAAGTAGTCCTCTTTACTTCAGACCTGCTACCTGTTAATGTCATTGAGTGACTGGTAGTTCTTGCATTACAAGAAACAGTGAGCAAAAGCTGTTCTTTTCAAAGCTCTCACTGGTTTACAAATCTGTCAGGTGCCCCCTCAGATCTGTTTTGCAGACAAAGAATTTTAGACTGTGTAGTTGTTTCTTAGAAATTATTCATTATCTTTGAACTTCTTTCTTCTTTCTCACATACTTTTGCTAGTTTTGTTATACCTGTATTTGTGCTCATGCTTGCTATTCTAGCTGTGCATCAAAGACCTGACAGTGCAGAATGAGACTGTGACTATTACCTCTGTAGTAATTGGCAATAAGTCATCAGACTGCCTAATCACAACCTTTGCTATACAGTCTATGCTACAGTGTATCACCTGTGTTATGTCTGGACTAATTTTTTAATTGCAATATCTACTCTATTTGTAATTATAGTTTGGTGTTTTCTATCATCTTACTCTTTCACCTGGATCTGTTGGTTTTGCTTGCCATTTCTAATGTCCTGGTGTATTCTGTTATAGGCTTTGAAACCTCAGTGGTAATTTGGACAAAAAATGGGAGGGTGAAGGGGGATGGAAAGTCCTAAGCTGCTGTTTCTTTGGGAAAAGACTTTTCTAAAAGTGAGACGGCAAGTTATTTTTTTGGTCCTTTTCTGTCTTTTTGTAAGGGACATCAGGATGCAGGATACATGACAATTCTACTTCTTCCTTTTGAGCGTCTCTTTCAGGCATTTCCAGAATTCTGGGCACAGTCAGCTTCCTGGTTCCTTAGTGTTAATAGCTATAGCTTCACCTGTACTGTCTTCATGGGTAAAGGCTTCCTTTGGATCTGTTAAAGTCCCAGCTTTTACACTTCTTGCTAATCCCAGCTGTACAGAGCTCATCTTCAGGGCCTGTGTCTCATCTTAATTTCCTGTTAATTCTCAAGTCAACAACAAGGAAAAGATCCCTTCTATGTCATATTCCAACCTGCATGACAGATGATAATAGGGTGTGTAATGATGCTCTGTCCCTACAGGCCTCAAAGTTTTCGCTAGGGACATTATTTTGTTGCAGTTCTACACCTTCCTGTGCTATAAGACCAGGTGGGGGAATACCCTTTGCCTTCCATCAGGGTGAAGGTGGTGGTGTGTTGCATGGGGTTGAAAGTTGAGGAAAACAGACTGAATGTGCTGTGATGGTACCAGCAAATCCTGTACCTCACTTAGAGAAAAGAGGGGTCCCTCTTTTAATTTTTTCTCAGAAGGAGACCAGACTGAAAGAATCATAGAATGGCTGGGGTTCAAAGGGACTTAAAGATCACTAAGTTTCACCCCACTGCCATAGGCAGGGACACCTTCCAGTAGAGCAGGTTGCTCAAAACCCCATCCAGCTTGGACTTGAATATTTCCAGGGGTGGGACATCCACAGCCTCTCTGTGAAAGAGTTCCCCATGCCTTACCACCCCCACAGTAATGAATTTCTTCCTAATACCTAATCTAAATATACTTTTTTGCAGTGTTAAAAGTGACTGAGGTTGACAGCCATTGTTTTATTCACTGATGTTGGACAGTAAGAGATGGGGATGGATGGGCCAGCTCTATGTATAGAGCTCCAAGAACCTGTGCTGAGGGGTCTTTGCTGCATCTCAGGTATTTTGTTTGTTCTCCAATTGCAATGTGGGATCTAGAAACTTTCACATGTGCCCTTCCACCCTCCTTCTTTTAGCTCACCTATAAATGTTTTGGGAAATGAACGTCTGTTCCAGAGTGTTGTGCACAAAAGTTCTTGGCATAGACACTAATACACATGGTGTCTTTGGGCAGACTTGTTAGATGCATATATCATTTGAACTGACTTCAAGTTAATAGGGTAAGTAACAGAAATTCAGGGTTTCCTTCATGTAAACTCTGGCTTTTTTGCTATATAGCCTTCATTGGTTGGTGGTAACTCACTGAAATGGTAATTCTTAGAATTAGACTCTCAAAACAAAAGGCTCATTTTTAAATAACCAAATCCAGCAATCACAAAGAATGTAGCTTTTGAAAAAAATGTCTTGTTTCCTTGAATCACATTTTCCTGCTAGTACTCAGCCCTTTATTGATGACAGATAGAAAAGGCTGTTGCTTGTGTTAGTTGTAAACTTCCCTTTGTCAGAGCCCTTTCCACCATCTGTCATTGCATAACTGTATGTTCCCAGGTTTGTAGCTCTAATGTGTTTTTGCTGTTTTGTGTACAGTATGTTACAAGTTATAAAAGCTTGAGTAAATAATTCATGTAAAAACCTTTGTAAATATTGTCAAACTGCGGAATAAATGATTTACTAAGAGGTCTCTTGGCTCAGCCTAGCAGCTTTATTACTGTAACTTGTTTTGTAAACAACCTCCTCCCCCCACCCTGTATTTTTTCCATCAAGTGTCTTTGTGTAAATTCTATTGCCAAGCACTACTTAGATGCATTACAATCACCATAAATAATGCAATACCAGTGCTTTAACCACCTGGAGACTCCATTCAGAAGTCAACCAAAGGTGTAGTTTGTGCGAGACCCTTAAGGGAACATATTTTCAATGCGTGTACAATGGTGTACTTCCCACTGTTTTCATAGGTGATTGCATTTGTTGGAGATGGCTCCATCTCAGCTGGAAGGCGGTTTTCTGGTAGACCTCAGGTTTGCAGAGAGCTGGTACCTGTGCTTCATTTCATGTCCTGTGGATATTCTGCAAATTGTGTCGTGCAAATAGATCAGGACTTAGGGTTATGAGAGGTAGTCCTGAAAAACACTCGGATTTTTTTTCTAGGTTTTTAATAAAGTGTTGTCTGAATGGTCAGAGGAAATGTAATCAGAAACATTTGTTGTAAATGAATAATATGACTTTGCTTTGATGTATTCATGAGCCCCTTGTTAGCCTTCTGAAAACACAACTGAAAATGAAATGTTTCTTCAATAATAGTGGAATGGGAAAATGTGTTACATCTGAGTCCTTATGGGCAGGCATAATTGTGTGGCTACATGTGCTTGTTCTGAGTTTGTTCTGTGAAATACAGGCACACTTGACAGACATCAAACCACTGGTGAACAACTGCAGTGATCATGGCACATGGAGCTGTGGTTGATCCATGTCATTGTGTTGACTCAGAATCTGAGTCTAGGCTTGAGCCACTCTGAATATCCATATTGGTTACATGCTGGTTTTTATGCCAACTCCTGGACAGAGGGAGTAATTGTGTTTTCCCAGTAGGAGGACACAGGCATTGCTGGAGAGAGCACATCAAAGTGGACTTTTATCACTGCAGGGAGGACAAACAGAGGCTGTCTTGGGTGCCCTGGCTCTGCAGGCTCAAACTGAGGAGAGCATGGTTGTTGGACGAGATGGGCAGGGCCAACTCATCTTCTGCTCAAGGGAGACACCATGTGCAATTTTCCTATCCTAGTACAGGATACAACTGTTGCACAGAAAGTTTGGAAGCAGAAGGGTGGTGGGGCAGCTGGAGGACCTGAGGACAGTTTTGGAGTGATCCCAGGAACTGGTGGAGCCTCCAGGGGAATAGAGCAAGCAGATTTTCGTGGCCTTCTTGAGCTGCTCTCCTTGGCAGGCCAACTCATCTCATCACCACTCACCCCACCTCATTTGGCTTTTAAGTTAAGTTTTATTCTCCGGGAGCTCCTGTTTGTGTCTCTTGACTGCTTTTCTGTACAGTAGTAAAATCTAGCATAACAATCCCAGAACTTGTTCAAACAGATAAGCACAACAACATATGTATTCAAACACTCCTCTTATGAATATGATGTTTTCAGAGTTAACTGCTTTGAAATGACTTTGTGCCAAACTGGTCTGAGAAGCTTTTGCTGGGCACTTACAATGATTTCTGACTCAGAGAATGGTGAAAATAATCATTAGCTACATAATATTCTGATATCTGCCTGATATCAGCACTATCCAGAAATGATGAAGTGCTGCTTTCTGATTATAGAGATGGTACTTTTTACCTGTTTTAGGAAAGGAGCTGACCATCTTTTGATGACACATCTGGGGTCAGGGTTCAAGGAACAGTGCAATCAAGCTTTCTCTGGCTTAAGAATTAAAAGTGGACTTCAGGAAAGAAGTCTCTTGGAGAACTTGGCAATGGATTTTGTGTATTTCTGTATGTCTGATTAATAAGGAAACAATTTCCTCCCTCTGTTTTTTTAACCCTTATACAGAGGACTGTAGTGTTCTAATGATGAATGTAATTGAGCATGTGAGAAAGAAGAAGCTGATAATGGCAACCTTCAATCATGTTGAATTGAGGAAAGAAGAAATAATGGTGTGCCCTTTATGAATTATTATGGGTAGTCTCCATAAAAGTTAAGTAAATGAAATCTGAGGTTCAATTAAACAACACCTTGTCTGTCTTCTTGTGTGCCCAGGACAATACATTGTTTGCTGTGAATAGACCACCCGAGGGCTGGTCATGTGTTTTGGTAGAAATCATAGTTTTGTCAAACAAAGCAAAAGACATAATTATAGCCTTTTTATATTAAAAAAAACTATTTTAATTATTATTGTTCATGTCCAATTAGAAATGCGTTAAACAGTTGCAATTAGAAGCTTAAAAGTGCAAAAACTGCAGAAGGTTTGTTCTGTAAAATTACTTATCCTGATTTGTCTCAGTAGCACCAAAACCAGCAGCAATTCCTACTTCCTTCATCCACATCCCCCTTTTTTGTTTTTTCTTTTGGAAGAGAGGATGGAGGAGAAGGGAGACTGGTTGGTTTTTTTTTTTTCTTTTTCCTGGATGAGAAATTCCTAAAAGTCTTACAGTCACGAATGTGGCCACAGAAGAAAAAAATTACTTTTGAAGGTGTAAATGGTTGCAGTATGAAGTATGTGATGCCTAACCATGTGTATTATTGGTTTTATGAGATCTATGTTCCTTGGATACATGAGGTTGAGATAGAATAATGTTAAATACCTGTGAAATACAATAAGTGGATGCAGATTGAGAAGGGAGTTATATGCTGTCTATAGGGAGTCCGTGGGATTCTGCTCTGTGTGGAGTGGGAAGAAAAAAGTCTATCTGAAAGATCACTCTGTAGCCTCAATAAACCTAAACATAAAACCCCTTGAAATTTCCCTTTGTATTTATGGTGTACGTGCACAGATATCAGTTGTTGTTTTCATATACAAAATGATTGTAATCAAAGGTTTTGTTTTGTCTGCTTCTGTTTACCTTTTATGTTAGTTACTTTAGGCCTGGTCCACTTCTGGTGGTGCTTTTCCTGTTAAACTTTTATGTGAACTACAGATTAGACCTTGGAAACTGATGTCTGTTCCGTAGTGCTCTGTGATACCCTGACCTTCAGCACAACCTGCTCTTTCTGTGGAGTTGCTCTTTGTGCTGTAACCTTGATGCTGCTGCATCCTGTGGTCACCTTCTGCTGTCAGACATCTCTGGAGACTGGAGAAAGAATGATTTAAATTCTACCTTGGTTTCCTGTGTCTTTCCAGTGCTCCTTGGCTGATGGAATCACCAAAATCACCTTTTTGCTTCCCTCTGTTGCGTTGCTGGGGCTCACAGTGGGTCCCTGATGGAAAGGGACTTGCAAGCACCTGTCGACATCAGCATACACAACTCTTCTTAGTCCAGTGGCTAGGCATACTGTGATTTGACTGAGATGCTTTTTATATCTCTTTGTCTGTGTGAAATAGAAATTAATTCTGTATGAACTAGGAGAGAGAGCTCTTTCTGGACTTCTGTTGCAATTCTGCATTGCATCTGTAACTGGTGTTCCCTCGAGGAGGAAAATACAGAGAAAACTCCACCACTTTGGATGAGAATATCTCTGTGCTTACTAGCTATGCAGACTGAGGCATTTGGATGCAATTCTTGCTTCTCAGGGGTTACATATGTGACTAAATCCTGTAATACTGTCTCATTTTGGACTTTCTTGCATTTCTTCTCAAAATCTGTTTTTATATTATTGGAATATCTAAAGTCTCAGGCAGGGTCCAGCAACCCAGCATGGGAAGGGCAGTACACAGGACAACAAGCGTTTCCTTATCCCAAGCATTTACAATCCAAGTATTAGGAAAACAGTGATAGATATAGACCAAGAAAACAGGAAAAAATCTCCATACAGTACACATGTACATCAGTAACCTAGTCTGGGACTAGATTTTTAACGTGCATTACAGCCATGCAAGTTTTAGTAGTATATTATTGCATTTATTGCTTTTTTCCCCTTATTATTGCTTTTCTGGATTGTATCTAATGTGTGCTTGGCCATCAAGATCTTAATCTTTAACATGATGGACTGTATCTTTTTTTTTGTCTAACCAGTGAAAAAGGACATGGAAACTTAGAGAAATATGGGACTAATCTGTGTCTTTATTTTATTTTCCAAATACTTATCTGCATCAAATAGGACCCTTAAATTTCAAGTGGATGACTTTATCAGAGATGAATTGTAAACAAGCTGGTTGCAGCAGAGTATCTTGCACAGTTAAATCCTCCAGGCAAGGCCTGCTGCCACAAACACCTTTATCTCCTCCCTTCCATTGAGGAGCAAGGTTGCAATGACACAGAGCTGTGACAGACACCTTCAGCTACAAACTTAAAAAAGGTCAATGAAATAGAAAGGCAATCTAGAGCATCTACAGGATGTGCAGTATCAGCTGATGCTGGCAGTGGACTGTGGCAGAAAGTCAAAGCTATTTCCCTGGCACATCTTCCCCCATTTGGGTACCCAGAGGAAAAGAGCTGGTGGGGCCTGAATATCCTTCACTGTACCTATAAGCTGCTACAAGAAAGCATGTTACAGTGGCAGTGTATTTCAACAACTAGGTGTATACATCATAAAATATAACAAGGATGGTATATAATAGTTTTGTAACCCCAGTGACTCACTGTGTCTTTCCTAAGGAGAGAAAGTCACTGGAGCCACCTTCTGTGGCTGCCTGAAAGGCACACCTTTGTTGGTCCCACCTGCTGCTCCTCACTTAACACTTGATAAAAATCTCCCCTCTTGCTCCTCTCTCCACTAACCCTGAGCCAAGAAACATCATTCTGTCACTGCTGGTTCCATGTGCCAGGTGGATGGACATTGCAGGAGGTTTTCATCATGCTGCTTATCAGCTGCTTCTACTTCATGACACAAATATCTTCTTGCTGTCAAACCTTCTGGGAGAAATTACCTTTAATTAGTTCATTCTGTGTAGGTTATCCAGATACACTCTTCGATAGCAGTGCTATCACATTCATTTCCCAATAGCAGTAATTATTATTGAAGAGAAAAATATGAAAGAAAAGGGTTTAGAGCCCAGATTTAGACCCAGTTTCCCACTCTTTTAGGCATGGGATGGTGGCTTAATGCTTTTGTCTTTGCCAGATTGTTTGTCAGACTGTGTTCTGGAGAGGAGCATCGTGTCCCATGGAGGAGCTGGAGAGGCTTCCAGTGCTGACGGATTTGCTCTGGCACCTGATGTGCGTGCCAGCAGCCTTCTCATCAGGGGGATGTGGACGTCACTGTCACCATAGAGACAGCAAGGAGGATTCGGTTTCAAAAGGTGACGAGAAGCTGGGAATTAGGAAGGTAAGGCCTGATCTGTCTCTCAACTCATGATGGATTTTAAAATGATGCTATATTTAAAAGGAGTAACGCTCCACTGCATGTTCATACACATATGTAGATATGTGAATCTAAGTATTGGTACATATGTGTATATTTACATGAATTCTTTTGAATAGTCTTGGGTGCAAAAGAACCCAAAGCAGGTTTTCAAAAGAGCCTGCTAGTGTTCTGTGTGTGCTCCTCCAATTAGTTTTTCTTTTACAGATGGTGTAAAAAAATACTTGAATTCTGTTTATATTTTATTTTAAGAAGTCATAAAATATTTGCTAGCTCAAGGTTTTCTGTTTTGCACAGAGGTTTATCGAGCTGTGTTATAAACTAACTTCGGGAAACTTTTTGTGATCTTCTGTTGCGCTCTAGCAATGATAAGGATGTACAGCAGTGGTGAGTGTTGACAGGCAAGGCAGGGATCAGCCATGAGTCATTGTTTAACCACACGGGACTTTTAAAGCCTAGTCTATACTGGTCCAGGACAACTTGCAGATCTATCTCTGCCCACACTTATATCAGATAAAATCACCCCTCCTGAGGGTTTACCCCATCACTTGCAGATATAACCTCAGTGATGCATGGGCTTGTTTAAAGCTGAAGTTTGCATGATTATAATCCCCAGCAGGGTACTGACCCCAAAAGGATGTTTCTTGTACCTTGGTAGCAAAAGATAACTTCACAGGTATGGCTCTGAGGGGAGTGGTGACAAGGAGGAGTCCATCCAGCAGAGAAACAGATGAACTATTGAGTAATGCTATGTAAGCATTACTGCAGAAAGGGTGGTAGAAGGCTTATAGGGACAGATAAAAACCTTGTCTGCAATACCATGCAGTGCTGAATGCCACTGAAGAGGATGGGCCTGGGTGCATGCTTCTGATCTTGGGCCAGGGATGCTCAACATAGCCCTTGAGCTTCTCTTGTCTCTGTCCTGCCCACCACAGCTCCAGCAGGAAATAGCCAGAGCACAGCAGGTTTTTTGACCATGATACACTTGTCCTGACAGCTGGAGGAAGTCTGGCATGGGAGCCAAATCTATTGGCTTTGTGTCAGCTCTGGGGTATCTTTCCTGTTTTGGGAATTCCCCGCTGGGGAGGTACCACTGCTGTTTGGAGCAGAGCTCAGATCTCAGCCCCTGGGGCTGTCCACTCTGGGAGACAGTTTTGGCAAGGATAAGTCTTTTTTTGCTATTTTTAAGTCTCTTTGATTTTATAAATAGCTAAGTGACAAGTAGAATTTTGGTCTTCACCCTATGGCTGAATTTTCCACAGGGATGTTTGCATGTTTGCATAATACCATTTGTATTTATTATTCCTACTGCTGTCGTCACTCACACGTTTTCTGCAAACAGAACAAAAGGCAGCTCCCTTTGCAGTCAGCTTATGGTCCAACTGCTGCACAAAGACAGTGGAGGGCACAGAGAGTGCCTGGGGGGGCACAAGGAATGCTTGAGATAACATTGCTTGGGCTTCTCTTGTCAGACCTCTACAAACCATGATAATACATGTAGGCTTCATGCTAATAAGAGGCAGCTAGGGTGTATGTGAGGAACTGAACTGTCTATTTACATGCAGCTGGGGTTTGCATTTTTGGGGGTACTGCTGTTGGGACATGTAGCTGGCTGGCTGACTTTGTAACAAACTGCATTTTTGACTGATTTTATCTGCTGATGGCTGCAGGATCTTGTCTACCCAGATTTTAGTCATCCATCTTGACTTCTGTATTAGGAACCCTCTGACCAAATTAATCTTTGGTATCGATATGAAAATTTGTCCTGGTGAACTTTCAGGTCTGACTCACTTTTTGGGATCAACCCTTGTCTCAGTTATGGTACATGCTCATCATTAATCATTTGATCATGCTTTTTTAGGGAGAATAGAAACTGTGATTAGGTTAGAGTCAGAATTTATCCAGTTTAGTTTCCTGTCTCCCATGGTGGTGGTCTCCAACTGTTTCAGACAAAAGAAAAAGAAATCTTGCATTAGGCAGGAAGGAGATAATATGTTATTCTCTCTAAGCTTTAACAGGAACTTTGTTTTCTTAAAGAGACAAAACATTCTTCGAGAACGTGATTACTAGTAAATATTATTATAAAGCTAGATGTTAAGTGAGGAATTGGATACCAACATTATCTAGGGGATCTGATCTGAAAGATTTTACTGATGCAGAAGACACTTCTGAGTGAAGGCAGAAGCAGGAGGACTGGACATAAAGATGGGCTTCAAATCCAGCCTAGAGACCTGAGCTTGGCACATTCAATCAGTTGCTCCTCAACTAGAGGGGCTAATTAGCCACTCCTCTGCTTGTTCATCACCTACACTCTGCTCTTGCCACAGCAAGTAGATGCTTTATCTGCTGGTGGGAGAATTGGAAACAATACATATTCTAATAAGCACCACCTTTTTTCCCCCCCCACTCTTGTTAGTGGTGCAGGTAATATAATGCCTCTGCTATATATAAGACCTCTCCTATAATGCTTCTCACTTGACAGCATGTGCGAAGTGGTCAAGACCTTCATCTGGAAATTATTTTGTAACAACATATTTTTTCTTCCTCCCCTACAGCAGGAATATTTATAGGTACCAGGTTTATGCCATACTCTTATGAGATGGTACAAGAAGTAAAGCAACAGCAGCATCTTGTTTGTGGTGTTATTCTGCAATATTTTCACTTCTTCATAAGATTTCCTGAGGTTTTCCTTGGCTCAGGCTGTTAAGATTGGCTGTAGTTGTGTTTTTGCATTGAGGATAAGGGAGTACTTGTCTGTCATCATGCCGTTGGGTTTGTTGGCATGTAGTTAATTTACCAATTTGTGTTGAAAAGGTAAGCAAAAGACAATGTGATACTGATGCTGGGCATGATTTCAGAATATAGAGATATTTACTCACTGTCAGCATCCAAGGTGATCGCAGTGATTATTGCCCAAAATTAGATATCTCTTTCCTTCTGCACACTTCCATACACTAGGTTAGATGTTTGGGATTTTCCAATTGCCTCTGAGTTCAATCCTTCAAGTGTCACTTAAGATACTTACAAGCCTGTTTATTTTCCCCTATGCTCATTCTATAAGAGGATGAAAGAGGCAAAATAACTGTTCTGAGTGCTTGGTGTTATCATGAGGGTATACAATCCCTTTTTACATGAATCAGTGGACTTTGGGGAGTGTTTCCAAGTGTGTTTAAACCCCGCTGTGTGTTGGCTTTTCCCTCAGATTGGGCCCCATCCAGCAAGGATAAACTTGCAGGCAATCCAGCCAGGATTTTTCCATGTGATAAAGGGAAAACGACGAGGAACTCTAAGCTCTGAACAGATGACTCAATGCCTCTGGTGCTGAGTTAGACCTATCACTGTACCCATTGCAGAGGCACGCAGTCCACACCCAATTTCATCCTCTGCCCACACACAAATGTGTCATCCATCTGTGCATGACTGGAGTGTTCATATCAGACACATTTACCTGCCAAAATTGTGGGAACGGTCCTAAAAGGTTATCTGCTTCCAACTCTTCAAACATTTCACTCCTCTCTGATCATTCTGTCCCCTCTTTGAATCTGTTACATCATCTAGGTGGTCTGCTCATGCATGTAGGTCTGTATGAGAGAACTGTATTTGAAGAGCCATTTGTGAGTCATGTCAGTCTAAGGAAAACCAGCGTGAGGGACCCAGGGAAGCTAAAACAATGTATGGAATAGAAATGGATCACCTTGCTTTTTTTGGATATTAATATTTTCTCTTAATGCCTTGTGTTCCATGAAAAAATTAGTTTGGATTAGTGGAATTGATAAACGCATATGCTTTTTGTTTCTAGGAATAGCAGAGGATTAAAATGTGGCTATATCTGGCATCCATATTCAAGTTATGCTAGATCAGTTCAGTTCTATAAAACTTGGTGCTATAAATTCATTCACCTTCACCACACTGTGTAAGACATCCAACTAATAGGAAAAAGTGACTTTCTAAGCTAAAGTTACATGAACAGGTGTCTCTTATGGCTTTATATTAAACTTACAAATATATGAAATGTAGCCTTTGATGGCCTTGGTCAAGACTTTAGCATGTGCGTGTCTCTGAGATTAGGAATTCTAGAGTTTCCTTAGGCAAGGTAAAATGAGAGTTTGTCTCCAAGCAAAAGTGAAAGCTCGTGGTTCATGAGAAGCTGCCTGTGCTAGAAGGCAAAGGGGAGATGTGATCTCCCATCTGGGAAGAGTTGTTCTAGGTGCTGCTGACAGACTAATTGCTTTCTAATACTAAGCAGCCTGGAGCTGGAGGAAAGGGAGATTTCTTCTGTGGAGCTGGGAAATAAGGGAATAGAAACAGAGGGAAAATCAGTTTACCTATTCCCCTTTACTCCTCAGAGGACTAGGGGATCAATGCCTTCTGAGAAAGGCATACATGGAGGCATTGTATAGGACCAAGGTTTAGAGCAGCTATTCAATTTCTCTTGGTTCACTTTCCTTTGTCTGACAGTCCCAAGAATTCCCAAAGTCAACAGAAACCAGAAGATTTCAGAGTCCTACTTCTGAACCGAGTCACGGCTGAGTCACATCCTGCCTTACCTGACATTGCACAAATGATCCAGAGAAAACGGCGTGATGTGACTCCTCTGTGGTAATTTAAATGAGGAAGATGGTTGCTCGCATGCATTTCTCAACATGTGGTACAGCAATATACTTTTTTTTTTCCCAGAACTGCCAGCAAAGGCCATAGCAGAACAAAGGAGGCACAGGCATTAATCTGGGATAATTATGGACAAGAGATGGCAGGAGGATCTGAGAAGATTTGAGTCTTCTAATGTGTGACAATTTTTTACTGGAAAGCCAGGAGCACAGGTTTGACTAGTTCCCAAATGAGTCAATTTTTTGGCTAGTATTTAAGAAACAACTTACAGTATTAATGGCAGCAATACAAAGGAAAGAGAAAGATCTTTATCATTCACTTTTGCTTTGGCTTTGCTTAACTTTTGTCTATAAAAACGTTTAAATATAACTGTGTAAACACACATCAGGCAGTGTTGTTAGTCTCTGAGTTGAAATACTGTTACATAGGAACAGGAACAAGTAGGAGCAAAGTATTAACTCCACAACATCTGCAAGTAACAAGTGGCATTCCTCAGGGGCTGGTGTTGGGACAAGCACTGTTAAACATTTTTGCTGGTGACGTGGACAGTGGGATTGAGGGCACCCTCAGCAAGTTTGCCCATGGTGCCAAACTGTGTGGCATGCCATCTATAGGGACCTTGACTTGCAAAGCTTCAGATATGGGTAGCTTAGAGAAGCTGTGGATGCCTCATTGCTGAGAGTGTTCAAGGGCTTTGAGCAACCTGATCTAGTGGAAGGTGTCCCTGCCCATTGCAGGGAATTTGGAACTTTAAGGTCCCTTCAAATCCAAACCATTCTCTAATTCTTTGAATGCAAACAAGGGTTTAACTCCACATGGTGTGGTTTTGAAGGTGGGACTATCACTACCAGCAGCCTGTGATGTTTGGGGTTTGAAGCATACTGTCCTCTTGAATGCAACAATTGCTGGGAGAATCTCCACTTAAAAAAAAGTCAAGAAATCTTCCCCACAAATCAGACACTTATCCTGTATGGGATGATGTAGCTCTACTGAAAAGTGTGGGTAACAACCTATGGAAAATGAAGACCTGGCACAAGATCCCTTTTAACATCCTTTGTTTTTCCTCCTGTTACTTAGAACTGTTCATGTAAGAACATGCAAATTTACAGCTGATACAAAGCCCTGTCTGACTGGGTTTCATATGGCCTCCTTCTTTATATCCATGATCGTGCAACATGTTTCACACCCACACATGATTTCTCAATTTCCTTTGCTGCCCCTTTCAAGTATCCTTACATTATATAAAGCAGCTGCTTGTGTTTAGTAACTTTCTGTACCTGTAATGCTGTTGGTCTAGGACACTGCAGTGGATTTTCCTCACTTGGGCATGCTGAGATACAAACTGTGCCCTTGGGCTCAGTGCTGGGAAGTGTTCAGTGTATTCAGTAGCACAATTTGAAAATGGTGTGAAGGAAACTGGTCTCGAGGCATCTTGTCAGCATCAAGGGAGGTTGAATGTTCATGGTCCAAACTGAAGCAAATTCTTGGACACCCCAATATGAAACCAGCTTGTCCCTGTTGCCTGTGTGCCAAAGGAAGCTGTTTCTTAGTTGATGAATAGGGTGTGAAGTGTAAACTTCACATTGAGACTCATATAATTACCTTGCATGTTTCATGAGAAGGGGGATTGTGTGTTCCTGGTCAGCTTTTACCCAGATGGCAGCTTAGAGGTTGAGATTTTTTTTTAAGTATGCCAAACAGGCTCTCTCTTCATTGCAACTGAAGAAAAGGTTTTATCTTGCTGACACTCTTGTTGTGTACCCTTCTCACCTTAAACTTAATTTTTAAGAATGCCTTTCCCCTAGCACAGGAAACCAATGACCCCAGCAGTTGTGCTCAGGTGCAACAATGGCAGTGTGGGACAACTCAGCTCCTGTGCCAAATTGATTGTGCTGGGGCAGAGCTTTCCTTTTCTTTCCTGCATATCTTCTTGCACTGTCAAAGCAGGTTCTCCTCCAGGGAATGGTTTTGGTGCAAGGATGCATTTCCAGTGGCTATTCCAAAATACAGCCTCTGATTCAGGCATGACAGACTCTAAAGGTTTGAAACATGTCCCCAGTTCTGGATAGCTTGACTCAGACTTTCCCAACTTGTATGTCCGTGCTGTCCACCAGTCTTAGCAGTTAAGCTTGGGAAGATGTCCAAGATTACACAGTGAACCTGAATCAAAGCCAAGAAGTGAATTTGGTCCAAGTAGAATACCTTGGTTCCTGAAACATACCTCCTGTCTGTGATTATTCTCCCTGGGGGAGGGAGGGGAAGAAGAACAAAACTTTAGTGCTTTTATTACACTGAATGTCTGCATATGCTTTATTGTGGGATATATGAGGTAGTGAATCCAGATCCACACTTCTGTTAATGTGAACCCAACTTTGAACTCGTTTTTAGAGACTCCAAAGTGCTCATAACTCTCATAAGAGGACAAAACAACTCTTTTGAAAAGTATTATACATACTGTTTTTGCTGATGGGGTGACCAAAGAAGAGTCTTGGTTCTGATCTGTCCTGTTGTTTTTCTGGACTGTTGTTGCAAATATCTGATGGGGGGAAAAAGGAGTCAATACAGTGAAGCATCACTGTTAGCTTCATAAAAACACCACCTTAAAGGCCTGACATGCTTGCCTTCCATGCAAAAATATGGACTTCAAAATCTCTAGCCAAATACCATGGGTGAGTCTAGTTTATTGCCATTAAACAGTGTATTTAGGAAAAGATAAAGTGCTAGGAAGTTTATAGTATGCTACTGAGGGCCACTACTAGTATATTTATTGCTGTCTCAGATGAGTTGTCATGGTTTAGTACAAGGGAAATAAAGAAGCCCTCAAAGTTAAAGGCAAGCTTTAATGCCTGATTTCCCTTATGTGTTGGTTTTGGCTGGGGTAGAGTTAACTTTTTTCACAATGGATAGTATAGGGTTATGTTTTGGATTTGTGCTGAACACAGTGATGATTATATAGAGATGATTTTGTTGGTGCTGAGAGGTGTTTGCACAGAGCCAAGGCCTTTTCTGCTTTTTGTACTGCAATGTTGCAGCATAAACCCCTGTGATCATCTTTGCTTTGTTTTCTCTGGTCTTGATTAACTGAAACACCCAATAACCAGTTACAAGAATGCGTATGAAAGATCCATCAGCCTCACTCATTTAATAGATATTTCCTAATCCAGCTCTCTATTGCACTGGAAGTATCTCCAAAACCTCTTGAAAGACAAGATTTTTACATGCTTAATTCAGATAGTAAAAATAGGGGAAAGGAGGGTGGAGCAAGGGGAAAAAAGGAAAAAAGAAAAGGGAATTTTTTTAGGCATCTTTTATGAATCTTAAGAAAGAACAGTGCAGAACCCTTGCTTTTTCACCTTAAAGATTGCCTTCACCAAAGTGTAAGGTATTAAAAGTAAATATTTCAAAGGCTTAAACTTAACCTATATCCATAACTTGAAGCTGAAATGCAGTTGCTTTGTGATTCACAAGTCAAAAATGGAGAAGAATTAATCCACCCATTCCAAGGCAAAGACCCCCTTGCAATAGAGTTTCCACTTGCAACATGCTGTCTTAACTAGGAAGAGTGCATCAGTGAGCCAGGGCCTGAAAGGGGCATTTTAAGCACTGTATTTTGTATTTTACTACTACCACCTTTGTGTGAGGTCTCAAATACAGAGGGAAAACTGAGTTTGGGTCAGAGGGAATGAAATGGAAGATCTGCTGAAGGTTTCTTCCAAATTCTGATGTGACAAGGCATGGGGCACTGTGCAGAATTACCCACTCCTTTGCATGAATCAGGGTTGTTTTAACCCTTTCAAAAATCTTCTGAAGTCTGAGGGAGAGACTAAATATACAACAGTTTAACACGACCTTATGGAAATTCTCATTTGGTTTTGATGTTAACAATTTAGGATGCAAGTTGATTTTTAAAGGGAAGGAAGCAAGCTAGAGATGTTGATTTTAATATTTTTAGCCATCATAAGAAAAACTCGCAAGAAAATGTCACCTGAAATAAACATGCTGTGTAAGTAATCCTTGTCAATCATACAACCAGAGACACATTTCTCTGTTAGTATTAGTACTTCACAAAGGTTACTTCTGTAGTTGCTACCAGTTTCTGTTGATTTCCTGACGTTTCTAGGTGTCCCTACATTTTGGATGCGACTTGTGTGCTTTTGAAAGTGTACTCTAAAGTTTTTCAGACCCAATAGTAGTCTTCTCATTGATTCCAGTGGGCTTCATGCCTAATTTGACTTCTGCAGAGCACCAGGTAGGCTGGTGGTGGGACCATGTGCAGTGACAAAATTGGTCTGATCTAAAAAGTTGATACTCATAAATAACTGGAAGTAAATATCACTCCACTGAGCAGTCTGTGACTCCCATTGTGGGTATGTAGTAAACCAGGCCAGCACAGGTTTCATTTGAAGCAAAAGCAGTAGCAAATGGCCACTGGTGAGAATTTTTCATCTGTCAATTATAATGTTTTTGATTCTGTTCAATATCTAATCCCTGGTGAGTAAATGAACAGGAATTAATTAGGGTAACAAGAAAGGGTATATGATCTCACGTTATAGCAGCACCCTATTTAACTCTGTATTAAGTCTGCTGTTAACATTTGCATGAGAAAACCCTCTGCTTTTTAGGGTAGGAAAAAAATCATGTTGAAATTTCAGGTGGAAAAGACTATCCTCTGTCCATTCTAATGCTTTTAGTTTTTAGATTGTGACTGATCAGCAAGTATCTGAAACTGCTTTCATCTAAACCAAATGACAAATAGTTCACTCAAGTGAAATTATACCAAGGTGAAACCACTGAAGAGATGTCCTTAAGTCCTTAATTTGGTATTTGAGGAAGGATGAGGGATCAGAAAAAATGAAATGCAGTTGTCTTTTAGTTCTGTAGAAATTCTCTTACTACAAATGTTCTCAGTTGGAAGTGGGTTTATACATTATTCTGCTGTATTCAATAAAGTAATTAATGCGAACCTAAAGTATCTTCATAAATGTTTTTCAGGATTGAGACCTATAAATAACAACCTCCTTCTCATTTAATGTCTTCCACTTAATATGTAACATATTTTTAAATTCAAATAATTGTCCAAACTAAATCCTAACTGGGCAATCAATGACCCTGTAGACTGTAGGGTCTTAAATGAGTAAATGACATGCTTTGAACTCTTCTCTGAAGTAGTGAAAAATGCAGTATTAAAAGCTATTTTTAGACTGGGTGTGACCCAAGCTGGCAAAACCCTAGAAATCCAAATGTCACTTATTCTTCTAACAAAGCAAGTGATGCTCAGAAAACAGCTTCTTCTGACTCAATGTACCTGCATCTCAAGTGAAACTGGCTCCTCCAAGATGGGCTATTAAAATGTTAGTATGCCACTAGAATCTCAAAAGACTTCTCTGATCTATAAGCCCCTTGATTATCCTGTGTGGAAAGGCAAATTGACAGCAAGTTGGACCCAAGCAGGTGAGAAAGGAGCAGGGCTGTCCCACTCTTCTCCAAGGCAGTGGACAACTGAGAAGATACACTATATGGAGGCATCCTCTCTGGAGTCTAGTTTCAGCATATATTTTCTCTGATGGGAAAGCTCACTTAAGGATAATCTTTTTCCTTGGTAGTGGTGGCACAGCTACATGCAGGACCAATGAAGTGGTTCAAGGTAAATAATAAAAAAGGAAAGTGTTTTGGGGACAGGTATTTTTAACCTGGCTTAGATCTACAGTAATATCAGCCCAATGAGACTGCAGTGAGCTGCAGCCCAGGGACAGGAATGAATGGCTGGAGAGAAGAAGGGGGCAGAGAGCAGAAACTTATTAAGCTGCTGCGTCACGAAGGAGAACCTGTCAGGGGATTGCTGCTGACTCTTCTACTCTTATCAGAGGAAGTCACGCAGAGGGCGTCTCAGTTTTACAGCTACTGCATTGGTTAGAAACCAGCTTTGGGCCTATTGGACATACTGTTTATCCCAAAATGCAGGAATTTGGAAGAAGTAATGCTTGACTATTCTTTACTTGCTCAAGGTCTTGAAGTAGCTGTTTTTCACATGTAATAAATTAAACATTGCTAACATTTATTTCAAAGGGAGATTTGGTTCAAGAATTGAAATCTTGGAGTCAGAATTCCAATTTCTAATTTTCTGGCTGGAACAAAAAAACTTTGCATCTGGCTGTGCTGGCTGGAGATACCCTGTTTAAAACATGCCAGGCACAATTTTCCTGCTGTTATTGATTGAAACCTAATGGGAAGCACTACTGACTTCAGACTGTGTGTGTCTGGGTCTTATCAGCTAACTAGATCTCAAAAACCAAGTTGCAACTCTGTTTGCTTATTAATCAAAAATACATCTTTGTCAAACTGACACTTCTAATTTGTACCATGTAAACAGTGCTGTTAAGTCTGTGTCTATTTTGTGTCACTTTCTCAGTTATAAATGTCATTGCCTCAGTTTCCCTTCATTTGTACTTTATTGTTATGCCTCATTAACAAGTACCTGACAGAGGAATGCACTCACTGGGTTGAATATATTGATGTATATGTGTAGTCAATGTCAGCTGGCATACAGAGTGATACGAGGAAGACTAACATGAATGTATGAACAAGTAGCCTGTGTTGTTTCATGCTGACACGTGTATGACACTAATCCAAAAACTCATGTCACAGGTAAGTGAAATATGTTTTGAACCACGAGAGGTATTCCTTCTGGGACTGCTCATACGGTATTATTTCTGTCTCTCTGACTGAAAGAAAACTGTACTAATCTATTAGCAACAGTATTATCTGAAGTGGTATATATGTAGCAAGTACATCTTTTACAAGATGCATTTTCCAATGTATCCTTGCTTATGTTCTTGCTTAATTTGGAGAGAAGACCCTTTAATATTACATTTTTATACATAAATTTGAAATTTTGATACGTGACTAACAAACAGCAAACCAGGATTTTCCCTAGTGCAGATTGCATGTGCTGTTTGCAGGGAGACTTTCTTGGAAAACAATACTTCAGGAGTTGCAGGCTCATTCCCTAAACTGATTCCCTAATTTCTGACTGTTTTGCTTTTCTTTGAAGTGGTAGTGGAAACCAAAAAATGAATGGTGAAGTTCATGAGGAAGTGCTAAAATCTATGGCTAATACAAAATGAAGTCATAAGATGAACTACTTACTTCCTGAAAATGTTAGGGAGGAAACTTTGAAACACTTTTTAGAATAAGTTGGGGCTATTTTTCCAAATGTTTACTGATGGCAAGTATTTTCTACTCAGATTTTTTATTTACCTTTGCATATGATGTCACATTAGATTTTACAGTGCTGTTTTTGCACATGCCAAATCATTCACTGGGTTTTTAAAGCATATATATATATTTGTACATTTATTTATTTTTAGGATTTCATGTACAGCTCAGCATTTCTAAACATTCTGCTTTAATGGGAAGGCCACGTTGCTTAAAAATTACAAGTCATAAGAATTTCGGTAATAAAGAGAACCTTTTTTTTTCTGCTGGTTAAGAACTGGGATATGTGTGGGAAGGGGGAAGTAAGGAGTGGCAGTGCTGAGGTTCCTGGTACGATGATGTTGCATCCAGAGGGGTCTGTAGAAATTCACTATGGCTTGTAGAGTCATGGGGGTAACGAGGAACATTATTGTGCCTGTTTTGCAAGTGGAAAACTGGAGGGAAAAGAGATTTAGGCTTAAAAATTACAATGAAGAGCACGATTTTCTTACTGTACTCCTGCTGCCTGATACTAACTTGATCTGAGCTGTTTCTAAGCCTCCAGTGAGCTGTGCAAAAGAAACCAAAACACCAAACAAACAAAAAAACCAAGCAAGAACAAATGGGAGCTTGTCATCTCCTTATGAAAACCTTTGTCCAGGTTGGGGCTGGTTTTGCTCCTCCCACAGTACTGACTGTCAGGTGATGATCACTAAAAATTTCAGACTTCTCAAACACGAGCCCTGGGACTTCATCAGGAGGTGATCATCCATCAGCCACACTCTGAAGCAGCTTGGTGAGTGTTTGTGTGTGGTGCTTTCTGTTTGGTGGGAAATGGGAATATTGGAATGGTGGCACAGGAACTAAAATCTGGTATTTGCAGCTTCCACAGGAATCGCCAACATTGTGCAGCATACTGGTTTTGGCTGAGATTAAATTTTGTCATAGTAACTTAAATGGGGCTGTGTTTTGGGTTTGATAGGAGTGTTGATAACACAGGGGCGTTTTATCTATTACTGAGCAGTGCATACAGAGTGTCAAACCCTTCTGTTTCTCACACCACCCCATCAGTGAGTGGGCTGGGGCTATGCAAGAGGTTGGGAGGGGAGGAAGTTGGGACACCTGACCCCAACTGACTAGAGGGATATTCCAAAACATATGGCATCATGTCCAGAAATAAATCTGAGCGTGAGGGGTAGGTGAAAGTCGCTTGGGGAATGGCCAGACATCTGTCAGTTTTTGGTGAGCAATTGCTTGCTTTTGCATCAATTTTTTCTTGTGGTTCCATTCTCCTCCCTCCCCTTCTCCTTTCCACCCTCATGCTTGTTTTTTCTCCATCTCCTTCTTTAAAAAAATTAATTCTGGCAACCCAGGAAGCCAACTGTATCTTGGGCTGCAGCAAAAGAAGTGTGGCCAGCAGGTTGATGGAAGTGATTTTGTCCCTCTATTCTGCACTCATGAGACTCCACCTCGAGTACTGCATCCAGCTTTGGAGTCCCCAGCAGAGGAATGACATTGATCTGTTGGAGCAAATCCAGAGCAGACCCACCAAGATAATTAGAGGGATGGAGCACCTCTGCTATGAGTAAAGACTAAGAGAATTGGGATTGTTCAGCCTGGAAAAGAGGAGGCTTTGGGTTGTTATAATTGCAACCCTCTAGTACCTGAAGGGAGCCTAAAAGAAAGATGGAGGTAGACTATTTACAAGACCTTGTAGTGACAGAACATGGGTGAATGGGATCAAACTGGAAGAGGGTAGTTTAGATTAGGTGTTAGGAAGAAATTCTTTACTATAAGGGTGGTGAGGCAACGCAACAGGTTGCCCAGAGAAGATGTAGGTGCCCCATCCCTGGAAGTGTTGAAGGCTGGTTGGATGGGGATCTGAACCTGGTCTAGGGGATTGAAACTAAAGGATCTTTAAGCATCATTCCAACCCAAATTATTCTATGATTCTAAACTGTCTGCATCTGAGTTTTTGCACTTTTACTTTTCTGATTCTCTCCCGTATTCCACTGGAAAGGAAGGTGAGTGAGCAGCTCAGTAATGCTTAGCTGCCTGCTGAGGTTTATCAATAGAAAAATCATGTACCTATTTTTTCAGGCACACAGAAAAAGGCTAGGGATATCACAACCTATCAAATGAAGTAATTGAATGTGAGCTTAATTTTGAGTGTGTTAATGTTGAATGTGATCCTTAAAAAGGCATATTTCCAATACACTCCTTTTAAAATTAAAAAAAAAAGTATAGAATGGATCTGAGATTACTTTGAAGGACCTGCTCCCAAAATTGATGATGAAAGAAGGATAAGCACAGTGCTTGTGGCTTCAAAGGTCAGTCCTGCTGAATTTAAGTGACTGATGGATTCTCTGCACTGGAGGGGCAATTTTCCCCTGAAGAAATATTTCTTAAAGACCAGTGCTGGCTACCAGGTATTTATGACAGAGTGCAAAGGGAATTACAAGTAGGTTGTTAGGGTTATCATTTACTCAGTGGTTTCTGCTGATATTATAGCACAGAGATCCCACAGCACTGCTTCTTAGCATGTGATAAATTGTGTACCAGGTGAAGGTGAGAGAGGAGTGAGGGCAGCCACCATGATGACAGACTGTTGCTTTGCTGCTCCTGCTGTGACCCTGGTATTTCTGCACCAGCAGTCACCAACACCTGAGCTGTGGCTGGCATTGCTTTCCTTGGCCAGTGACAATGTGCCTGTGCATTTGGGGTTCCTTTAAGAAGATGTTGGGTATGTGGTTACAAACAGGGTGGTTTTTTTCCTCTTTACATGCCAGCATGGTGAAAAGGGTGCGTTTTGTGGCTACATTTGCAAGACCCTTATTGTATTCTGGCTCTTTATGCAGTCCCTGTGATTTGTAATGATGATGAGTGTAAAATATCAGCTACTGTGAGAAAGATGTGCCTGAGTGTGGTCCAGTGGGAAGGTGTATTGTTTTGGTTTCTCCCAAATGTGGGACTTGTGGTGCTAAAAGTTATTTTTGTGCATCTCTACAGTTTCTCCATTTATGCATTAAAGACAGGTTACTTTCACTACAGAAAGTTATTAATATATCTCATGCATTTAATTTATCATCCTTAGTTTTTCCTCTTGTAGGAAAAAATGTATAATTGGGTGAAAAAATGGGCAAAAAAAAGGGGTGAAAGTATCCAGTGTAAGAACTTCTAAGTAGTTATTTTGCTTTGCCATTTGATTACAAATGTCCTTAATAACTGAAGTCCATCCCTAATTCACGTTAAACACGTCAATTGAGTGCAAAGTAAAATATCTGGTGGGATCTTGAATATCTTTTATGTTGTGTTTTGATTAATGAAAAAAATCATGTATTCTGTTTTTGCTGTGTTCTTTCAGGACTGCAAGCTAGTTTAATGCTAATGACTCAGCTGTTATCCAGCTAAAGAAAGTAGGCTGGTGAGGTTAAGTAAGGCCACAGTCAACATCAGTTAATGTGGTGTTGAATGTGTTGCCTGTTTGGTATTATAAAGAAAAAGGGGAAAAGCAAAGCCTAGCACCTTCATTAAAAAACAGAAACAAAACCAAAAACCCAGTGTCCCCCATCCAAACAAACAAATAACAAAATTCCCAGAAAACCTAAATAATAGGAAGTTCCTGAGCTCTAAGAAAATCACTGTTTAGGCACTAATGTTATTAATGTCTTCTCTGAACTCATTGTTTATCTATTTTAGTGATCTCAGAAGTCTTTTCCAACCTAATTGGTTTTGTGATTTTTGTCTTTGCTATTCTTATTTGGTCAATCACATTCTTTAAGATGAAACTCCAAGTCTTTTCATGAACATTTGAATTCCTGGGACTGTTGTGTCCTTGAAAGTCCTTATAGCTGTGCCTTTGGCTCCTCTCCAATGAGCAGATGTTGACCTTGGATGAAAATGTTGGATTTACAACTTATGTCTTGAGCAGTTCTCATCTGCTGACAGCTTCTTGCCATTGTACTTTGAAAAGGAAAGGAGCTCCTTCAAGCTTTTATTGGCTTGGATTCACACAGGTGGTTCTTTTTTCTGCTCCTGTTTGAGTCATAACAAGGAATATGCCATGCCATTGGGCTTGAAACTAGTTACCTGTTGCATTCAGTGAATCTGCAGTTCCAGTAGCTGGAAAAGTAATGCAGGTATTACCTTGGAAAACCATCACAGATTTTGGGATTGGGACTCTTGGGGTGGTTTTCTGAGACATGCAATGACTAGATACATGACCGGAGCCAACCTGTGTGGTCTTGCTGGGGCTTTATTTTCAATATTGCATAGTGCCATGGAGCAGAGAGCATGTTTTTTGTGACAGCTGTGGGCTATGGTGCAGGGGCTGTTTGGGCAGGGCTGGCTGTAGGAGGAGTGGAAGCTGCTGGAATTGCAGCCCCCGGCATTGCTTCAGTGGCCTTGGCACCCCAAGAAGGGCACTGAAATCGAGGAGTGATGGCAAAGGTCAGCAGGCTCTCAGCATCAGCAAAGCCTGGGCAAAAGCTCAGCCCTTCATTCATTGCTGAGCTACTGGAGTGACAATGCAGCCTTTTTCCGTGGAGTATTTGTGGCCCTGTCCACTGTCCATTGTATTGATTTCAATGAAATTTAAGTGCATACTGAGAATTAGGCACTTCTTTGCTTGGTGCCCTCAGGAGAGAGGGTTTCCTCAACTGGGGCCAAACATGTACTTTGTACAGGGCATCTTTTGACCCAGAAGGTCAGCTAAAGCTTCTGAGGGACTCTGAAGGGATATTTTTAATTGTTCAAAGTCTTGTTTTGTTTTCAGGCTCAGCAAAGTAATCTGAATGTGTGTTTGTATAAATGCATAAGGGAAAAGCTGGCAAAGGAAGAAACTTGCTATTCACTGGGATTCAGGTCCTGTAACTGCAGAGTGAGACTGAGTTTGGCCATTGATTTCAGTGAATGCAGGGACAACCTGTCTAGCCATTTTGAATTGAATAAATTTTATTCCCACGTAGAGACAAAAGTAGCTGATATAAAATGGAGTAATTTTTCCTGATACAATATATGACTCGTAAAGTTATTGTGTGTTTGCTTAATTATAACCTCAAAGTAGAGGACAATTTTCATCCTTTTAATGAAAATGCCAGCACAGGGAATGAGGCACAAATGGGACTCACATAAATGCCAGATCACAGAAGCCTTCCTGAGTCTGACAGCTTTGGTACTGTGGTCTTCAGGTAAGGTGTATGGCACAGCAAACTCTGTGTCAGTTTATAGTTACTGTCGGGGATTAGGAATTATCTACTTCTGGGCTGCTTCCACTCAAAACCTTGTTTTTGTTAGCATTTCTTCATATGAGCTTAAATTATGTTTCTCTTGTTTATATTTGTTAGCTTTTTTTTTTCCTCCATGATCTGATGCAAATTCATTTTCAAAAAGATTAAGTGAAGGAACAGCTCTACAACATCCCTTTGCTCTTTGGCAAGGTTGGAGCAGGGATGGCATCAGGAGAGTCCCCACCCTTCACCATCCTGGCAGGTTTCTAGGCTAGTGCTCTGCTAGTCTGTGTGTTAAACCTAGTGGTATTAATAACTGTGCAGACTGAAAATTCAGATATGCTGCCTTTCCTTTGTTGCAGGAGGAAGCATTTTTTGCTGCAGGTCTGAGAAAGGGCAGGCTGGCATGGAGAAAGAGGTAAGTGAAGAAAAACCATGCTTTGAAAGGGAAAACTTAAAGGGACTATTCCTAGCATTGCTATTTCATAATATTATTTGTAGTGTGATGGGAGGGAAGTCAGCAGACGTATAGGCTCCTTTATATCATTGACAAGTCAAGGGGATGATTAACGAGAGTACCAGACAATGTAATGGTAAGAGAAGGCCCACAGAAGTTAAACAAAAGTGCCTTCAGAATTTAGAGAATTCCCATGATCCATAGTAGGACCTCATTGTGCTTGTCTACTGTTTCTATTTTTGATTAGATTTATAAACACAGCACCACATATTTTCATGTGGCTCATAGCCCCAGGGCAGAGTGAGATTGACTGCGCTGAAACTGTGAGGCTTGTGAATTTCGGGCAAGGGATGGAGTGAAATAAGTAGTGTAATTGTTTTTGTGGAGTGACCGTGGGACCTCTTCTGTTCTGAATTACACATGGTTCAACCCTTTGACCCAACCAACCTTAGCAATGCCTGGTAGATCTCCTAAAGCTGTGCTGAAAGGTCCTATCAGTGACATGTTGGAACATTATCTGTCATGTGAGATGTGTGCCAACAACCATATTAAACTACATTAATTACTAGTGAGGCCATGTTTGTGACAATCTCAACTTCATTTAACCCATCATCATGTTAGTTATTGTTTAAACAGGAAGTACAAATGGGGACAATTTATGAAATCAAAATGCAGCCCCAATGTTTTCTTTAATAAACTGTATGTTTTACTTTGTTTTATTTCCCTTCTAGGTGTTTTTGTTTGGTTTTTTTTTACTCCTGGCACTTTTGTTCTTGTCATCAGCTTTGTAGTTTGAGTTTTTTGAGGGCTTTTCTATGTTAAGAGCAAGCAATAAAAAGCCGACTTCTCAGTAACTAAACTAATACACCAGTGAGATTGTTGTTTCTGTAAATGCAATTGTAAATGATACTGCAGGTGACTGAAAGCACTTGTTTTCTAGCAAGAAGCAAACATGCTAAGATAGTTTATGTATGTCTGAAAGATCATACATGGGTTATTTGTTTGATGTACACTTTCACAACTTTATACTCCAGCTGGTGGGTCTCTGCATGGCAATGCTTGCACACCCCTGGATCAGGAGTGCAGCATACATTTCTTTTTAATTGTATGAAAACAGTTTTCTCATAGGCTAGACCCTCTAGGTAGTAAAGTTTACTGTGAGTCCTCAAAAGGCAGCCCAGTTTGTAGAAATTCAGAAGGATTCTTTGCACATGATCGTTTTCTGAAACAATTCTGAATTTTATGGGGAAGAGGCCAAAGCTCTCCCATGTTCTCCTGCGTGGGCAGTGTACAGGTTCAGTCATGCTTAGCTGTGCCTGGTATTATATTAGACTAGACACATGGGGTTACATCGTCCACCTAGATGCTCTTTATGACAAGCCTCATAGTCTAACTAAAATAGGATTAAACTATGTGGGGGCATATTTATTTATTTTTTTAATTTCTGCAGAGTCAGCTAGAAAAATACCTCTGACCCTACTAAGTGTCATTCTCTACAGCAAGGAAGAGTGTGCTCTCTGCAAAATCTAACATGGAGGGCTTAAAGCAGACAGGTGCAAATTACAAGCTGTTTCCCTTTGGCTGCCATCCCTTAAATAGGCAAAGTATTAGGCTAGGAGAAGGGAAGAGGTTCCAGCTCCAGCTGCATAAAGGAAAGCCTTAACAGGGACTTAGCAGCTGGTTGCAAGAATTAAATGCTGTAAATACCAGCTAACACATTTGTGTGTGTGAGTGTGTTCACAGAGGAATATGTGTTTAGTAAGGCTCCATCCCTTTTTATGCGAGAGGATCATTCTTTGAAAACTGTGCTCTGCTTTATGTTGAAAGGCTAATGCTCTCACTGAAGTGAATGAGAACAGAAGCCAACATACCTGTTCCTGTTTACCATCATTACACTCCTTAGAGCATTTCAGGCATTATTAGGTTCTTGGAGCCCTACCAGATTGACAATATTTCCAGCTACTTCTCTTTTGGCTGTATTCAAACAAGGCCCCAAAGGAAAAAAAAAAAAAAAAGGCACAACAAAAAAAAACGACAACCAACCCACAAACAAAACCATGGATGAATCTGCTGAGCTAGTTTGCTGATGTTAGAAACAGTTGTTCATATTAGGAACACCTAATTTAATTTCATGAAAGAGACATAACATGCCAGTATGTGTATGAATCTAAGGTATGCATTTCCTAAAAGGAACTAAAACTCTGTCATTCCAAAGTTGCTCTTCTTTTTGACTTCCAGCTTGCATGGGGACTGCTGTCTGGAAGCAGTAACTTTAACTTTAACTCTAAGGCTGCTGATGAGGTCTGTCTGTGTGATCTTCGTAAGCAGATAAGGGTAGGGAGACAGCTCAGAGCAGAGCTTGTTTACAGCAGGACAGAAGAAAACAGCTAGACATAAATGAGGGCTGACGGTTTCATGAAGCACAATTGGTTGATCACAGATTCAATATGACTGCCCTGAACTGAGCGATGATCCGTACAGTATGCAAAATTCACTTTCTTGCTGGTCTGTGCCCACCAGCCTTCCAGCAGCTTTCCCAGAGCCCCTCAGCCACGGCTTTGAGTGGAACCAGAGCTGAACGCAGCATTGTTGGACCCAATTCCTTTTGACAACAATCACATTCTTTTAAAAACTTCATAGGTTTTAGTTGTCACTGGTTATAAATGAGGGTTTTTTCCCTCGCCGTTGCTGCTGCCGCCGCCGCTGTTGTGGTGCTCGCTGCTCCCCCGCAGATGTGAGGGATGCAGGTTCTGGTGCTCCTGGTTTTCCTTTGTTTCAGTCGGTTTCAGGAAGCAGGCAGGGTGTTTTAATGATGACGGCGTGCAAAAAAAAAAGGCATTTAAAGGTTTAGGTCACTTTCTGAATGACATGGTGACTAGTCTGTGCTGTGCTCAGACAGTCCTAACTCCCCTTGTCTACTCAAGGTAGAAAAGACATTAAAAAAGAGTTAAAAGCAAGACTATTTTTCATCAGCTGTGGTGGAGATTTGAGATGGGATGAATTGCTGTCAGCAGCAAAATCACCCCTTAAACCTGACTCTGCAAGCAAAGGACTTCCCCTTTCTACGTGCTGGTTGTGAATGGACAGATCTGATGTGTTTGGTTTGTGGATGCAAGTTGTACTCCCTCCATGCAGGTGTAACTCAGCACAGCCTTTGTATCTCTTGAGGCTCTGGCCTCAAGTTGTGAAACTTCTCCTTTTTTCTTCCTTTTCTTTTTTTTTTTAATGCTTGTTTTTGGATTATGTTCTATAATTAGAATGGAGGCTTTCTGTATGGGTGTGTGTTCGTGTGCATTTGTCTAGGTGTGCTCACACAACTGGACTTTGCCTGCAAACAACAAATGACCACTGAAAGAGTTTATTTAATTTGCTATTGGAAGCATAAGTTTTGCAGGTATGTGTGAACTGATTAAAGGACATTTACTTTTGACATAAATTTGCATAAATACATAGATTAACTAGTAGTGACTAATGATAAAATGAATATAAAATGCCACTGGATAATTTCCTGCCTATTCTCTGATGAGAAGGTAAAGTATCATAAGGATAGGGGGACTGGAGAAGGAAACCTAAAATAAAAAGTGGAGGGAAAGAATGTTATTTACACTCCTTAAAATTGCTCATGTGTAAAAGAGAGAAGGATGAGGAAATTGGCTGGAAATAGGTATGAAAGGAAAATGTCTTCTAATTTCCTCTGAAGCACAAAGTGACAAGAACATGTGTTGATTACACTAAGGCCACCACTGAAATGCTCTGTTATTCAGTTATGGTGAGAAGTAACCCTGGAAGAATTCCTGTCTGCTGCTGAAAAGCAGATATTGCCTTCATTCTAAAAACATGAACTCATGAAAAGCACATTTTCAAAACCTGATTGCATTAAGGGGCAAGGACATCATCTTTGTGGTAAGTAGGGATCACAAGGCTGTTACACCAACTACTTAAAAATATTAGTTTGCATTTGACTGAAGTGAATGTAGTCAGTTTTGTCACTGGAAAAAACTCAATTTGGTGTTAACTATATTGAATAAAAAAAAAAATCCCCAAAATCCAACACCCAAGCAATCTTCCCCCCAAACAAACAAACAGAAAATCCTAAAACTAAACCCCAAACAATAAAACTCTCAAAACACACACATATAGAAACACACTCTAAAATATCAAATCCCACTATGCATATTTATTATATGTGGGGAGGAGGAATATCTCTTCTTCTTCGTTCTGCTGTGAAAGGAGCCTGTGCATTTTACAGGCTTAAACAGTTGAAAATTGACTATGGCCAATATAGTGTGCAATTAGTTTTGATGGGGAAATCTGACATGAAGAAGGAATACACAGAATGTGATGCAGATCATCTTAATTCCATCAAGGTTACAGATGTATACTGAATTTGTCCCAGAATTTTTGTCTTGATGTTTTCTTTAACTGCTGTTAACTTGAAGTTTAAGGTTTTATGTAATGATTATACACAGCATAATAAGGATAATTGTCACATAGCAGTGTTACAAATACTCTGGAATCTTTAAAAGTGACTCAGTTAAAATGCTATGGCATGAAGGAATGCACCAATGTTTTAATATTGCAAAACAGATATAATTTTAAAGATACTAACTGAATGAATGTGTATTTTGGAAAGATTTTTCAGTTAATAAAAAATCACAAACAGTAGGGTGAGTTTCTGAACCTATTGAACTCCTGTCAAAATTATTATAAACTTCAGTTGTGCTGCATGTGGCTTGTAGGAATTATTTCTCTTATTTTATTTATTAGCTTTCAGAATGTGTCTGGTCATTTTCACACATTTGTTTTTAGTAGGGTATTAGTTTTAATTTAGAGGAAGTCCACTGTTTTCAGAATAACATGTGTGTCATAGGTACATGTATAAATATGAAGATATTAATATCTATATTAATCTCTGTGGTATGGTCCAGTTATTTTTGACAGATTTATTGATTGTGTCTGCTGCAAGTGCTGTCTTTTCACTGGAAATTGACACCCACAATCAAACGGGAAAGATGGATGATGTAAAAACTGCAATTTTTCAATGATTCTTGTAATTAATCCTTTTGTATTGACAGTTTCCAAGAGCGATGTTGCCAGGAGTGGTCTTTATCACTGGACAATTAAGCAACTGGCTTGAAAAAATAATGCTGTTTTTTGAAACAGCAATGTGACGTCCTAAAATAAATGGGTCTGAGCTGTTTTCTTACTTTGGTTTTGGCTTTGATTAATACTCCCAGATGCTTTGGTTTGGTAATCTTTGCCTGTTTTGACTGTCAGCATCTGTGAGAGGGATCTGGAGCCACATACAAGAGCACGTGTGACTCTTGCCTAATGTTGCTCAAGGTATTTTACAAAGACACTGTTTAGCACTTGGGCCTTCCTTAAGGTAATCTGACCATATATTTTTGAGCTTTGCTTCCCCATAGGAATTACTGTATAATTTGTCAGAGTTCAGGTCCTCCAAGATCTCCTGCTGTTTGATTTCACTGCAACTGTTGTTGGCATCTCTCTAATATTACTACAAAAAAAAGCTCATTTAATGAGTCCTGCTTCCTCGCTCCTTTGGACCAGGATCTCTCTTTTGTGACACTTCATTTGAAATTGTTTTGGTGTTATTTTTATTCTGTTACGTCGTAGGAAAGGGTAGAGCTCATTCATTTTTAGCTGCTCTGTGATGAACAAATAAACTGGTTATGTAAGTGGACTTAGAAAATAGGAGAAAGGGGGATGTCAGGGAAGTCTGTTTATAAATATGCTACATAACCAAACTTTTCTAAATGAAGCACTGCTGTTCTGCAAGTGAAATAAAGCAATTGCTGTTGAATGCATACTGGAAGACAAGTCTTATAATGTTCTTCATTTGTTGAGGTTTCTTTGCATTAATTAAAATTGGGGAAAACCAAAGTATTTTAATGTGACCTTCATTTGGCATTTGTTTTAACTTTTCTTCTATTTTATTTAATTCTTCCACTTCTGTTGTTCAATTAGTGTTTGACCCCTTTAGCAGAGATTTAAATTAAATGACATTTCAATGCCATCCCATATTTAAAATACTGTGTTAGTTGTGGATCATAAAGGATGATCTTCGTTCTTTAGCTAATTTATTCATTTAACAATTTCCCTCCAGAAGTTCCAGCAGAAGGCTCTGAAGCAAACTAAGCAGAAGAAATCCAAGTCGGCTGAATTTCTGATGGGTGAGCCTTGCTTGATGAGTTATTGCTCATAATTTGTGTAAGGATTAATTAACTAATTACAGACAAATGGCTGTGGGCGAAATTTTGCTCTTGCTTGTCAGGGTGCAATTTGTAATTATTTTAATCATTTATTCTTTTTTTTTTTTTTTTTAGAGTTAATTTTAACCTAATTCTGTTTTGGCGACATTTGAGGACGATACACTTGAGTCTTTCAGCAAAGGAATTACTAGAAGGAATTTTCTGCTTGTCATTGAAATACACTTTGCTATAATGTGCTCTTCTGACCTCCTTGTTTTCTATAGTAAAAGAAGAGAGAGCAGCAACAGAAGGCATTGAAAATCCAGCTTTTAACATCAGCAGCACAGATCTTTCAGCATATCATCCTTCAGAAGAGAAAGTTATTAGACATGACAAGCCAGATAGCACCCTTGCAGCTCACCAACAAAAACTCGGGCTGCAAGCCCATGCTGAACCAAGAGGTGAGACATCAAACCTGATTAGCCTCAAACGCAGTGACAGTGGTTGTGTTCCCCATCCAACCTGCACGCTCCGTGGCCTGTGCTGGGCGTTCCCATCCTGACATGTCCAAGCAGGCTCCAGTGCAAACCCTGGGTGGGGAGTCCAACACGCTGCCAAAAACACGGGCTGTCTAAATATTTAGAGACCTGGGCTTCGTCTCCATGCTCAAGTGACTCCCTGTGCTGGGGTGCAGGTTGTGCAGGGCTCTCTGCCAGTGGGAGGGAGTGCATGGAGCCAGTGCTCATGGCAGTGCTTCCCCCTAATTTGGACCGAGCTGGGTTTTGAAGGAGCTGCAGCCAGTCTGGGCACACAGATGCTGCTCCCTCGCACTGAGTGGTTTTAAACAGCTTACAGATCCATGATTGATTGTTGTCCTTAGGTCTCCCATTTGCCCTCAGTCAATCGGCATCTTGCCTCTGCTTCATCTTTCATTGTTTTTTTTCAAGCCAGTGTTGCTCACGTGCTTGGAGCAGAGTCCTGTTCATTCAGCTTATCCAGGGGAGTGAACCTGGCTTTTAAGCTCTGTTTTGTTGCAGAATCCAAAAGAATTGCTGCCTCAGGAAGCAATTTCTGTTTATTATTTTGTTTTATCCAAATTATAGGAATCTTCATGTCAGTTTTCCTTTTGCAGATGTTTGATATCTTTTAACATATTGTTTAATTACTCCATTTTGAATGATTATTATTACTGGATGCTACTTTTATTTATTATGGTTACTTTTACTTAGTAATCCATTGAGGAAGAAGGTGATACAAGGAATTTAAATGCATTTTGAGAACTATATGAGGAAAATCTTGGGCCAAGATTTAGCTTAAAACCAAAAATTCCTAAAGTCAGTCTCAAAATTTTCCCTAAATACATATTAAAAAAAAAAAAAAAAGACCACCTTAGTGGACAATGTGGTCTCACTAACTTCTAGTGGACTCTGTTCATCCATGATTATGCAAATGTGCATCCAAGGGCTGATACCTCCAAGGTACCAAAATAACTGGTATGGCTTTGAACAGTCCTGATCACCCAGTACTTCCCATCAAACTCACAAGTGGCAAAGCTGCTTGCTAAATACCTTTGTGTGCCAGCCCAGGTATTTAAATGGGTAAGTGCAGCCTGGTGAGCAGACCTTCAGGCATTCACTTTTAAAATGTTGGACTTTGTTGTATTAAGATTTTAATCTTGCGGGACTGGAGAGCCCACGGCTCCTAATGGCTTCTTGCAAAATTAGGTTTGGCTTTCCATTTAGCCTTCATGTGACTCTGTGCAGCGCCACATGGAGCAAGAATTCTTCGTCTTTCCTTTGCAGCCTGTCAGAACAGTGATTAAGCAGACAAAGGGATTGATTGTTTTTTAATGAAATAGTCTATCTGGCAAAAAATGAAGTTGGGCTCGCTGGAGACTATCCATGCTTTCAGTCGCCTCTTCAGAAATTCATGAATAGTTCCCTCAAGAAAACAACACATTTTTTTAAAAGCCTGAAATGCGTTTTTAAACATTTTGATTTTTCATCCTAAGTAGCATTTTGTTGAAAAAACCCTAACTGAATATAGTCTTTGTGAAAGGACTAAAATATTGTTACATTTCGTCTGGAATGCAATGCCTTGATATGTTGCTAAGGGTTTCTGTAATGGGAGAGGAAAGCTTGCTCAGAGTAGGAAAATTTTGTTTCCCAACACTGTCTCCCTTCTTGACCTTCTGTTCATCCAGTTAACTAAAAGATCATTTACTCACATAGCTCTGCCTCTGAGTCAAGCAATTATTTAAAAAAAAATAAAAAAATCATCCATTTATACCATCATAAAAAATTCTAGATTGGAAAAGATCTCTAGAGAATCGTCTGGGCCAACCTTGCATGAAATTATTCTTAGTCTAACTTGTTTCAGGACTTGTTTGGCAGTCATGAGAACTAGTTCAAATTTATCAAGGGCTGTTGATAAAACATCTTCAAGCCTGAAACCTGCGGAAAAACTTTCCAGTACCTCATGAGGCATTTTCCCCTATTCCCAAGTGTAACAATACTTCATTAAAGAAGGAAAGATAAAAGACAACTACATAGGTAAATACAGTATCACATTAATGTAGCAATGTATAAATCATCATATTTCACAGTTCTCAGTGAAGACTAGGTCTAGAGGTAAACTATATCTCCATGTGTCAGTCTCCTCCAGAGCCCAAGGGGTCAGTTCCCTGAGCCTTCCTTCCTTTGCTAGCTCCATGTTCATGGATGCTTTGCATGGAATGTGTATTCAGCGCAGAGCAAAAACATATGTGGTGAAAATTACCCCCATCCTCTACCATAGGGGTAACTCTTCCACAGCATCATCTCCTGCCCCTCAGCTCTGAGGAGCTACTATGCAGTTCCTAAGAGAGATTTTAGCACAGAATTCCACCCTTTTTCCCCCTAGGAGGCAAGACTTGCACCCCACGCTGGAAGCTGTTTCTCTAGGAGGATCTGCCCACACAAAAACACAGCAGCACAGCCTGTATAAAATAAATGTTTTAGGCCCTGTACTACTCCCTTTGCCTTTTCTCCTCTTTTCTTCCCCAGATGCTCATAAAATACTCTTCCTTTTGGGATTACCTGCCCTTCACAACTCTTGGGTGCTCTTCCAGCTCTCAGCCCCCAGGCTTAGGCTCAGTTACTTACTCAAAGGGGAATGGCATTTGTCAATTCTAATGCTTGGTGTTAAACTGTACAACTTAAAACCAGTTATAACCTTAAGCACAATTATTTAATCACAGGATTTAGCAGATTACAGGTTGAGAACACTATACAAACATCAGGCTGGATTTTCAGGCTAAGCACTTGGAGGCAAGGCACTGAGATGGCATTGCCTTTCTATTATCTTTCCACCCATCGTCTGTGTCGTTAATGGCAGCAAATAATAGCTACAGGGGTTGCTATCATTTCCACCACCTTGCAACAGTGTCACAGGCTGTTCTTCTGTCAGCAATTGCTGGAGGGAAGTGTTCTCTGGAAAAACCACCTACTTTTGAGACGTCTTGCATACACCTCTATGCTAAGGATATTGGGAAGTAGTGTGAATAGTCAGCTGCATGTTCAAGACAGCCTTAAAACCTGTTCCAGGAGTTTGCCTATGTGTGCACAGGGGTTTTCTCTGCAGAACATGCATTACTTGCAGATTAAATAGCAAGTGGAGAGGTCCATGATATTGTAACTTGCCTGCATCTGCCTTATTTCTGCATCTTTGCCTGCAAAGACCTTAATTCATGTGTAGGTTTGTGCCTTTCCATTCTCTTTTCTTCCATAAAAGAGTATCTTCTAAAAAGAGCAGTTTATGAACTGATTCTTGTTTGCAAGAACCTTATTAAATCCTTTTGATATGTTTGTTCAGAGACTTTTTCACTTTTCATACCGGATTAGTGGGGACTATCCTTGTGATTCAGAGTGCAAGATTCCCACATCCTTTGCTTGTGGGGAAACTGAGGCAGAGCACAAGTCCTCTGCTATCACCCTGCAGAGCTGTAATGGAAAGAAAAACAAAAGCTTTGATTGCTAGTCCATTCCTCTCTTTGTTAGGCCATTCAGTGTCTTTCACCATCCTCTTTTCTGTGATGGACAAAATTCCAATTTCATCATTATTTCATCAACAACAGTAGATTGCTGGTCAGGACTAGGCCATTGAGTAACTCTGCTGAATGCTTTCCATCATCAGTGAAGACCTGGTACTGTTGTTAAATGTTATAGTGACCCAGGGGAACTGGCTGACTATTTACTCAGATTAATCTGATTTTTCAGCCAGCTAATTGGTTGTGGTAGTTTCCTACCCTATTTTCTGTTCTGGATTCTATGCTGACTCTTTGCAGATTGCTCCCATCACCTTCATCTATTTCACATATTGCTTATGAAATTAAGTTCATCTAGCAGCAGCCTTGTCTTTGCCAAACTGTGCAATTTTTAAAATTTATTAAAATACTCAGATTCCTCGTGGCTAAATCCAACCAGCTCTTCTGCCTTTCTTCCCCTCATCAAATATTGAATTTGCAGAGATTTATTTTCCTGTTGGCCATCTCAGTGGGAGGTCTAATAGACAAATTTCCCTGAGAGGAACATTTAGGGTTAGATCACCCAAATCTGCAGTGACAAGAACCTATGCCCACCAGTTTCTCTGTTGTCAGACACCTGATCTGAAGGTGAGCCAACATCAGTTTTTCTCTCTTCTCCAGAGGGCTTTAAACCCAAAACAATCTGTAGAGTGTCCTAATGTTCAGGCTCTGTCCAGCAAAGGGCTTCCAGCAACTTGTCATGACAGAAGTACCAAACCCCCAGGAATTATGCAGTCTTTCTGACAGCAGAAGACATGGGCAATTGCTCAACTTCAGATGGATAATGTAGGTCACAAGCAAACTCTGAACAAAGAACTACTGTACTTAGCATTTTATTGTAGGTCTATAAAACAAATGTTAATCTATTCTAGCATCTGATGGATTTTGTCCTCAGCTGCTGTGGTCAGAAAATGTACAAGTGGCTTCCACTGGTTTGTACTATTTGGTTTTCACCACAGACACAGAGATCCACAGATTTGGGCCAGCTAATACTGAGAAAAGGGCCCTGTGGAATGGCACTTGTCACATTGCCACAAGACAGGTAAAATTTCCAGCCCAACCATACAGAGAGAATATATGTCAGATCAAATTAGACTGTGATCTTTCAGGGGTGTCAAACACACATGAAGTTGCAGAATCCAGGGATGGGGCTTTTTTAGCACAGTCCCATTGCATGGTCTGCCTTGTAAGCTGATGGTTGCATAGACATCTTTGGAGACTGTGATGCTCTGTTGCTTTTGCATGGAGGATGGAAGAAAGGCTGATCGTGTTCTTCTCTATCCTGTGCACTTGTAAAAGATTAGAGGCAGTCTGGCCCCTAAATATTAAGGATTCCAGTTAAAATTGACTCCAAATGACAAGAAACATTCATTTCCCCCCATCATCCCCTATACACAAATCTTTTTTCAAAACTAGATTATCTTCTAAAATCAAAAGCTCTAATTAATTCTACCATTTTATCTGCAACAGGCACTGTTAACATCTCATATCACGCTCCAATAAATTTGCCCACAGAGATTAACAACATCTGAGGAGGGGGAAAAAAATAGAAAGAAAGAAAAAAAAGGAGGGAAAGAAAGCTTTTTCAATTGAAGACCAGGAACTATTCTTCTAATTAGCCCAGGTACAGAATGGTATTAACATGACTGTACTGCTCCTGGGGAAAAATGAGTGTCTATGTGGCACTCTAGTGCATCACCTCCAAGCTGCAGAGGTAGGCTGGATGTACCTGACAGTCCTACAGGGAAAATCTTATTGTAAAACAGAGCATCTCTGCTCCCTCTCAAAAAATAGAGAGAAGCCTTTGCTAAGGAACAGATACTGCCAAAGGTTTTTCAGCTATGACTGGACAATATAAGCCCTCTCTTGCTCAGGAATGTAACTGGGCAAGGACCTTGACGTGGAAAGACGCAGAGAGAAAAATTGCTTCATGAAGGAGCCATGTGGGATGTAAATCGAAAGAAGAATCAGCAAGTGCATTGAATTTAGTCCTTACAGAGAACTGGAGGCTAAACCCTTCTGAACAGGGTCTAAGATCGTTCCAAAGGAGTGGCAGGTACCCACTGGAGAGACAGTAAACAGAGCTGAAAAAATAGGCAGCTGTGGGAAATTTATATCTGTGGTGCACATGAAGGAAATGGAAGCTTGCAACACTAAGGATTTGTGTTGGACAAAATGATTTGCATAAAGGATGGGACTAGAAATAAGAATCAAAACTGTGCCCTTTTTTTCTTAAAGAATGGCCAAGTTTTTATCTAATAATTCAAGTTCTATGTATGTGGTTCCATGCTTTCTGATTCCAACAGGGACTTTGAAATGGAAATGCCAAACCCCGTATGCAGGGCATGATGGATCACCATGTATGCATAGGAATAAAAGGGTTGTCATTGGAAGTAATTTTGCGTTGAATTACACAATGTGTAATCCAATTGAAATCAGCAGAATGGCACAAGGTGTAATGTAGTGTGCAAAACGTGATCCATTGCATGCAATTTTAACAACAGGGATATACTGTACCACTCATCTAGTAATGTGCTAAAATTGAATTTGTGAAAGGTAGGGGGAGAGGAATTGTGAGGAATGGATGCATTTTATAATTGGGAAATACTATTTCAGGAAAGGACTGAATATATATTTTTAAGGCTAATTTATTACTCTTTGAAATTGTTTGCTTCGTAATAATGCTGTCAAGATCCTCAAAATTTGGCAAGTTCCCTCGCTGGCATAGAGTGGGACCAGCCAAGCCTGTCAGCCTGGGAGCACTCAGTATCCATTTTCCCCATTGACGTGTGTCACATTATCTAATAGTGTTCCTAAATGAACTCTATCATCAGTAAATCTTTTTCTCACGCCTTCGACCAACAGTGTGTCCCCAGGAAAAGTAGCAGGTCTCACACACTGGCATCCCTTGGCACAGTGCCCTCTGTTGCCTGCAGGAAAAAAAAAATAAAACCCAACACCAAACCAAACAAAACCAACAAAAAATGAATTGCCTTGCTGTACCTTTGCTTAAACAGCAATGAAGGTGGTAAATCCTCCAGGAGCGGAGTGGGGGGAAAATCTGGAGGGTGCCACGAGTGCAAACCCATGTGGTGTTTTTCAAGGGTTGGGGCAGGCACAGCACAGTCTTGCTGCTCAGGAACAGCCCCTTTGCCAGCATCCTGTCAAAGGTGATAAGTGAGTTTATTCAAGGCTTGCAATATAAACATAAGACACAGTTATCTGATTTGCTCATTACCTACAGTCTCTGCTGAGGATAAGAAAAATGACATGTGATACCTTTAAAAGTTTTCTAAAATTGAGAAGTTGCCTGGTGTTGGTAGTGTGTAACAAGCTGTGTTTTCAAGATAAAGTCTACTGTCCAGTCACTTGCTTAATACTCTTTCGTTTGAGGATGCCATTAATGTGTAATTTTTCATTGGATGCTTCTTGTTATTCATGAAAATTTGAAAATCTATTTAAAACTTTCTACCATTTTCCCATATATTTGGTAATCTGGAATATAAAATTGCACTCACCAGGAATGTTATTTTAGATCTACAATAGAAAATATTTATCTATGGTTATAATTTAAACAATAATGTTAGATATAAATCTAAAATTGCATAAGTGTCTGAGGCATTCTGTATTTATTTAGGCTGATCTAGGTTATATAGATTTAATTAAATGTATTTGTACTGGAAATGAGGTGAGGCAAATGTGACAAATATCATAGTTCAGTAATGGCAATTAAAAACCCAAACTAGACGTATAACTTCTGGTTAACTCACAGTAATTACTTTTTTTTTTCCCTTGCCAAAATGAGAATGGAGAACTAACATTGTTTTGTAGATTACTTATCCATTCACTATGTTCTACAACACTATAGTTTTATTTTTAACATCTTCATAACATTTAGATCTGAATAAATCTAGCAACACAAAATTTTGGAATAAAAATTCATAATGTTTTCTTGTCTACATTATTTTCCAATTTTTAAACATTCTTTAAATGAAGTAAGAACTTAATAAATTCACTGAAAACCAAAACAGTTTTTCAATGTGCAGGAACTCTTGCTATTTATGAAGTTTGGGTTGATGATTTTTGTTTTCCTTTGATTATGCATTCTGTGAGATTTTTTTTTAAGGTGGAAGGCTTAATGCTTAATTCTTCTTATTTAGTTCTTTTGAATGATCTTTTTAAGATTCTTTATAGTTTTTTTCAAAGTACAGAATAGAAACAAAGGCCTGATCTACAAAGAAGCAACTTGATGATATCAGGCTTTATCAATGTAGGTACTGAATCATGAAAACAGGTGAGTGGGAGTGCTGGTCATATGACTTGAGGAAGGATAAGTAAAGTAGTTGGAAATGCAGGAGGTGAGATCTTTTTCTTCCCTTTCTTTTAAGCCCAAGTCTTAGTTCTTGCTGGCCAAATTGAGGTGGGCACCTCTCTTAAACAGGATTCAAGTCTGACCCCAGGATGCTAGACTGGAATTTCATATTTCCAAAATGCATCTTATTGCATCTTATGCAAAAGGTTTTTATGAGCTGGCTTAGCAATGCCCAGTAATGTTCTACCAAGTCAGTGGTAGACATGTGTTGACTATGCTACTGTCTGAAAAGGGGCTTGGTAAACAGCAAGGCAGGTTTGTGCAGACCATAATCTGTATACTGTCTTCTAAGGAAGATGGCTTGTGCCAAATTCTTTTTATTCTTTTATCCTGAAGATCCAGCATCACTCTGAAAACAAGCACCAGTAATTATTGCTTATTCAAGCTTTTAGGAATCAGTCACCTGGCTATTATTAATTCCTTTATTTTTACATCAGTTGGGAGACACTGAACAAAGCCAACAGAGTTTTGTCTATTCTTTCATTAAACTACAAACCTAGATCAGTAATATTGAATTGCCCGTTATTCAAATTCCATGCTATATATTTGATGTGTAATTGATAGAGGCTACCCAATCTCTTTGTGGAGTAGGGGACGATATAGAAATGCAGCTTAGACCTGCCTTTCCTTTGTGGTATTCTCAGGACATAGACTACATAATTGACTACAGACATCTTAGTTTAAAAGGCATCTTTTAAGTTTCATCCAGTCCTAGTAGTACGTGTACAGTCCCATGGGCTGCATCCAAGGATTATGCTAATTTTATTAGCAACTCCTCTTTCTTTAATTAAACTGTATATATTCCCACCTGGTCACTGTTGTGCCAACACCCTTCTTTCCATTTTTATTTTAATTTGTAGATAATCTGCGGCTTCCCACTTCAATTCTGATTTTCTGAATTATCCTTTGCATTTTCCACACGAAATAACCCAATTTTGAGGGGTCAATAGGACTTCAAATTGAGTTGTTAATGGCTTTGAGGAAACCTCTGGGTCAAAGCAAAGACCAAAGTTTCTAAAGTTGGCCAAGTTGTTTTAGGAGCAGGGATTCAAAGTAACTTGCTCTGTGAAAGCACCAAGTTATACACTGCAGTTAAAAATACCTACAAGTGAGCTCTGTATTAACATTTACTATGTTTAGACCACTAAGCAAAGCGATATGAATTCCTTAGTGGACTGTTAATTTACATGTTATACACTTTCAAATATTTCTGAAAGCAAATGTGAAATGATTAGTAATCTGTTCACATGCTCACAAAATGTTATTAGCAAAATGCCTTGGGCAGTATGTTATGTTGACTAAAATTGATAATTTTGTGTTTTAAAACTAAAGCAACTCCCACTGCCCCTGATAAATTTTAGGATGAGCCAAGATCTTCTGGTCATACCAGTTTTCAAGGCTGAGGGGGAAAAAGACCAAAAAACCCACCAAGAGCAACCACCCCCAGCCAGAGAAGTGACCTAAGGTTTGCAGTGATTTCAGCTCTTCTGAAAGCCTCATGAAAAGTCTTCTGTGGAGTTATGCAGTTTAAAATGGCTTGTTATTTATAAAATCACCATAAGGTGGTGATTCTGGTGTTTACCACTCATTCTGCTTGTGTAGGTTTTAAAGCATGCGTGTTACACTGAAGAAATCAAGCCTGGTGGTTCTTTTTACTTCTACATAACTGTCTGTTTCCAGCTGCATGTAGTTGTGACAGGGCCAAAGCCCTGGACAAAATCTCTCATACTCCTCAAAGTGTTGAGGTTGTTCTTTTTTTTTTTAAAGAAGAGCAAAGAGCAGGCTATTTAATGATATATGTCAATGTATCTCTATTTGAATAATGGTTTCCATACCTTCCAGCCTCAAATATAACATGACACTTCCTCCTAAATGCCAATTATTCTGTCCAGAAGAGTTGTCCAAAAGTCTAGTCCTCAAAGTTTCACACCAGACTGACATGGGATATTAAAATTCAATAAAAGCTGTTGTAATGGTAGGATTGTGCAAAATGCCTTTGCAAGGGCTGAGTATTGTTTGTATAGGTGCAACATACTTCCCAGCAATTTACATTTACAGTTATGAAGTAATTGAACAGGGAAATGCATCATCATTTTCTTTTTTAGCACATGGGTGAATTATTTTACCAACATATGAAGGGGTGTTCATATAACATCACGGTGCTTTGTGCTAGAGAAAAACAATTACAGTGAATAAGGTAGAACGGCTCTGTTATTGCAGTACATAAGACTTTGATTACATACTGCCAAGATTCATACCAGCCTAGTAGTTGTTGACAGATAAAGTAACAAAAATGAAACTCATTTATTTTTTCTTTATTGAGACCTCAAGGTAAAGCAAATTTTCAGTTCTTGTACTTACTACATTGAAGGAACAGAGACTGACAGTTAAAATGTGCCAGTGCAGAAATATAAATTAAACCTAGTTTCATATCAAAGTTTCATTTAGTCTCTGAAAAGGAGCTGCTGCTTGTATTATTTTTGATCCTAAAACAAATACATGGTAGACGATCATAGTGTATCTAGGATGAATTAGCCCCCTCATACATTTAGCTTTTATGTGTTTGCCAGGATATAGATCAATGTTGATTCAAGCAATTTAAAAATTTGTATTGCACTTAATTATTTTACTTCCTTTTTTCTCTGTTTAGTAATATTTTACTGTGTTTGCAAGCCAGTGAACATGTGGGTGGTTTTAATAGTGTAGCAGTTTTACTCAAGAAAGGTCATATTTTGGGGGAAAAGTCCATCCTCCCTCCTTGTGTAAGAAAGATTCTTCTGGCTTTTTTCGTGAGTTCCTCTAGGCAACTAGATGCTGCATTATTTCTTGATAATTCTAACAAATTACTTTTTTGTGAACTTTTTTATTTTCTAAAGAGCAGATAAAATTAGCTGTTGAAATAGAAAGTGCTAAAATGATTTGGTTTATCCCATCAAAATCTTGGATTAGTTACCTAGTCCAACTGAACATAATTGCTGTTCAGATTAATGAGGCAGTATCCTAGTATCTCCTCTGTAATTAAACACTTCTCTGGTTGAATACAGTATTAAAGATGCACCAGACGTTGAAACCTCAGTGGTGAAATTTAAAACTGTTGAAACAGGAGGGGTCAGCTGTGAAGCACAAATTCCTCTGCAGTATGGATAATTCACTTGCACAATGTGTTTCAAGAATAATTTGGCTTATGTTGGGGATGGCGGGTTTTAAAAAATTTTTCTTATCTTTCCGTCATCTAAATTTGAGAATTTTTTCTCATTAGTTCCTGAGCAAAAGTAACATAAAGTGCACTTGTTTCCAGAATTACCTTTTCTGACCTTTCACAAGAAGATAATTGCAGTACCAGTAGGCTTAGAGGACTTGTTAAAAAAATTAAGCTTGTAAAGTAGCAAAAAATGCCCCTTTGCTTGCTGGTGTCGATTTCAAAATTAACATTTTAGTTCATGTGCTTCTAATAATCGCTGACCCTTACTTCATGTGCTTTCCACAGGAAATGAATACAGCAGAAATTACTTTGACCCGTTGATGGATGAGGAAATAAACCCAAGGCAGTGCGGGATGGAGGTCAGTGAAGAAGGTGAGGCAGAATTAAGTATGTAATTTTGGTGTCAGAATATTCTTTTCCATTCATGAAAATGAGGTGACAGAGATCACATATGCAGTTCTATTTAAATATTGAGGTTTACAATTTAAATTCTAAGCCTTAACTGCCCTGAACAGGATAGCCAGTATACATAGTCTTTGATCAAGGACGGTGAGTTAATGGGTGGGTAGAAATGAGACTGTGCTGTGTTCACTCTGCTGGTGGAGCAAAATGAAGCACGATCCAAGACTATTGTCTACACCATGTTCTCTTTAATTAATGAAGTTAGTCCAGAACTGAGTGTTAAGCTGCAGCTTTTTCGCAACCCTGTTCCCAAAGTCCTCCTTGGAGAGCAATTTTATTACCCAGTTGAATGTGTGTTTGCCTAATAGAAGGAAACCCCAGAGTGTGTAAAAGTGCACAAGGAGGCTTTTTTGGTTTCCTTTTTCCCGGTTTAGTCGAGATGGTTAGCTTTGCTGTCTGGGGAGGATAGGGATGAGTTGGGAGGGTGTGACTGTGCAGAGCTGGAAGAACAGAAGTTATGCATAGGTATGAGAGAGATTAAGCAGCAAGTATTGTCTAGCAGAGGAAGTTCTCCTCTGCTGGCTTTTATTTAGATAAAAAAAGGGTGGGAATGGGCCTGCCTGAATTTGCATGGACTTAAGTAAGAACCTCATCATGGTAATGAAGTGCTTAGCTCTGCACGGAGTGCTTTGGCCCAGCTCCCGTTGTCAAGCACTAACAACATGATAGCACACAAGATCCAGTTCTCCTGTGTCACCTTGCTAGCCCTTTGCCTTTTTAAAGTGTCTGCTTATTTATACTGCGCAGATTCTCTAGATGTGCAGATGTATTCATATCTAAAACAAAAAAAAATTATCTACTATAAAGGGTCTCAAAGTAGTTCACTTCTGAAATTCATGAGAAACCGAGCATTTATGGAGGTTTAATATGAAGACAAAACTTGTGTAACTGAAAAAAAGCGGCCTCTAATGAATATCCGTAACTTGAATTCCTGTGTTCTTGTGAAAAAAAAAATCAGGGTTTATCAAGATCGAATTACATCTAATCCCAATAATTTCCCCATTCATTGTGTAAGACAACAGCATAATACATTAGAAGTCAACTTCTGGCTCAGAGTTTTTAAATGAAAGATTTTTTTTTCCTTGTTGGTCTTGCATTGGTTCATCTTATGAATAGGCTTTATGAGTCAAGATCTGCTTCATAAACAGAAAATGAAAAACAGATTAAAATTCTGTATCTGTACACATGAGCCTAAAATCATGGATGGACAAAGTGGTGACAAGGGATATATGGAAGTGCACTTCTCATTGGGTGAAAATGTTCTCTGTGTTGAAGAGGCTGAGTGATGCAGTTAACCTTAAATGTTGATTTTGTATTGTGTGGTGGAGGTTTTATCTATATATTTTAAAATCTGGAAAGAAGAAGGCTCTTAGAAAGTCCATTGAGTTCTGGGTTTTAGAGTGGAAAGGTGGTTTTAGGCAATTGCATATCATGCTAAACCTGAGATCCATCTGTGAACAGCTGTCCGTTGGTGTTTGTCCTTTTTCTCCCTGGCAAAGATGTCACTCAAATGTTGGGATAACACTTGTTTATTAAAAGTCTATTAGCAACAGTACCAGCCTTAGGTTGGTTGTGTTGACCTCTGTAGAGCTGTTATAACACTATATTTACCAACACTTCTGACAAGAGCAAGTCTTTTACCTTGGAGGAGTTCAAAAGCTGCCTGGACAGGGTCCTGGACAACTTAGCTCTAGGTGTCTCTAAGCCAGGACAGCTGGTCTAAATGTACTCCAGAGGTGCCTTCCCACCTTAACCAGTCTAATTTGGTGCTACTCACAAACGAGCTCAGTGTCTGGCTTCCTTTTCCCTGCAGAAGTGTTAAGTAAATGGAACTACGTTTGTATGTAGTCAATGGAGATAAAAGGATGCTCAGAACTGAAGTCTGAATGGTCATCCCCTAATTGGATCCCCCAATTATTCCTCTTTCCAGATAGCAGCTTGTCATAAGCAAGAGTCAAAACCAGAAGAAGATGAAGAAAGAGGAGCACACTTCAAAGTTACACTCTTTTTAGGAAAGTCAGGCCCAATGCCCAAAGAGAATAGCTGGTGAAAAGCAAATCTTCAGCCCTTAACTCTTCTTTAATGGGTCATTCTGTGTAAAAGAAGATATTGACGATTATCTTTTCTACATTTGATGGATTAGCTTTGTTCTAGAAATTTGTCTAAGTTGATAATACTCTAAGAACAAACAACTTTCCACTATGGATCTGCTTTCCTCCCCGTCACCAAGGGAGCATTTCAATGTTAAATGTAAAAGATTGTGTACCTTCAGAAGAGTTTTGCATACCTCTGAATGCTCAGTGTAACAGAAAAACTTGGCTATGAAACTTCATGGTAAAGAAAATCTATTCTTTGGGATTCTATGAAGGACTTAAAAAGCCTGCCAAGGTTGCTCGTAGCTGTGCTTCAATCCACCTACCTGTATGTGTTTCTCTGACCTTCTGTCTGCCTGTCTTCATTGACAACTTAGTGAAGTCACAGTCTGGGAGATCTGGAGAAAAGGTGGTCCCACTTGCTCATTTCAGCCTTGAATATAGACACTTTAAATGATTTTATTTTATTTGGGTTTTTTTAGGTACCATGGAAAAAGGTAAGTGTGCATGTCCTTTGCTACCTTTTAAAATCTGCAGGTATTACTGAGAATTTGAATGACTGACTAGTCACAAAATCAAAATTTATAGTGTGTTGTAATGACTACTCAGAGTAGATACTGTGTCAGTATTATGGAGACCAAGGTAATATTTCTAATGATGATCCAAAATCACATTAGAATAGAAATTAGGCATTTTGACTTTCATTAAGAGTCAAATAGAATTCATCTGACAATTTGAATATAAACAATCATTTCAACTACTCTATTAGCAGAATTAATAAACCAGTTTTGGTCCAGATCAACATATAATATTGCTAGCCATTTAAAAGTATATGATTATTTTATTTTAAGTTGTCCTTCAAGAAGAGGTGACTGTAATTTTATTCTTAGCTATGAAAGTAGCTCTGTGAAGACTGTCTTTAAGTGTCTAGTGGCTTCTTAACTTTTGTGTCTTTCTATCTTACTTTTACTTTAAAATATTGCTTTCCAAAATAATACTGGAATAAACAATAACTGTTTCACTGCTATTTTTTTAAGATCCTGCGAAATTTGATGAACAAATCCTGTTCTCAAAACTGATGAAGCTTCTAGATGAAGAAAACGAGATGCTGGACTTCCAAGGTAAATAATAAAATTGACTACATAAAGAAAAACAAAACTCTTTTGAGTCTGCATATGGGGAGGAGAGTGGGTAATCCATCCCCTTGAACTCACAAGTCAAAGGGATGCTGGTTTTAATGCAAGCTTGTAAGGTCTCTCTCTCCAAATGTTTTTATTTTGAGTTCTGTTTATGTGGTTTTAAGTGTAACTTAAGTGTCATGCTTTCTCTAGATTGCTTCACTGCATGTTGAATTCCACACTTAGGAAAGAAGTCTGGAAATCTCATTGCTTATGAGCTCAAATCTAGAAATCTAAATCCTTATTTAAGCTGGTAAATGGATGGGCCATTTGTCAGATGGACGGGTCACATCACACTGTTTAAGGTTATCTGTATAAGGATTTACACTAACAGATGATTAGGAAAATGTTTCTGTGACTTTGTTAGAAAATACAAATTGATGTTCGAAGTATAGAAGAAGAGATTTCTTCAACTCAAGCAAACAGCCTTATTTTGGCTTCACTTATTTTTTAGGCATTATTTAAAACCCTGTTGATTCATGAGGCTATTACAATTACAGGCTTTACACAAGGCCCATGTCTACTTTCTCCCCTAGTTCATCCTAGGAGAAGTGACATTTGTATAAGCCCCAGCTCAGACCTGACCTTGTATCTTTTTTCGTATTCCCCCTCTCCTTTTTCAGCACAGGTCTTTGTGCAAAAGTACTTTCTGTTCTTTGTATCTGTATGAGGTTTCCTGTTGTATTTCAGCAATACTGTCAGAGAGATGGAGCAGGTGGTTGCACTGAAGCTCCAGGAGCTGCAACATGTTTTGTCACTATTTAGTTTATAAACATCTTTGCTCTAGAAGTGGCAAATGTTTTCATTTACCTGGGGTTGAAAAATGCCTTGAACTGACAGTGGTCATACAAGTAACAGCTTTGAAACTCATTTTGCCTCATCTTAAATTCAAGGATGAAAAACGTGCAACCATCACAACTAAATGCATGCAGATAGTTTAAGCAAAAACCTCGAACAAATTATGAGCCATCTTTTTATTGTTCTATGTTAATGTAGAGCTCCACATTGCTGAGAAAGCTCATAGCAGTGCTGCAAGTGGGTTGTTGCTTTTGTTGCACAACAACATAGATGAAAATAAAAACATGTTTGGCTGTGAAACCAACATTATTTCTCTACAAAATATTGATGTGGAGTATTGATGTGGATACCATCTATCTGTGGTACTGATGTAGTCCCAGTCTATCAGTATTTACAGCATTTCATATTCATCAATATATTTATAATCAAAATAATGCTGTATGCTTAAGGACTATGTCCTGATAATGTTTTAAAGGCTGCCCTAAGGTGGGTCTTGTATCCTTTCCCTTAGCTATCTGAAAGCTCAGCCACTGGGACTCCCACAGGGTGATGACAGAGAGATAGAGAAGCACCTCTGGGCGGTGGGTCAGCTCACCTCACACAGATTCCTATTTGTTGGGTAGAAAAATTGCCCCTTGGAAGTCATTCTCTTTCCTTTGGCCCTAGAAGGGTCTTGGGCAGGTGACTTAGACTTGACCATTGCTTTTTTGGGTGGCTAAAATGAAGGGGCAAGAAAATTCATTAGCGTTCATGTCTCACACTCCATCATAGCCCACCCCCCCACTCTCAAGCAGTGGCTCAGTGCTTTTATATCTTAGAAATGCCATCATAGGTACCAGAACTAGTCCTGTGAGTGAAGTTGAGGAGTCACAGGTATGATTTCCCTACCAGTTTTATGGAAGCGGGCAGTTGAACAGAGAAGACAAGCATTATTAATGTCTCCACTGAGGGAAAAGCTAATATGGGAGTTTGACCCTTATTAGACATCGGAAAATCCATATAAAACCAGGATTCATTTGGTTCCACTCTTACAGAACTGCTTAATTTCTTCATTTGACCACTGAGCTGAAAAATCACATAGTCCTACAGTCCTAATTAATAGATGATCCCCAAAGAAAAGGAAAGAACATGCCTTAAAATTTATAAAATTGTATATTTAAAGCATTTTGTCACCGAGTAACCTGTTGGTCACTATTGTGGTATGTTATAAGGCAACTCAAAAGACAACATTATTTGTTTTTAAAGATGGAGACTGTATATTTTTTACCTAGTGATAAATCTCTCAGCATAAGATCGTGATCCATGCACATCTTAAATGATGCTAGGTGAATGCCATAAAAAAATAATTTCTATTATATTGATCTTTGGCAAGAGCCAAATAATAAAAGTCCTATGTTTTGCAGCATTTTAGTTGTCTCAAACTGATGCATGAGCCTTTGGTGATGGACTTTTTTAGATACAACTTATACACAGTTTTTTAGAACCAGGTAGCCAAAATTCTTTTTCCATGTGGAGTTTATGGCAGTTTTATGCATTCAAACCCACGCTGAGGTGTATTCTGCTGCTGAAGCTACCCTTTAAATTATCATCTCAGTGTATAAACTGCTGCTGTCTGACGGACAAAGGCAGGAGTAAATGAAGTTACAAGCAGCCAAGCTAATACCAGAGAGATTGTTTTAATTACAGCACAGCATCTGCAGATACAGCCTGTGCTGAGGAGAAGTGATTTAAGCTACAAGGGAAGTATGACTTGCAGTGTTAAGCACAACAGAGACAATGAGAAGTTTTCATGCCTGTGCCAACAACTTGAAGCAGCAAGTTCTTAAATAATCTATGAATGAATTTCTTCATAGATTTTCATCCATTTCATTCTGTGTATAAAAAGTAGTAGTATTTTTAGCACTTTGGTTACATTTGTACAGCGATGAGTTGGCTGCTTTGTTTTAGTCAATTATTGCTCTGGGACATCAGCTCGAGCCTCCAACCTGTGCTAATGAGCCCGGTGTCTTCCACCAAACCTGAGTTCTTTTGGTGTAACTCCTCACAAAATAAGAAATACAAAAAAGAAAAGAGTGTATTTTGATGAATTGCTTCATGGTGATCTTCCTGAACCAAATGGTTTTATTCCATTTTGATGTATAAATGACTGTCTTTCTACACCCAGAGAATCCTGAGATAAGGTTCTACTGACTTCCCTGGATGTAAACTTGTACTGCTCCTGTGAAAGCAGTAAAGCAGCTGATTTATACCAGCTGAGCATATGGCCTGTTGTGTACAACACAGCATTGAGGGGAACAAGACATGCTCCATCTTCTGCTTTTGGCAATGTTTCTTTTTCCAGTGCTTCCTGGGTTTTCTCTCTCTAGCCAAACCCTTAATGTTACAGTAAATTTAAACGTAAATATTGTTTTGTTTCTGCTGTTAATAGTGTAGGTCAAATCACTTTTCATTAGGCTTGTAAAATGCTACATGAAGAGATGTGTACCCTAAGGTAATGGTTTGGGTTGTTTATATCTACTGTACACTTCCCCCAACATGATTTTGAATTGTATCCTGTTGTAATTAAATAAAAAACCCACCCTACTTCCTGTGTGTTGGTGGCACTGAGGTGATTTAAGTACTCGGGAGGCTCAACAATTAAAGTCATTAGACAACGAGTAGTGAGCAAAACTGAGAATGTTAATAGCCTTAGTTTTATCTTTCCTTTTCTGGTCTTCATTAGAGAATGAAAGACTTCAAAGGGGAGTGAGGAAAAAAATCCTCTTTTAACTGCTTTCATGTCGCAGGATGGACAAAGAGAAGTAAATAACTAGATATGCCAGTTTCTCAAAGAGATAGGCACAGAGAACCATAAAACCTTACACAAATCTGAAGCAAGAAGGATAGTCAGATGTGGACAGTCTAATTATATCTGGCATTTTTTGGTGATCCTAAAGTGGGGAAATGAGAAAAAATAGTTATTATTTATGGACCAAACTAGTATTAGTACTGTAGCAGATATCAATGAGATCTCTCTTTTTCTTTTTAATGTAGCATGATAATTAAATTGAAAAAAGGACAAAGTTTCTCTTTAATGAATGGGTAATATTTTTATTTATGTGTGGCACGCGCCCTTTGTTTTTGCATATGTCACATGAAATCAGGGGAATGATGTGGGTGAGAGCAGAACTGGACCCAATTAATTAGGCAGGGGCTGCACAGACACACATAGGGGAGGAATCCAATCATTTGGGGTGAATTGAGAGAAGATGAAATGCTTGGTGTGGCTCCACCTAAAACTCCCATTCAATTGCAATTATTGCTCCTCTTCCTCAGGAGTGAAAGCCAAGGTTGTTCCAAATCTCAGTCCCTTTAAGATTTACAGGGGAGCAAAGTGCCCTTAGAAATGTAGGGCATACCTTTAAAAAAGTATTTAAGGAACAAACTGAACGTGCTGAATTTGTACCTGTATGCAGATGTTGCACTTGAGGACAGTTTTCCTGGTGCTGGCTCTTGGCACACACCAGCTGTTTTACTGAGGCTATTTATTACCGTACATTTTATGGCATGAATTGTTGTCTTAAAATGTTGGTGGGCCAAACATATTAACTGAGAAGGTACTAACCAGTGAATGAACTCCCCCTTGCTAAGAGATAATCTGTCACTTTTGTTTCAAGCAGCCCATGTCGTCAGTGAAGATTTTCCAGACTCTGTGATGCCTGTCAGCTCCAGTAAGGCATGTGACCTTCACAGGGAGCTTGAAGATGAAGAGATTCCTTCATATATTGAACAGTTTGAGAGAGATGTTCAAGATGACATAATTCTGCTTGGCAGCTTTTCACTGGAGCAGGTCAGAGTTAAGAACTATAAGACAATTTTATCGCTTGCTTCATAACATGATGCTGGCTTGTTAACCTTGTACACCCCAATTCTATTTCTCTGCCTGGTGATACATACATTGAAAGAGGAAAAGATAACCACTTTCACTTGCATGCTTTATGTGACTGGCACTTTACTAAGCTAACAGCAGGACCTTTATCTTTGTCTCCATTTCAATGTGAATAAAAATAGATTGCCTTAGTTGCTTCTTTCCTAAATAGTGAAGTATCTCTGACTGCTCTGTAGTAATATTGCAATTGAGTTTCAATCAAGAGACTAAGCTTAGGACATCTCTCTCTGCCAAATTTAACAGAGGCTTATTCATCTCTCAGTGAGTAAGTTCAAACTGGAGCTCAGGGAGGATTTATGTGGCAATGTTCATTGCACAGAGGAGATTATTCCCCAATTATAAATCTGTTATATTTGTCAGGGTGGCAAAGGTTTCTAAGATTTTCTTTTTGTCATTTCATAGTGCAAAGAGATAGTGCTGAGATCATATTGACAACAGCACAAGTTTTCAGGGCTGAAATGATACTTGTGGACACCTAACTACCATTTGTCCCTTTGAAAAATCTCATGCTAAGACTAGAGGACAGGACGAGAGATTAATTGATGAATCTATCATTTTTAATTAGCAACATGAGAACAGCTCACTGGCTCTGATGGGCTTAAAATAGGTTATCCAGTGAATGATGGTGATCTAAGCTTTCTTTTATTTTCAGAGGAAGTTTTCAGATTTTTCTTTCACTGCAGAACTAAACCTTATCATTGCCTTTGCATGTTGGTGAGGGACACAATTCTCTTACTGCTTCCCCCTAAATCCTGAAGCTGTATTTCATTCCTTTTGCCTTTTTTATAGCTGCATACTTCATGCATGGAAGGTGGTCTGGGTAATATTGTTCATGAGAGAACATGAAATGGGAGGGAAAAGGACTCAGAGCCTCATCTGCCTCAAGGGACTGATGGAGTAGGAACCAGGGAATAGGGTAAGAGAGTCCTGCACCTTTCCAGGAGGTAATAATATGTTGAGAGTTCACCCTTTAACTACATTTGGGCTATTCAATTGCCCCTGCAGCTTTAGGAGGTTCTGTGATACCTGAAGGAACACAACAGATATGTCAATGCTTTGTTTGCACTCCCTCTAAACTTGATCAACTGACTACTACATCTGGGAATTGACATGTAATACAATACAATACCTCTTTTCTTTCTTATATTATTCCAAAAGAAAGAAAATCCTCATTTAATGTGACTGGTTGAGCTGGTCTGCCATGAGCATTCAGAAAGGAACTCACTACTTTATGCTGCAAGGAAGAAGTCTTGAATGCCTGTGTTTTCTCTCCATTCTTCTCACACATATCTAACTTCAGTTCATGCCCTGATAAGGAATTCAGTCACACCAACATGCTATCATATCTACACTCTCCAATGCAGAGAGTAAGAAGATGATCACTGGGAAATCTGTATTGTCTTCTAGATCAGTGATCTATACATCCATCCTTTCCTTGGAAGCTTACAGGAGTGGTGCATTCAGCTCCTTTGAACAGAGAATGGAAGAGGTGACATAGAGAGTAGAGGCTGCAAACATGCACATCGTGTCATATTGGTATTCAAAGACATCTAACAATAATGTGAGCATGCTAATTCTTGTTTAATTGATCTTCTTTATTCTTTAATATACATCTTTACTCTTTGATCTGTGAGTATACCCCTGGAGCGTTGCAGTGTTGATGCCTTTCCACAACAGCTACAGGTTCAGTGTTAGGCTGCTGCCATGGTCTTCAGAATCTGTTCCTGCCATCTTTGGGATACTTCCAGCTTTTATTGCTTGAACGTGTGTTTATTGGTTTGTAAATGTCTAATTTTTCTGCATGGCATTTATTTCTTATTCAGTAGAAAAAAAACCTTCCCTTCTCTCTGCAGGTTTAGTGAGTAGCAGATGTACTTTAGCCAGCATAATTTATGATGGGTTAATTTAATCTGCCATAATGACATAAAGTGAACCTGAAACAAGCTTCTATCAATTTTGCCATTAGAGGTAGCATAATATTTTCAAATGTCTACAAAACTGAGTAATTAACCCTTGGGCTGAGTGAAGGAATCGAATAGACATCTCTGTCACATTCCTTTGCTTTGACAATATCAAAACAAAACGTGGGAGCCCAAGGGTTAAAAACAGCAAGTGAGAGTTCATAGGACATGAGACTGGTTTTATAAGTGAGGTTCAGACATACATTGGAGTTGCTGCTGTTTCTTTTTAGGCTGCCAAGAATTCTTTCTAATGAGGCATCTGATTTACACTAGAACTTTGCTGGCAGCATTGGCATGAAGAGGATACATCAACTATGTGTCCCTTAGTTCATTGTTTTTCTTCTCTGCTTTTGTAGTATTACAAAAAATGGATGGCTTTTGTCTAAGCAGCTTGGTGCCTGAGATTACTATGATTGGAAAGTTTTGAAATAGCAGATGAACTTCTCAAAATAGTGTTTTTTGAAAAAAAGGGTTTATACTAGATTTTAGCTCTGGAACTTTAGGCTGTGTTGTTTCTTACTTCATGTCCTGTTTTGCAAATGCAAAGCTGATAGTTGAGGTTGGGAAGAAATACATAAAGGGAGATCTGATAGATTCTTGTAAAGGAAGCATTAAACAGATGTCAATGTTCTGTTAACAAACACATTAAAGAATATTAAATTTGGAAAGCAGTGCTGTTTCTTGTGGCCTGCCACGTAGGTCTAAGGATTTCAAAAGCCCCAGTGACATTTGCTTTCAATAAAGAAAAATAAACTCCCTTGCAGGAAAATCGTAACTTTGGGACTGTGTTGTGGTAGAAACTGAGCAGGTACAACCAAGGCTGGGTATACAGAGTGCCACAGAAAACCATCTGTCATGAGACATTGCAGGGACACATGCTTATGGACAGAACTTGATCTTACAGAGCAGAGAAATATGGAAGGAAAGACCTGACATAAAGCTGACTTAACATGTTTGATTAAAGATGAGATGCTCTCAAAATATGCAACTGCTGAGGATGAAGCAAACACTGTTGATTTGGGTGAGACTGCACTTGATGGGCTTTTGGCAACATAGTCTTGCTATACGTTAACTTAAATGCCATGTTAAAGTACCAACTCCAGGATTTTTAGCTCTTTCTGAACTGAGACAATAAAAGTGGCTACTCAGTTTTATGTAGATTTTCTTAGAAAAAAGTTGATAATTGAGTGACTGGAAGGATCAATATTGCCACAGAAGTCAAGAACATCTTTCTTGTTTGGCCACTCTTTTCCTGCAGCTTGGTCAGTATTTTTTACTAAGGATAATTTCTTCATAGCCCCTGTCTCTCTCTACAGGTTTTAGATGCTACATTTAGCCCTCTGTGCAGGGCATAGCACCTTGCAGGACTTGATCACCACAACTATATAGTCAGTTTTGATCCATGACCTCAATGTGTATGACTCAAGAGCCTCTGAAAATAAAGTGCAAGTTTTGCTCTTCAGTACCAGCAGTTGAGTTATAGTAGTAAGAAATGAGCTATTTGTTGCAGGTGGATAGTAATAAAATGTTGTCTTTCATCAAAAGATTTACCTTTTGGTTAAACAAAGGTTAATGCCTCAGGGTATTAGACCTAATACCCTTACAGAGTCATTATCATCAGTGCTCTGACTCCTTGCCAAGTCACAGAGATCAATTTATATGATGATGGAGTGATTAGTTTTCCTTTAGTTGATGGTAGATAGCACATGGGTAAAATTTGGTATTATGGCAGATGATAAATTTGCTCTCCAATCACAAATTTAAAAAGTGAGATCAGAACTCAGTGATATAAAACACCAATGCACATTTACTTGCATGTTCTAGCCCATTGGATAATACTGTCATAGAATCATATCATAGGATGGTTTGTGTTGGAAGGGACCTTAAGGATTGTTTAGATCCTGATGGCACTTGCAGAGCTCCCCTCATCAGAGCTGTAGCCTGCTAAGCATTGTACAATCCATTCTGATTGTCCTTCTTGAGTATAATCCTTGTAGGAACATCGGCACCTCTGAGCAATGCAGAGTCCAAGGTGACTTTAGAAGGTGACATTTCCTCAGCCAAAACCTGACTACATTTTGGTGTTGCTAATATTTTGACTGTTATTTGCAAATGAGTTGAGGTGTTTCGTTGTTGTTTGGTTGTCTTTTGGTTTTATTTGTTTGGGTTTTTTTTTTTTTTTGAGTAATAGAGGTTTCTTTTAAATGTCTTAAAAGTGAGTGACTTAATTTTAGGTAAGATACCTACTTGCTACCTACTTGCCACACTCATTTGAGAGTCAAAACATCTCTACAGTCAGTATCATGGTTTCCATTTCATTTGTGTGGTATAGTAGGAATTATGGGTATCTTCTTGAGTGTCTAATTTGCTTTTGAAATCTATCATTAAGTTAAGCTCATCCAATTCATTATAGTTCACCAGGTAGCCTGCTCCTGGACTGCTGGAAAAAACATTTCATTGGCACCTGCATTGGAGGGGAAAAAACACACAGTGAACTTCCCAGTGGTTGGGGTGTTTGGCTTCTGTCCCTTGGACTTCTGATGTCCTGATTAGTGAGTGTCCATGGCCCTCAGATGTGGGTCAGCACTCATCCAGCAGACCCAAAGCCTGACAAAGATGCCAGTATATGTAGCTAGGGGATTTCTCTACCATGTAGGTTGACAACCTAAGATTTCTAAATATCTTTATCAGTCTTGATCCTGCTTCTTCTGTGGGATCCGGGGAATCCTCTAAATTTCTAAGGTTCCTACCTAATAGCTTCTGGACACTCAGATATACACTTTACTTGGGTTGTTTTAGGAGGTTTTTTTTCCCATGGAAATTAATATCACCATAAGCAGAACGGTGGGAAAGATGTTTTATATATTTATAAATAGTCTGACACTGTGTTGCCACAATACCCACGATATTGACATAGCTGATCTTTTAAATTGTAAGTCTTCTTTGATTGCTTTGTTCAGGGGTTATGTGGATTTTTAGTTAAGTAAATATTTAAATGGAGGTAGCGAAAATCTCAGTTTCTTATGTTTTTCACTAAAAATGAGTTCACTTAGTTTTTACTGTGTTCTTTCACACTTTAAGATCAGAGGGGCAATTAAGCAACTGAAGTAATTCTTGATATTCTATTGAGCTGGAAGAATGAATCCTACAGCTACTGTAAATGATGATACTGCATTTGCTGCTGCTTAAGGTAATCTGACTGGTCAGCTCTCTGGCTCATTATCCTAATATAAACTCCAGTAAGGAAGTCCATTTCTATGGTTCAATAAACAGAGGCAATTGGAAAGATTCTTCAAAGAGAATCAGTGATTGCCAAGCCCTGATGAAGTTTAAGTGACTTCATCATGTACTGACCACCTGTTAAAAGAAGCAGAACTTGGATGAGGGTTGGAAGGAAAGAGTATTACTGATGAATAGAGGCACAAACATACCAAAAATAAATACAATGAAAACAAATTTTTAGTTGTTCATGTATTCTCCAGAATTATTTTTTTGCCCAGGGTTGTTTTATTTGCATTTTTAGTACATTTGGAGCCAAACAGTAGTCACAAGTGTGGCTAAGTCTACTGTTCATTAATTTTTATGACGGGAGACTCCTTAGCAGCATTAATAGACTACAGAGATTTTGAGCTGCAGATAAAGATATTGCTCTAAATGCTGGATATTTTGCTTCTGCAGTCTTACAGTAGAGCTGAATTTCTTGAGTGGAACCTAAACCATATGGTACTTTTGATCTTTACTTCATAGAACAGATTAATTCAGGTGGGGAAGAGCCAGCCTCTGGAGGCTGTCTAGTCTAACCTCCTGCTCTTGAGGTATATTGGACTTTCAAAGCGTAATCTGACTTTCTAAGGGCTTTGGAGTTGTTTCCATCAGTTTGTTGGTGGAAAACATATCCAGGTCATCTGTAAATTGAGAGATGTAGTAATACTGGGAAGGACAGTCCAGGTGTATTACATGTATGTTAATTTATTTAATGTATGGAAAATTGTCACTGTTGTTCAGCCTGCCAGCAACCTGTTAGCACAGTTGGTTTCTCTCATTACTGTCCCAGACAAGATGCAGCTTCCAGAACAAGGTGGTTGTGACGAGAACATATCCTAAAGTTAATATGTTCCCATAGTATGATGTTATTATACAATTACTCATACTGGCATTCAAATCAGAGAAGGATTTCAGCTGAATATGTGAAACAATTTCCACCTATAACTTTCAGCAGTGAGATGGAGCAGAATGTGGGGTAGCAGGAGGAGGTCAGTTCTCTACAGAGAACAATCATTAGGCATGGCAACTTATCATTGCCACTGTTGTTTAAAGAGCTATCACATGGGAAACTGTATTTAAAGTGTTTTTTTTCCTTCTCTGTAATTTTCATATAGTAATTGTCAGTGAATACGTCTTTCAATTATAAAGTGTTCAAATGTGTCTGCACACTTGAAAAAGAAGATGATGCGAAAGCCAGTACAAATTGAAGTTATAGGATAAAGTTAGAGTCTGTGTTTTTTGATTACAATTATAATGGAGACAAATTTGTGAGGTAATATTCTATTGACAGTAAAAAAAACGAATAGGGACTCAGAAAGATGAAATAGACTGTAACCTCAGACCTGAACATGAGTTTTTGGGGGGCTGTAACAAGAAAATTAGTTGTTATGACTCAGGCTTTCCCTGTCTGCAAAACAGATCTAAAATTAGACACCTGCTTTGGGGAAGGGTAAGAGGATTAAAGGAGTAAAGTTTCATGGGGGACTTTGAAAATAATAAAAACATTCTGTGGTGAAATTGGCAAACATTTTTAAATTGAGGAAGAATGGGGGGAAACCACAAAAAAAAGTCTCAGAATTTCCGAATGGTATTTCCTTTCAGTTTCCCTTCAGTTGTTTGTGGCCTGGTTTGCTGTCAGTATGCAGAAAGCAGAAAAAGATGGTAAAATGCTGAAGTCCATGACACGGCTTATGAATACTTTTTCTTTTTCACTGTTACTGTAAACTCTTCATTTTAGATCTAGGGATTGGCATAGCTCACTTTGGTTTTCACTGGCATTGTTTGTGCTGTGTGAGTTTATACTGGACAGGATGTGTTCTGTCATAAAATGTAGTTAGCATCTTCCATTATATCTTGTTAGCATATTCTTTTATATCTTACAATTTAGGCTAACATCACAGGCATCTTCTTACTAGCTGATGATTTCTAGGCTGATCTGGAGACCTCTGAACTTGCAGAACTTTGACAGGCTAACATGTTTCTGCTTAAAATCTCTTTATCAATGGCAAATGCCATTTCAGCATTGTGTGTTTTCAGTGCTCAGCTGTGGTTGTCAGACATTCTGATAAATGGCCTTTTATACATTCTGGATTTAGATGAGGACATCAAAGCTTTATGACCTTGAAGCTACATCATCTCAACTGTGGAATAAGAAACATCTGAAGTAGCACCTGGTGGTTCTGAAGAAACTACAGGTGATGCCTCTGTGAACAGCAAGACAGAAATGAGAAGAGTGAGTTCTCTGTTTTGAGGCTGGAGAGGCAAAAATCTCTGTTTTGCAGAAGTTGGGTAGCTCTGCAGCAGGCATCCCTTCAGACTTTCCTCAACGCTTCTTAAACAAAGTGATTACAGTTCTTTTAATTTATTAGTACTGTCATCTTGGATCAAAATTCTGAGTGAAAGCACCTCTGAGTTTTGAGGAAATTCAGGTCCTTGTTTATCACACCCACTTTAAAACTGGCTTTAGTTTCCATATGTGTTCAAAGTTAGTGTCTTTGATATATATGTCTTATAAAACATCCACCTTGGTAGCAGAATGCTGCCTTCCTGTGTTGACTGGTAGCTCAGTCTTCACTATATTGTTAGAGATAATGCAGTGCCTTACAAATTTATTAAAATGATCAGCCTATAATGTTGTCACTAAATGTATCTGTATACTCAGTGTAATAAGGCTGTAGCATGACTAAAGTAAATCTCACTTTGTGTTCTGCAGTATCAGTTTTAAAAGTGGGTTTAATTTCTGTTATAAAACGTTCAATTGTCTTAAGTTTTTAACTCTGTTCTTATGAACAGTAAATTAATGTTCTATTTTGAACAAGTCATTGGGGGAATTTGCTTTGTTGCTTTTTCTCTTTCTTTAAAAAAAACCCAAACATGTCTGAGAGTTTGTGGCACTTTTTTTGGCAGAGTGCACATCAATAATACTACCAATAACGTGTCTAGAGTTTGGCACAACTTTACTTTTGGATTTGGGGCCATCTCCATGACAAAGTCATACAAATTCCAGCAGTGTTAGTGCAATTTTCAGAGCAGGCCTATCCAGCTATTGCAGTCTTTGCTTTCCATGTAGGTCACTCATTCCACCTCCCTCCCAATGTCCCGCTTCCCCATGATCTCTCTATAGTTAACATGGAGAGGATAAGGCTCTCAAAATTTCACTTTGCCTGAAAAGAATGTTAACTGTTCTTGCAATATTTTTTTTTATGATCTCAAATGGTTCTTGATTTTTTACTTATTTTGTGGTATACAGTACATTAGATATTGAAGTCACTGGGACTGAATCTCCACACAGCAGCTGGACAGTCAAGGAGGAGAATTAGGTGGCACCAGTGGGACTAGAGACATGGGTTTTATTTCTAGTCCTGATGACACTTTGCTTGATAAGCTCTCCCTTAAAGCTCTCCCATCTGTCAAAGTGGAGTGGATAGCATTTTCATCACTGAAAAACGTTTTAGGATGCACAGGTGGAAATTCTACATAAAAACTTCTATTTGGGCATCTGTTTACAGCTAAAAAGGCTGCTCTTCCCGCACTGTGATGTACCAATGTGGCTTTTCCAGGAGTGGAATGAAGGGGAAGCATCAGGATCCTCCTCACGTGGGATCCCTGTGGGCAGTGGGAGGCTGCTACAGACCCCACTAGTGGTGTCTTTGTGCTGCCTCTGGTGAGGAGGACTTGTGGGAAGGTGGACCCTCACGGCACTCCTTATAGGGTGTGATTTCATCAGGGCCAGTGTTCCACTGCCTGGTTCAAATTGCAATGGGGCAGGTACCTCACCAGAAGGTTGTAATACCAGTGCTAGGACTGACCAAAAGGGTCAGGTGTTTTAAATTTTTTCCCTAAATGCTCCATTTTTGCTAAGCCATAGAAAATCAATTTGATTTTGCTTCAAAGCTTTGTGGAATTCTGTGGGCTTTTGTTTTTTTTTTTTTTTTTTAAAGAGAAAGGGATGCGTTTGGTGGGGTTTTGTTTAACTTTTTTTTTCCCAACTGAAAAGTACTATGCAACCAAGTCCTGCCATTTGTGAAGTGGTTTCATAGTGAAAATAGCCAGCAAGCACTGATTAGTAGTATTGAGTCACGTTCTTGTCCTTGTAGAAAGAATACAGACCATTGTGCGTGTCTAGGCTGAGCCCAGACTGAGAGACCTTTTTCAAGTACTGGTCTTGATCACTCTGTCTGAAATCAGTAGATAGGTTGTTTGTGTAATTAAACCTCAAGACAGCTGAGGAAGACATGTGAAGGAGCTGGCTTACAGGATGGGGAATAGGACAAAGTGGTGCCATGACTGAGCCCTTCTGCCTTCAAACACCGCCCCGCCTTTTCCACTGCCTCTTCCAGACGAGCTCTGAAGGATATCCAGTGGTTCACAGATTTTTAGCCACTCATTTTCTGAGGGGCCTCAGTGTCTACACAGACTCAAGCTAAACCACATTTCATGCCTTCTTGTTGGGAACGCCCGTTGTCAACAATGGGTTGTTGTTACAGTCTGGACAATGCTGGTGTCGTGATGAGAAACAAGCGCCTCTCTCTGTGTGCAATGGTATAGGCCATTGAGGAAAAAAAGCACTTGGTTTATTCCCGTAAATCTCTGATTCAAGGGATATTGCAGCAACGGCTATTCCACATTTTTTTAAAAAAATAAATTATATGGGCTGTTCTGTTTTTGAAAACTTACACATTTTTTTCCTCTATTAAATTGCTTCCCGGTGATGGAAATGTCTGGGATGTTTTTTTTCCCCCTACTGCATCTACTTTCCTTTAGCTTGCACACCCCTGAGGTAATTAGTGTAGGTTAAAATTTACATAACTGACTTTGGGGTTTTGCAAATAGGAAAGATGGAAATTTATTCAAGGTGGTGAATAATTCATTTTAAAGCAAGTTTCCTGTTTTTTTAATCATGTAGAAGATGTATTACAGACTCATAGAGGTTTTCTGAATAGGACCCTAAGCACTGAATTTTTGATATATTTTTTTTTCTTAGTATAGGTAAAGAAATATTAACCATGACTCATTGCACTTTTCCTGTTCGATAAGATTTGAATAAACTTAACAAATTTATTAGGTAGGTGATAGAGCTTTTTAAAAATTATCATGACACACTGTGACAAATATTTTACTAGGATCCAGAAGAAATAGTTTTAAATCATACTTGCATTGCCACTTCAGAGGCAGCGATGGAAAACAGTGCAGTTAATACAGAGAAACCTGATTCATATTTTCTTTTGAATATTCATTATTTAATTAAGATTAGGAAGATAAACAAGGGGATTGGACAGCTGTGGGAGTCTGGTAATAAAATCAATTTTTCTTTTAAAAAAGCAACTTCTCTACTACTGGCTCAGTGTAAGCCTGGACTGGTAATGTCTGAATGTTGTTGCAATATTATGGCTACTTGATATTTTACATGAAGTGAGTTTTCTATTCCACCTTCTTTCTTAATCAAAGTGCCCACCTCAAAAATTCCTTTTACAAGCATCACCAAGATCTGCATCCAGAAGAAAAATTGTGAACCAAGCCCTTCTCCCACTTTCTGAATTTTGGCTTTAACTGCTTCAGCCCAAAACCTGAAACCCCTTTCCACCTACCAGCAAGCTCTGGGAACACCTGAAATCTTTCCATTAATAGTTTTTGTCATTAAACCTCCTCAGAGACTTTGAGCTCTGTTGATGGGTGCTATCCCAAATGCCCCAGCCATGGCAGCCTGGTGCCTACATCTCACAGGGGTGATCAAAGTTGCTGCTTGGTCTTTGCTGCCACCAGGATGAGTACCCTACACCTGTGAGAGCGTAGGAATAACCCACCCTTGCTCTTGATATGTTCCTTGGTGAGTGCAGCCCTCACTGGGTGGTGGGAAGTGTCACAAGGTGGGTCTGATGGCTCTAACCAGCTACCAGCTCTGCTGGAGCAGAACTCCACAGCAGAGCCAATTTCCATTCCTTCCTGGGAAATTTGGCATAGGTGGTGACTCACCAGGTTGGGGGAAGAAAGCCATTGCCAGTGTTTGTGGGCATGGGAGAAGAACAGGTCCTTCTGCAGACACTCCTGGTGAATTCCAGCTCAGTGCTGTCCAGGAGCAGGAGGGCTTGGTTCCCACTAATGGAGGAGCAGTGGTAAAGGAAGCATTGCCCATGACACACTGCCATGTGGAGAGCTGGAAGGTCTCACTTTGAGCTAGTTTGGTCACATAACCTTTGTAATCATCTATGTGTGATGCCTGACCTGGAGGATTTGTTTCATCCATCTGAGGATCTCTGCTGTGACTACTAACAAATCACACTGTTGTTTAAGGCAGTCGTGTTGTCTCTGCTTTCATTTTACAGGGTTAAAAAAGTTACATTAAAAGCTACATGCACAGGCTTTGTGTTGCTTTTGTCTGACTTTACATTCTGTCTGTGTTAATTTTGGAAATAAATAGGTTGCTGTGCCTTAGTCTTCATCAGAGATTTCCAAGTTTCCTTGAAAACAGCCAGAAATTTGTCAAAAAATTTAGAGATTTGGAAGAAAGGAGAGACTTTAACAGCCAGATATGGAGTCCCTGATGGGGAATTTTTCTCTATTGACGAAATAGAGAAAATGATTCTCCATACGAAAATGATTTTTTTGCCTTTGAGGCTTGATGAGAGTAGAAGTGGAGCATAATTTTACACTGTTTAAATGACTGTATAGGGTATACAACAGGAAGCCTTCTTACGTATTGATAGTGTTATATTCATGTTTTGTGTTGGTTTCAGGGTCAGCAGTAGGAGATCCAGACATGAGAAATGTCCTTGGATATTCAGCAAGATCTCTGAGCAGCGCAGGGCAGGGAGAAGAATTCTGTTTTCATGAGTGTACAGCCCTTAGTTTGGTTATTGTTTTGAGTTTTTGCACAGAGAACACGGTCTAATAGATGTGGATGCTGGCTTCTCAATGGAATGACTTTTTCAGCTTGATGTGCAGGGATAAAACAACTTCAGGCCCTTCAGCTTCATGTTGGAGAGCTCTGAACTGTCGGGGGAGAGGACTGCTTCTGTGAGTTAGCCTCCCACACGCTGCAACCTCCAAAAATGTCAGTCCCTCTTACCAAGCATTTGAAAACAACCTCAGTGAGATAAGGCATCAAGATTTGGAGTGAATTTAAAGCAAGGCAAGTTGTGAGCAGTTCTGGACTCTCTGGTCTGTGCCTAACTGCTTGGTGTGTCCTATTTTGTTGTGTGTGTACAGACACACTTGCACGTGTAATGCTATGTCATTAGGTGTTGTAAAATTTAGGATGGTAGGACACCACCATGTACAAATATGCATTGTACAGAAAGACCTTTTAAAACAAGGTGAGAGCTCAGTTTCTCTTGGAAATAATGTAGTAAATATGGAAAAAAGAGAAAAAATAATTAAATAATGGTGGCTAAAATTCCTCATTGCTTTTGAAAACCTTCAACCAGAAGACCTGATGCTAACCTTTGGAAAAATGCACATTTATGGCTTGTATTTCTGTGTTCTTTCTGTACGTTTAGAAACAAAGTCTGATTTTTTTTCTTTTTCTTCTTGGCATGTGGGACTCAGCACCACAAGGAAGTTTCTCACCACAAGAAACAGAAGTGGAGAGTCAGGTTTCATGAACTTCTTCAAAGGTATGTCAGATAAGGGCTACTTTGTACTTCTATCTAATGGGCTTTCCTTCTAAAGATCTTTCAGTGCTTTGCAGGCATAATGAATAGAACTTCTCCCAAACAAAGGACCTCAGGCCTACAAAAATTGAGCATTCAAAAGAGGCTTCTTCTTTGGATTGCCTCAATTTTTGGATACTCAATTTGGGCTGTAATTTTTACATGCTGCACACAGTGCACTTCAAAAGGTGACCAAATGTCTTCTCCCAGTGTTTTTCATCTTTGCCACTGAATTACCCTTCAGAGAGTGAAGGAAATATGAATTGTAGCAAAGTTTTTGTGATCAAGCTGTACATGACCTTCAGATAAATACATGCATCAAATTACCTGTAAAGAAATGAATGGAGGAAATAAATAACCCTCATGAATAGAGCAAAAGAAGCAATGTTGTGCTGTGACAGCTGATGAGCATGCTGGTGAGCACAAAGAGCTTTAACTTCACTGAATAAATTATTCTCTTCAATCTAACACCCAGCAAAAGGAAGGCAAGGAGAAAAATGTTACAAAAGAGATCAAATGTGGTTATTTAAATGTTTGATGTTCAGTAATGAAAACTGTTTACCTTCATAATTGTGTACTAGAAGCTAATAAAGGCAATAGATACAGTAGTTTAAAAGTAATAAAATCAACAACAAAGTGTATTTAATTTTAAATTGAATTGCAAGCAAATGGGTGTCCTAATGAACCCCTGTGTCAATGCAGCTCCAACCAAATTAAGTGAAATAGTTTCCATCATGAGAAACTAAGTAAGTGCAAGTTCCAAGCAACTTCTCTCCTTGAGAAGAATGCTTTAACATCCCAGACGTTTCAGGTCTATGAATTAGCTGTTGCCATTCAAGAACCATCTTCTGTTACTTCCATTTAGGACAGCTGGACCCAAGTTGACTTGACTGAAACTTGAGGATAAAACTTCAAGGACTGTTGACCTTGTACTTCTTGTATTCAGTCCTTGGCACTGGAATCTTGCCCTTGTTTCCCATTGGTCCTGGCTTGGGCGAAATTTTCATGTGTTTTATTGCCACTAGTGTCTACACTGACCTTCTCAGTGATTCAGTCATTGTTTGGGCATTTATATGATATAATTTTACTGCTAGGCAAATCTGGAAAACAATCTTGCTATGAATGAGTGATAATTTTATTGATGCAGATGTGTGCATATTAAAAAAAAAGAAAAAAGAAATCGACAAGGTCTGAATAGAAAGTGATTTGTAGCAATGTGCTGGGATGTTGGATACAGGAGCATCTGTTTCAGAAGAGAACTTGAACTATGAGTTACTGAACTGGCCCATGTGCATGATTCTGGGATGTTTACTGCGATTGCACATTCTCTGTAATTTTCTTGCTAAAGAATCATGTTGATTTTTAAAAATGTGGAGTCTTCCCATATCATCACCCAGCATGAAAAGGAGGAAAATGGGAGTGAAGACACTGGTGTAGAACTTTTCAAAAGCAAGCCAGAAAATACTGAAGGAATGTTTCAGGAATGCATCAGAAGTGCAGTCCAGCAAAATAATGGTTTTGAATCTTGATTATTCTCTCTTTCTTTTTTTCTTTTTAATGAACACCAAGTTACAACATTTTCTTTTGTGGCTAGAAACTTAACTGAGTACCTTGCTTGGCAACCTAAGAGAGCCTATTCTCTGATGCCTCTGTTGCTGTGGTGTATATACCCAGGCTAATCCTACATTGCAACCCTACCTGTTGCAGTGATTTCTCCTTGGCTCCTTATGACTCCTCTCATTGTGCTATAAGCAGCTCCCTTGACCTTCAGCATGGCACGTGGCTGGCCCTCAGCCATGAGCAGCCTGTTCAGCCTCCAGCCTCTTAGAGCCACCGTGTCTTTCCCTGTGCCTGACCCAGCTCCACCTGCAAGCGTGGCTGGAGCATCGCCAGCACTGGCATTACCAGCTGACCCTCCCTGGCCTCTTAAGGCATGTTGTGGAAGCAAAAGCTGATGTGTTTTGAAGCCGGCAGAGGATCTGCAGATGTTTTTACTTAGGGTCTGTAATATTTAGTTACTGATGCCATGTAGGGACAGAGGAATTACTCATAGTTCTGCGTCTGTTGAAAGATGAGATGGGATTGCCAAAGCATACAGCTTTATAGTGCTTATTGTAAATCACTTAGTTTTGTATTTGCTCCTGCTGTGTTCTAGGAACAAGGTTTTCTCCATAGGGTACTGTGCCTTTTGTGTATCCCGTGCACTAAGCAAGGCAGCATTGGAAGTTCAGGGATATTCTTGTGCTATTTGCTGGCACTCTGTGTTGCTACAGTGACCTCTCTCAAAAAAACAGAAACAAACCAAAAAACCCCAGCAACTTTGAGTGGATATAATTACGCCCCAAATACTTTAAATACAGAAGAAGTTAACATATGAATGATAGAGAAGGTTTAGTGGTTCACAGGTGGCTGAAAATTTGTGTATATGCATGTCTGTGTATATATGATTTATATAATGTATATATTTAACTTTTGTCTATATAAGTAATTTTTAAAGATTTATAAATAATGTAGGATTTATACATAAATTTATAAGATTTTTGGGGGAAACAAACCCCAAAAGAGTAATATTTTATTTATATTATTTTTTTCTGTGGTTTAAAGCAACCGAGTCCCCAAGGAATCAGTGGTTTCCAAAAACCTGTCCAAGTTTATTGAAGCTGTCAATCAGTCCTCAAAATGTTGGCAGAGGCAATGGCTTCCTACTTTAATATTCTCAGCCTAGATCCTGAGCCCCAGTGCCAGACAGAGCTGATTACAGGCAGGCAGTGAAACTTCAGGTTCCTTATGTCAACCTGTGGCACAGACTGACAAATATCAGTCTTGTTATTTTTTTTATGCTGCTTTTTGAAGCCTAGCCATTTCTCTACTTTAGCACATTGTTGTTTCTCCTGGGTGCCCTGCAAGTCTTATGATATGTTCAAGGCAAACATCAAACTGATGTATTTCCAACCACAGGTGCTTTTCTGAGTATGCATTGCAGTTAATTTCTTTTCTGTTCTTCTCCCCATTCCAACTTCTGCAGACTGGGAAGTCAGCCACTGAAAACAGAAGAGAATGGAGGTGAAGGAGAAATGGTAGCCAGCTTTGGTAACCTTGCAGATGTGAATACTGGGTTAAATGGAACAGCAGCAGGACCTTGCAAGAAGGTGAGATTCCCCATGAGTGCTCTTTTCCCTGATGTGAACTGCTAAATGACTGGATCAATTGCATTGTTTTTTTCTTTTTCTTTTTTTTTTTTTTTCTTTTCTCTTTTCATAGTATAAGAGGATAGAATTTAACAGGTTTCAAAACATGCTTTCCAGCAAAAGTAACCATATGCTTAAAGAGAATGTCTAAAGCTATTAATGATGAATCATTTGGGCATGGCAAGAGTTCTTCAAAACAGTTTGTCAGTGCTGGCCAAGCAAAGTCTTTCAGCAGGAGATGAGACAGCTATGCCACCATGCAAATGAGACAGGCTTGAAATATGATGAATCTTCTATCTCCTTTTCCTACTCGACTGACACTCGCTTTGAGGAAGGTTGTAAATGCAAGAGAGATTGTGGTATAATTCCTCAGACTGGCGTTTCTGCCCCCCAGTCACTATTCGATTATCTTCCAAATTGCTGTGTTTCAGAGAGATAAAGATTTTTTATGGCTTGCTGACTTGAAACAACCAGAAGAGCCAGAAAAGAGATGGCTAACCGGCCATGCATAGTAATTCCATTGGTAAATGACAAAATCTTTGTTTGTATGACATTTCCAAAATTACTACAGATGATGAATCTAAAATACAAAATGTCACATTTGGCATGCAAAACTATCACAATATATTTCAGTATAAAATTCATAGAGGCGTTTAATTTAGAATGTGTTTAATAACGAAGGCTGCCTGCATCAGTAATCCTGCCTTGAGGTTTAAAAAGATTGTCTTATTTATTCATATAATGTTAATTTTTTTTATATATGATTCAGAAACCAAAAATATTAAGGTTAAATCTTCATTGTTAATTAAGATTTTCTAATTAAGCTGAAAATAATTGTCATTCAGATTAGTTGTTAAGTATGGTTTGTGTGGAGAAACAAAAGAAGTTTAACAAATTCAGCTGTTTATTTAACTGCTTAATTTAATTCCAGAAGCTTTCTATCTATATGGAAATATGCTATCTCTTCCAAAAGAAATCCAAGACAGGATTAAAGAAGAGATTGTTAGCTACTGTAGGCTTAAACTGTGAGACCACTAAACCTAGTAGTCAAGGTAGCCATGTGATTCTGAAGTGTGGGTTCTTGTATCCAATTCCATTACAAGACCTAGCACTAGTCTTTTCACCAAATAATGGAAAGAAACTGATTTATTGGGGGAAAAGAGAAATAGTGTGGCTGATTTTAAACACTAAATAATTAGTTTTTGTCAAAACAATTTTATCCATTCAAGTCAATGCTGGAGCCTAAGTGGGACTCCCTCTTGTGCACCTGCCCCTGCATTTGGGCAGCTCTAAAGCATCTTCTGGTGTAGAGGAACAGACTCCATGCCATTACTTGGCCAAGTCTGTGTAGGGATCCTTTTGTAGTATCTATTCCCCACTGCCAACCTCCACACTGAGAAGCTGAGCATACAAGGAAAGCACCAGTGAAGCATTTCTGGTACACCACATTTATTCCATACTAAATGTTCTGTAACTCAGGCAACATCTTGTCAACAGCAGAGCAGCAGATGTTTCCCTTTGTCTGGACTTGGAATAAAGGTGCCTGTAGGGAGTTGTTATTAAACTCTACACGTGTTGCACTTTGATTACTATTTTTAAGAGAATCTGATTATATGCTAATCAGAAGGTGAAAGGATAGTCTGCATCTTACACAGCTCTAATAGCTTTGGCAAGGCTAATAATTGGTATAAAAGCCTGGCCTGCCCTGTCTTTCACTCTGTGCCTGCAGCCTGCTCATCACCTCACATATTGTGCCTGTCTTGCAAAGCATGCTATATTTTTGAAGGTATTGTTTTCCAGTTAGTTCTGCCTTATTATTGTAGCCTAACATCTTCTGGTGTCATACTTCACTAGCTCCACCTTCCCCCCAAGGATGCTCAACATTTTATGAGTAGTACTTGCATTTTTTTTTTTAAGCTGCCATCTCTATGACTTTTGACCTCCCTAATTGCAGATCCTCGCCTAGTAATAAGTAATTGCAGGTTGAACAAGAAACATGTTGTCTGCTTTTCAGTAGTTATTTTCTGGGAGAAATTTGTTCTTGCTAATTGTATGGTTAAAGTCAGCTCATCCCAGGTCAGTAACTCAGAGCCTTCTCCCTAGGTTGACGACTCCAAGAAGCCTCAAGCAATAGAAATCCACTTCAAATGCCTGAGGGGAGTCAAAGATAAGGTCCCTAAAGGCCATTACGCCCTCAAAGTTTCTGTTCTCAGCCGCTTAGGTGGTGGCTTGCTGGAGATGCCTGAATTAAAGGAGCAGCCTCAGGCCAGCACAACACAGCCTGTTATTCATGGTGGAAACTTCTATAACACCGAAATCTACTTTGGACAAAGTATCCAGACAGTAAGCAACACTTCATAAATATGCTGTCTTTGCTTTGAAAATTAAAACGCATCTGCTCTTTCTCCTTTAGGCTTATATATTTAATGCATTCCATCATGTTAATAATTTATTTAATATTTTAAGGTGCAATTTAGGAAGGTGCAATTTTTCCCCCCCCCAGGTTAACCTTCATCACTTACTCTAAAAGTGCCAAAAATATGCTACATCATATAGTGTTGTCAGCTAATTCTAAATTTTACTTTTATTCTCTCTTATCTATGCAGCTTGTCAGCTATGTAATTTGATTTCTGTAAAGTAGCTTTGGAATAATAAATGAACGAGTGGGTGTATATAAACACATGAATGCCCAAATCCTTCTGTGAGTTTTTAGCTCCATTGACCCCCATTTGCCAAAAAAGCAGCATTTGGATTATTTTGGAAGGAGCCCAAGCACTGGAGGCTCTATTCTGTCTTTTGCGACTGAGGCACACATATTTCCCTGCCTAAGCATGCTGTGCGTGGCAGGATTGTTGTGTGTCAGTTGCTCACTGTTGTAGCTAATGCGTAGTGCTGGTTGAAACACTGGTCTCAGATAAACTCTCTGGCACATTAAAGCTTCTTTACGGTTTGAAAAACAATCTTCATCTCTCTCAGTGTGGTGAGGGGTTTTTTGTGTGTGTTATGAGGAGGATTTTCCGCTTTCAATAATTTATTTTGTTGTATTACCCGAGTGGTAGTTTTCCTCCTCTATACCTTCTGTTGTCCAAAGTGTTGTGTGGATACAGAACAGACAGACCCTATCCCAAAGGGCTTTCAGATAAAGCAGCTTTTATATATGGCACTGAAGCTTTCAGTTACTTGTGGATAGGTCATTTCAGATGTTGGGTTTGTGATATATAAAGTGCTGCTAAATCACGTTTTCTGCTTTTTATTTGTTTATCACCTGTAATAGGTAATGAACAGTGTCTGTAATACAGCCATTGGTGTGAAAAGAATCGCATCTGTAAATAGGGAAACTGGGAACGTGACTTTCACATGATGTTAAAACAAATACATGCATCTGTCAGAGAAATAATTGAGCTGTGATCCCTTCCTAGGCAAGATGCATGCGTCCTGGTTACTTCCCTTGGAGATATGAAGTATTGCCTTGAAAGGAGAAGACTGGGTAGTATGACTGAATGACTCCAGCATGACCTGCTTCTTACTTTCAGCATCACATTTCTCCTAGGTCTTTCTTGCTTTTGGCGTTTGCAAGTTTCCTTTAAAGTTCCCTTGGGGTCTCCTAGGACATTTAATTAACATCTTCACCAAACCTCATTTTAGTCTAGTGAACCATGGTGCAGATCTCGAGCAAGTTCACTTAAAATACCTGGAGAAGTTGCATTAAATAACCTTCTGATAATTCCCTATCTTTAATACTGTATGATGGACAGCAAAAACCTCATGTCATAATTTTAGAGAACTTTCTCCACCAGCTCATTTTGAAGACATAGGATGTCTTGTACCCTGGATGATTCTGCCTTTCTGTTCTTCCACCTTGATATTGGTCCACAACATTAAGATACATTTCAGAGGAAACCCTTAATGTTTTTGCTGAGATGAGTAAATTTTTAGGCTTCAGATGGCTGGCATCTACCAAAAAATTTAGGGTAAGCAGTTAGGTCTTAGTGGTGAGCTCCACATGAGCATCTGGGTTTGAACACAATCTTACATACAGCACTGCTGCCCTGGGATATATTATGGGGTGGGAAATAGAAGTGCTCACAAATGCAGAACGAGCTTTTGTTTTCCTTGGCCAGCATAATGATAGGAGTTCAGTGTAAACATGGTGAAAATGAAGACATGCATGCTTGATATTGAAGGAAAGCTTAATTCTAACTAATATATTAGAGAAATTGTTCCAGAACACTACATCCTTCCAAAAATAATAACCCTGTCATGTCAGCAAAGTTGGTGTCAGCGTGGGTTACCTGCTGCGTACAGAAAGTGCTGGTCATGTAAGTTAGATCTGCCTCAGGGCTAGTCTGACTTGCACACCCGACCTTTCAAAAATGTTTTCTGTTCATTAATCAATGTTCTTTGCTCCAGCTTGCCAGCTTCCCTTCTTTCCGCTCCTTCATTGTCCTCCTTTTTAGTTTGTCAACCTACCTCCCCAGTAACCTCTGACTACACACTAGACGGTGGCTCCTAATAGCTCAAGTTGAATTTTATTTGTCTTTCACTAAGGCCAGACAGTCATGAAGTAATTTTTTCTTAAATTATGCTGAATGAAACATGTATGAATGCTTTGGATTGTGAAAAAATACAATTGCTGTTTCAAATAACTTTTTAACATTTTAGGAGTAGCAAGAAATGGCATGATCTGAAAGGGGATCCTGTTTTAGACTCATCAGTTTTAGGTTATTTTCATATATTTAGTTTATGCAAGTGGACTTTAGGCTTGGATAGATTAAGGCTGTGTGAGTGCATCATCTTTACACTAGAACAAGGATTTTAGTAGTATAACTTCCTTATTGCTGTCTCATGGTGCCTGAGATCCTATTATAGATAAGACCTAAGTAGTCAGTAAACATTTTTTTTCCCACAGTGTATTTTAATCAATGTTTTACTCCATAGGATTATGTGCCAGTGCTAGCAAGTCCAGATTACAATTTTCAGCTTAATGATTTGAAGAGTGAAAATGAATTGCAGTATGCAAAATTTTAATTATACTCAGGAAAAAAATGTGTTTTTTTTCTTTTTTTTGGTTTTGTTTGAGGATTTTTGTTTGTTTGTTTTTTACCAGCTTTTTTTAGGTTACTCCACTAGACATTAAAATAGTTCTATGAAACTATTGCAACAATAAATACAAAACCTCACTTTTCATAGTCAAAATATTTATTGACTTCAATGGAATAAAAGCTGGGGTGTGGCAAAAAAGTTTCTCCTTTTTAAAAAAAATGTTTTCAGCTAAAATTTCAGTTATCAGGACCAAAATATTTTGTTGCACATTGCCAACTTTGCCTACAGGGGACAACTCTTTAAGGAAGATGCTCTTATTTCCTCTTTCTTTGCAAATACATGATAAATATTTCTGAAGAACTTTTCCAGAAAAAAAAAAAAAAGCCTGTTGGGAAGTGAGTTTTTGTTTAGAATGAGGAATTCAGATAGGGAATTTTCAGCTGCTGTGAAGAGCACTGCAAGCCAATGAGGCTACCTGCAAGTGACATTTAAAAAACATTCATTACACTGTCCTCTCACCTGGGAAGTCAGTCCAACACTGTGCTGAGCAGAAAGAAGGACAATTTTTATCAGTGTTGGGCTACCCAAACTGCTTTTTAACCCTGGTCCAGCTGCACCCATTAGGCATCGATCCTTATTCTGTGAGAGCCTTTCAAAACTGGCTCTTCAGCCAAAAAGGTGTGAGCTGCTGAAGTGTGGGAGCACTGGCACTACACGTTTTCCCCAGGGTACCTGGAACTTGGGGTGGTACTAAATCTGCTCATATGCATGAAAAGACATCAGTGCTGACAGAACAGTTCGCGGAACTGAAGATTTTTAAAGAGTATATCAGCTGGTTAATATTTATGTATCAGTGTGGCGAGGCACTAGCAATATTATAACAGTAGCTGGGTACCATTTTGTTTTACTTGAGGGAAATTCAATATGAATAAAACAGCAACTTTTCAAACATGACATTTAATCCACTCATGTAAATCATACCAGGAGATCTATTATTCATTATTAAAAGGGCACCATATTTTTATTACACTGAAAATGAAACACAAATGCTGTGAAAAATTTAGTGCCTTTTCCTGAAGTTTCAGGACACTTATCATGTAGTCATCTAGCAGGGGCTGACACTCATTTTAAAATATAGCTACAAAATTAATAAATTTGAACTCTTTTGCTTGGATAAAGAGGATGTTCTATTTCACTGAATGAAGTGGATTTATTTTTTATTTAAGGCTTCCTAAATACTTCAGATGGCAAAGTACTTTGGTAATGTTCACATTCGGAGTTAGATATACAATGAATAAAGTTCATATCTTTGTTGTTATTAGTCATTCCCAGCATTTTCTTCCCTGAAGTGTATTTTGAAAACTACATATATCAGAAACTGATTAACATGACCTAAGGTACTAGTTCTTAAAATATGATGAAACAAACAGTTTCAAGGACATTATTTTCCGTGTGTCAGCAGCTGTCTAAGGTCTGTGATGCTTTTAATAATTACAAGACAAGGTATCATTAGCAAAAGTAGACCACAGACTTTTCCCTTCCTGCACCCCCTCCCTTGCCCCCACCTCCAGGTTTATATTATTCTTGAGTGAAATGCTGGCATATACGAAGAACATCTAGCTCTAGGACACTTTGTAGGACATAACATAAGAGTTTGATACACTGTGAAAAAAGATAATGCTTGGCAGTGCCAGAGGACTTTCAAAATGAGAGCCACTTAAATTTTTCCCTGAATGCAAGTATTTGTAGTTGGGGTGACAAGGTGCTACGTGAGCCATTTGGTAAATTCGAGAACTAAGCTTATACAGATGTTTGTATTTATTTGAAGACTGCAGGTTTGTCAGGGTTTTCTGTTTACACAGCAGTAACATAAAGTTATTATTACTTCGATTTTGTTTATCTGAGCTTGTTTGGGTTCAATTTCCATTTACTATATGTCTCTTTGCAACAGCTCCTCAAAACACATATTCTCATTCTGTTCCAGCCATGTCACACCCATGTGTCACTGCCATCCTGGGGGATAGACATCCATGTCATGCCATCAGCAGCCCTGGAGCTGATCACTACTTATTCCATGTGGTTATGGACCCTGTGCTGCTCGTTCTTCCATAGAGTTCCTCTCCCCAAATGGCTGTGAGGCTGTTTTCTTGCAGAAAGCATCACAGGGACCTGCTTTGCTCCAGTGCTCTGCTGTGCTCAGATCCTGTTCTGTCCATGAGGTGCAGCCAGGTAGTATCTCTGGAGATCTTTGCTGCCCATAGATGAACTTTTCTACAATGTGGAAGGCTCCCTTTCCACCAGTGTGTACAGACTTTAAGGGATTCATTAAGTCTGGTCTGTTTACATTACAAAGCTATGACATATTAGAATCTATTTTATCTACCTTATTTGGCATTGTGCAATTGATTTACAGATCCCAAAGGTTAGTACTTATCCCAGGGTTTGGTTTTGATTATTTGGAGTTACTTTTCACATATTGTCTACTCATTTTGGTCCAGAAAAGGAGTTCTTGGAAGCACCTGCTGGAATGTACTGTGAATGCTCAGCTTAGACCAATGTATACTGCCCAAAGACCTCAAAAATGTGACCCACATGGTAATGCATCATATCTGACTAGAATAAGGCCTGCCTTGGAAAGTCTAGCAGACATACATTAAAAATCAGGAGTGTCTGGGGACAGCCTTTTATTTTGGACCATTCCATGTCTTATTCCCTACCTAACTGGAAATTATAAATGTAAGAATGCTTGACGTGAGCTGTAGGATACAATAGCTGTACAAAAGTCATATTATCTGGGGCAAATCAGCAGGAAGGCAGAATGCAAGCTCTGCATGCATCTTTGGCTCCAAGAGAATCCCCAAGAGAGAACATCAAGTACAAAATAAATGCCTGCCCCAACAAAAAAATTCTGTAATTGGAAAAAAGGAGAAGCTCCATGCAACACCAGAGCTGACAGTCTGGAATTGTGGAAAGGGACCTAAACTGTGTTTTGGTCCATACCTACAAGTCAGGGGAGGCAGCAAGATGCTTTAACTTTTTTGCCTTGACAGATGTGGTTTTAAAGCATTTCACATTTTAAATTATTATTGGTTTTAAAGCATTTCACATTTTAAATTACTATCTGTGAACTTAGGATGAGCTGGGTAGTTGCAAGGCTGTACTACAGAAATGGAAAGAGCACTTTACGCCACCAAAGAACAAAATGTTATCCTGTTTAAATATGCAATTTTTAAGAAGAGCGCACAAGGAAAATGGAGTTTGTTCTCAGGAAATAGTCTTCCTATCTCTTTGTTGGAGGGTGGTAGCTGAGCCCATGGAAAGAGAGAAGAGCCTGACCAGGTCTGGGCCATCCAGGGAATGCTGACAGAGCATGAACTCTGCAGTGGCATTACTTTCCTGGTGAGGAATCCCTGCATCCCTGGCTGGATTGAAGTTTATAGACAAAGAGGTTGCTATGTGAAGAGTGCTGGGGAATCCAGAACAACCTCAGGAAAGAGACGGGAGATGGAGCAGCTGGTGGAGCAAAAAGAGGAGGAAAGCTGCCTGTTCCTGCTCTGGAGCCTGGGGCAGGCAGAGTGAGACTGCTGTGTGACTCAGCCCTGCATGTGGAATAAGCCACGTCTTCATGAGATTCCTCGGCTCTAAGTGGTTTCTGGGTGAAGTACGTGTCCTCTTGACACAAAATAAATAAACTCTGCTGTTTTGGTGTCTGTGGCCCATGTTATCCCTGGAAACTCGTGCTCTGACCATGCTGAAATCAGTCTCAGAAATAAATGAGATGGAAGTAGCAGGAGAAGGAACTTGGGGTTCCTGCTTTTCTCTTACAAAGACAGTTTCTCCCTTGCAAGATGAGGTCAGAATCCACCCAGGCCAGCGCTATATCACCAGAAGAGCTCGGGGAGGCTGGAGCTGACTGTACCATACATTACTACTCCCTGCTGGTCCAAGAACAGAAAAGAATTAGCAGCAGATGTGGTAGGACAATTAGCAACAGATGCAGAGGCTAAAGCTCACAGAATGCAAACATTATTCCCCTGTATTTGGGAAGATAAAAAGCCAGATTCTGGTCCTCTGGTGTAAGGTAGTTGTGCTGCATGTGATACTGCTGGAGTTAACTGTGGCCTGAATTATGTCTCCTGGAGGAAAGGGAGGCAGTGGTGAATCATCACTGCTCTGGTAGCATGGGAGAGGGCAGGTGTTTCCATTGGGGCAACTCTGGGAAGACTGGGGTGATTTGGCACAGTGTCAGGAGGAATCCTGCTCTCTGCCACTGCTGGGGGACTGAAAGCAGTGAATAAATTACCTGCTTACAAGTACTGCTGTCCTGTGCTCCAGGATGACCACCCATGAGCCTGAGCTTGTGTGGTGCAACCTAACAGGTTCTGGTCCATATTCTCTATCAGGGAGACTGGGTCACAGGAAAGATGGTGGTCCTGCATAAAGGCTTAAGGAGATCTGCAAGCTGCAGGGAGAGGAGTCATTCGACTTATGTCAGGCTTGAAAGACCTGTTCTCTCTTTCAGAAAATAGGGAAAGAAAAAATGTGGGAAAATGAATGATATTGCACTGTATGGTCCTTCTCTGATTTGTGTGTTATTTTGTATTCAGATACCTGTTCAAAGACAGGCAGTGATGGAAAGCTGGGGAAATAAGTTTTCCGCTATTCCAGGACATTTGGATGATAGATAGGGACTTTTGGAAAACCCTAATAACATGATATTTTACTTTTACTTCAGTCCATGTTTCTATTTTCTCCCCTCTGGCCTTTTATACATTTCAAAGTTACACAAACACTTCCCAAGAATGCCCGTCCCTCTGCCTGTATGCTGGCCTTGAACATAAACAGGGAGAGCTTGAAATCCAGTTGTGAAAGCTCCACCTTATTTTGGCAGTAACAGCCTCATCTCCAGCACTATTAATTTGACATAGTGGATTAATTTTTTATTTGTTAATAAGGACTGCTTCCTATTTAAAAGGTTTTCTACCTGTGTTTTACACCACTGAAATTCATGTGCTGCAGTTTTCATAATCAGAAATGATAGGCCATTAGTTTATATGGTGTTTTTCAAGATTCTTCTCTATAATAAATGAACATTGAATTGCCTTTGCATATTTTCATTAACTTTAATCTGTTTTGAGTGGTAGTGCCCAAATTTTTGTGTAATGTATATCAAGTAATGTAACTTTTGTTAATTTTTCTAAATTGAAAACATTGGAAAGTGCAGAGGAGAGAAGGAAAAGTTTATTTCTTCTCTGATAAGGTTAAAGCCCAAGAGTAAGTCAGACAAAAACCACCAAAACCTCACACTGGATCTGTTTATTGAAATATTCAAATAGAATTCATTCTTTCTATAGAGTAAATGATTTCTTTGCTGAAACTATGGTGGCATATGGGGAAGTAAGATATATTACAATAAAACTGATATAAAACAGTTGAATTCAGAAATAGTGGCAAGAGATAATTTTACTTCACTATGATTTAATTCAATTAAATGAAACACTGTTAACTGCAGACTAAGAAGAATTGCTTATGCCTGTGCAGGCACACACAAGCATTATTTATTCTCTGCTACATCTCTTTTTGCAGAAGAAATTATACCAATAAAAAGTGGGTGCTCAATGCTTTCACAGAACTGTAAAAAGTCTATATACCTCACAGACCTCAATAGAAATTTTACCTGAGAAAGGAGAAACATTGAGCTAAGGTGTTGCAGAGTAAAGCCTTTAAAACCCTGAAAGCTGTCCTAATGTACTGTGCTCTCTTTGAATATCAGCAGTTTTGGTGCAGGTTTTTGGACTAACTTATCAGATAGTGTCTCAAATGAGGGTGCCACCAGCATGGAAAATATTTATTTTATTTTATTTTTTCTTCAGAAACAAAACTATCCACCAAAGTAAAGTGGTCAGTTTGAGCTGCCTGTGCCTTGCCTATTCCAGGTACTGCTCTGAGCCTCTTGAAGGAGAGTGATTATTGATCCTCATCCTCCTCCTCTATCCAGCTGAGGTGTTCCCTGTCCCTGTACCTGAGCATGACAGCCCAAACCCACAGAGGCACACAGACATTTGAGGACTGTGGGTTTCAATCAGAGCTATGTGCCTTAATGCCTTTGTGCATCTATGCCTATGGGCCATGCTGGTTGTGCCCCAAATCCCAGCTCTCAGGCTCACTGCCTGGGAGGAGGATGATGAAGGGCAGGTGACATGAGACTGAGCTCCCTCCCAGGGCTGTCTGACCCCACAGCTGTGGGACAGTGACTTGTGATGGAGATGAGTGTTTATTGTGGCAACAGGAAAAGATTTAGCATGGATGTTGAGAGGACCTGTCTTCTTTTTTTGAAACTCTCTTGCTTCAGCCTGGCTATCCCCTCTTAAACAGCAGTTCCTCCCATATAAATCACACTCCCAGTGCCCATCAGGGTGGGAATGAAAACCCACAGGCACCTGCATGAATGCTTGGCATGCCAGAATAGAGTAACAGACAGAGGCTTGGCTGGTAGTTTTGTGTGGATCCAACAGAAAGGTATTTCTTACTTGGTAGGTACGTTTTATTTGACTGTGGAAGCTGAGATGTGTGGCACCATCCTACCTGGGTCAGGCACTCACTGTTTCTGGAGTCCCTGAATGATAGTCCTTATAACCTCAGACTTTGTAGCAGACAGGTGGGTTAAAAAATCCTTTTTTATGTTTTGTCATTATGTGTTTCCATCATGGCATGGTTTCAACACCCAGCTCCTGTAACTGTAGGCAAACGGGTGCTTCCAGTCCCAAAGAGTGAGTGTGCAGTCTAGCTCCAGGATTAAGAGCTTACAACAAATGAAAAATAATGGTGAGCCAGAAACAAAGAAATAAAATTTTAATAGTCATGATGATTAGCCTTACACTATCTGCTTGACCACGTTCTTTTTATAGGCAGGCTAGCAGAAGAGCATAGACTGATGAGTTATCCTTAAGAAAAGAGTAAGTCTGGGAAAAAAGGGAGAAAGCAAAATGGATGCTGTGATACAGCAGTAATTTCATCTGCTAATGCTTTTGGATTGTTTGATAATGCAGGTAACTGTCTTTGATCACAGCCTTGTAACCATCACCTTTAATTTGTAGCACAGAGGTTACTATCTAGCACCCAGCTAGCCAAATGAAATGTATGGCTTGATTAAGGATCTCTTTTGTCAGTAATTTGTGCCTAATGTTTTTAGCTTTCCCACGGGCTGTTACAGAAAATGGTAAATCTGGTTTAAATGAAACCTGATACTGTTAATGGTTTAATAGCAGCTGCCACAGGGTTATGGCATTTTTCAACAGATGCTTCTGTTTCATTTTAAGCCTACACTAAGTCCTAGAATATATTTACATAATTAATATAAAGTACACCTACATAATAATGACAATATTTATAATTTTAAAAGATTTCTTTAAATGACTTCCTCTCTCTTGCCCTTATCTAATCACAATATATATCTTGAAACAGGAAGGCATATTATTAGAAATAATAATTTCTATTCACATCTTCAAAAAAGTTACAGAATGTAACACAACTATGAACACTTATCATCTCCTAACATGGCAGTTATTGGTGTGGGCAAATCCTTTGGCTGCTTCAGAAAAAGAAAGAAAAACCTTGGCTGCACCTGAGCTATGCTAATTATCCTGCCTACTGTTCAATAAGGAGTATAAAAGAAGTGATGCTTGTATTTGAATATATACATCAAGTAAAAGCTGTGTTGGGGGGTGTACTTGCGTACAGAAATATTTGAAGCTGTAAAGATTTGTGGCTGGTTATTGGCTGCAGGATCTTGTATTGATTGAGAAAATCCCTCCTAATTTAAGAAGACTTTAGCATTTTAGGCTTTTCATAGTGGGTGATTGTTTGCATGGATATTCTTCTATTTGGCAGTCTTATTCTTGAGTTTCAAGAAGTACTGAGGGTATATCAGAGTCAAAGGATGCTCTTGAATATTGTGGCCTTCTGCAAGTCTGTTCCAGCTCACAGGGAGAAGAGCAGGAGAAAACCTCCTCTTTCTCTGCCTTGGTTGGAAGGCCAGGTAATGTTAAGCAGGCAAGTGTACCAAGGCATTTGCTGCTATGAACTGTGAGGACTGGAATGGGAACAATAAACTGAAAAACATTCAAATAACAGAACATTACCTTTATTAAAGGAGCATCCAGGATTGTTTATTTGAGAGATTAGGCAGTCCCAGTTCTCCCAGAGGAATGTATAGCAGTAATGGTGAAGCTGAGGCATGAGCTGTGTAGCTGATGTATTTGCTCCCCTTGTCCCCAGGTGACTACCCTTCATAGCTGTTAGCCCGGGTGTGGTGGTAGTCATCTTCCATGTTTTACCTTTAGTGTGTTTTTTTGTGTGTTTTGTTTTATTTGTCTTATTGAATATATCAGAACAGGGTGATCAAGGCCTGGGTGAACCCCCACCTTAGTTAAAGAAAACAGTTAAACCTGTGGCATAGAACCAGAGCACTTTTTCTTTGTGTTTACCCCGCTTCCTTCTCTACCTGCCAAAACCATACACACAGATTTACATAACTTCATTACTTCAGGGTGTTTCTTCACCATCAGTTTGCAAGTCTTTGCCATGGGAACACAATTCTCCAGAGCCCCAAGGCACTGGTAACCCCATTGCACAGCTCCAAAAGGCTCAGGAGAATATCTCTACCTATCTCGTGAAAAGTGTAAACAGTGTTTGCCAGCCTTTGGTATGCTGAGAGTTTTTAACCTCAAAATCCTTTTTGACCCTATGCTGGGGTTCACATACTTTGCAATAAGAGCTTTAATTTAAAGTAGGAAGGTTATTGTGTACCAACACCATGCCCAGAACTGGGTGGAGAAGAGTTTGTGACTCAGTGAGGAACAAGTCTGCAAGTATTCTCATTGGGCATTTGGATGAGTTCTCCAAGGTTGCTGCAAGATGAACCTGGTAGGGAATCTCAGCATGCCCTTGCAGGGGCACCTCAGATTTCCAAGCTGCTTTGTTGCTCTGTCTTAATGTTTTCTAGTGGCAATGTTTCTCCACCACTGGTAAATAAAGTCAGAAAATGAATGCTTTCAGGGTAAGAAAAGAAATTACAGAATTAACATGCAAAAAAAAAAAGGCACAGCATTTTCTGTCGGAGTTGGAAATTGTTCAAATACACGATTTGCTGGAAAAAAGAAAAGTTGTTAATTGTTTAAGCATGCAAAATTGGTTGAAGGTATGAAGTTTGTAGAGCTTTATATAATAAAAGAAAGTCAGTTTCCTGGTGATGTTTTTGTAGCTAATCTTTTTTTCCCTCTTTTTTAGGTGCTGCCACATAGAAAAGCTGTGAAGCCAGGAATGGTACTCCTCTTTGAACTCTTCCTTCTTCGTGGGACCTATACTTGGATTGATCAAGAAGTGGGATGGGGAGCTTTTCCCTTATGTGATAACAATTTTAATGCTTTGGAGGGAAAGTTTAAATGTCCCTTTCTGAGAGGCCATTACGACTCCAAAATTGATCGATTCAAAAAAATTGAAAACTTCATTTCTCAAGACTTGGATCATTGGTTATGCAATCTCTACTTTCAGGTTTGTAATTTAAAAAAAATAGGCCTGTTTGTTTTTTTGAACAGTTTTTGTACATAATTCATATGTGACATTTTTTGTATGGCTTTCGTGAAAATGGACCTGAATTAAGAACTCCTCTGTAGTGGCAACTTTTTTCTCTGGATGGGCAAGTTAAGGCTTTTATTGTAGCTGAAATATGTTCCTTCATTCATAATCTTAAAAAGATCATAAACTTATACCTCTTTTATAGTCGTGTTTGGCTCAGGAAAAAATACCGTAACAGATGAATTTTGAAATTATCTCAATTATAAGATGTGGGCTTACTTAATAGAAATATTAGTTTTTAATTTTCTTGTAGTGATGATTTTCAGGTAGCCTTCTTTTAAGGTCTACCTAGAGTAAAAGAAAGTGAAAGTAGCTTCAGAAACACATAAAGCCATAAGAATTTATACAACAAATATACCTAATATATGCTAGGAAAGAGAATGTCAGAAATGACAGAGCTGTAGTAAAAAAATAAGACAGAAGAGTCAAAATGATTGGGGAAGGAGGATGCAAATATTCCAAAGCTGCAATATTAGTCTTTCAAATCAATGTATAAGGTGTGAGGATTTAATAATCCAGGGTATCTATATTGTCCCTTATGATTCTGGATTTGGATTGTGAGTCACCCTCCCTCCCTCATTTACTGGGATGTCTGCTTTAGATAGCAAGGATGGGGAAGGCATATATGGGGACCTTATATAGGAGAAAGCTGTAGTAAATGGAGTAGAGAGAATCAAGAACTTTCTAAAATTCTCATAGCAACATCTTGAACTTCTAGGGTTCACAGACTGTGTACAAACAAGTATATTCTGGCTTAGTGGAACTCTGAACTGCCTTTTTTTTTTTTTCACTCCCCAACTTAATAGATAATTAAACTGCCACAGGATTCAGATATGCAAAACAAGTGTGATATGCATCTTCATCTCCCACCTGAACTTCACATATATTCGAGGGTTGCTGAAAAGAATGATGTCTCAGAGAAGGTTCTGCAGTCTGGACCACAAGGTGATGGATTCAAACTTTGATGTTTTTATTCAGGTTTTCACTTGAGCAACCCATTATTTCATTTCAGTGTTGGCTGGTCCTTATTGTTCTTGTTAAGTGAGATTTTTTTTTTCTTCATTCAGATATGGATTCAACATGTGTTATAGCAGGAATATTGTGATTCTTTTTGTTTATGTGCTTTAATTTTGTTTTCAGGTGTGAGCAATTTAAACAAGCCTCATTGCTGAGGATTAAACTTTCCATGCTGGCCTATGCTTAAGGCTGAATAATGCTTGGAATGTCACAGCAATAACACTTCAGCTGCTTATGGCACCAAGCTTAAAGAAGGGAAAAAACAAAAGATACTTTTTTTTTTTCGTGTTGCTGGAAGAACTCTAGCACCTCCCTGGGCTACAACAGGGACTTCAAATTTGGCAGGGAGATAGTTCTGGCATCAGAGACATGCCTTATGCTACTCCTATGAAATTCCATTAAGATTCAATCAAGTGGTAATCCATAGGAAAGACAATTATCATTTGTTCGTGCACAGCAGTTGTTCCCAGAAGCTTTCTTAAAAAATTGCTGCATGTTCCTTTCAGACTGAGCATCCTTCCTGGCCTCTGTGAGCCTTCTGATGTAGCTACACTGAAGACATAAATGACTATATTGCAATGGGCTCACAAATTTCTGCTCCACTGTTAGAAATCCAGTAATGAGAAGAATGGCAGGACAGTGCTGGTGTTCTTTTCTCTTGCAGCCTGTAGGATGTGACTGCCATGGACAAGAAGGATTCATTTTTGCTAAACAGATATTTCTGTATTTTCTCTTGTTTAATGAACTGAAGGATGCAGCCAGCCCACAGGTTGTAATGCACGTGTGAATATCATGTGTAGGACTGAACCAGAGACTTAGTTCTTCAAACAGAGGTTCCTCAGGCAGTTGAGAACAGTAGCAATGATGCTCTGTAGATGGTATGGGAGGAAAAAAAAAGAGTGTATTGGAAGGAAAGACAGAGAACAGATAAGTAATAATCATTTAGCATGGTAAATGGGCAGCTCAGGTTGGAGGTATAACATGAAAAGAAGGCAGTAGAAGTATTTTTCAGATGGTGAATAATGATTTAGCAGATGAGAAAAATGAGGTTTTCCCTGAGATGCTTCTAGGCTAAGCAGGGTGATCAAAAGGCTTTTATATAACCACCCTGATACCAGAAGCATGGAGGTGTAAACATACTGAGAAGTGAGGTCCTTTTAGTTGTAATATCTCTTCTACATGTCTGCCAAGGTGCTTTGAGATGCAGCAAACCGTGAATAGCAGATCCAAAAGGCAGAGTTGCAGGCAGCTCTGCTCAACACTGAAGAATTATGGACAAACTCTTAATGAATCAAACTTGATTGGTCCCACCGTCAGTCCTCATACGCATTTGGAAATACACAGAGAGGATGCTGCTAAATAGGTCACACTTCCTGAAAACACATGGGAAAACTTGTGATAACTCAATTTGAAAAGTCAAGAAAGATGTGTTTTTAAGAACTGAGAAAGAGCATTAGTGTATGTCTTATTTTGCATGCAGACCTCTGAAATTTGCTGATAAGGTGATCATGGAAGATCTGCAATTTCCCTGCCAAACAGATTTGCACTAAACAAAATTTCTAGGAGTAATTTTTGATATTGTTTATATTTATTTATTTTTCTTGGAGCCTTCTTAAAAGTTATTATTAGCTGCCAATATCCCCCATGGGTTTGGTTTTTAATGTATCTTTGCAGTGCTACAGTATGCTGTTTCTGCTGGTGATATGTTGCTAAGAGATTTAATAATGGGTAAACAAACACAACATGTGGTAATCCATTTCAAATTAAAAGTTTATTAAACGCTAGCTTGATGACTTTCTGGCTATTTACAGTTAAAGGAACAAACCTTAGAGAACTGGAAATCACGTGGTGAAAATCACAACTTCACCATTTCCCACAGAAAAATGTGTTTATGATCTGTGGCAAGCTGTCGCACATTGATATGCCCTATAAATACAGTATTATATCTGTTAAACCACCAAAAGCAGAGGGGGGGAAAGCTCTGTTAAAGTGACATTAAGGTTGAGACACAAACCAGAGAAAGCAAGAACAGTCTAAATGAAGACGGGTGCTCTGTAACTCACTCTGATGCAGTAGTCTAAATAGTGAGTGATCTTATATATCAATACCATATGTGGTGCTGCAAAATAGAGCAGGTTAGGGGATGGTGTTTTAACCTTCCCTTCAAGTTTGTCTTGGTTTTAGAAGTTTAAGACAGAACCTTCATATTATTTCCATTAACTCCAGGCTACATTATTCTTTTAAACCACAGCTCTCTGTTGGGCTAGGTATGGCTCTTCCCTGCTGCACAGGCTCTCTCCTCCAGAGTACAGTGCATGGGAATGCAACGTGATACCTCCCATTTTACCTCCTTTGTAGATCACAGATGCATGTTATCAGATCTAGTGTGTCTCTTAGTCCAAACCATATCTTCCCTCCACTCTTTTGAAGTGGTATTCCATAAGAGGTTCGTGGTAGAAGAGAGCTCCTGCTTGCACTACCACCATTCTTTGCCTTTCTGCAGAAAATCTTCTGTTGTTCATCTGCTGCCCATTAAAGGATCAACAGTCTCTGTCAATGAATAAATGAGGATTTCTGTGTGGAATTCATTGGCTGTTGTGCAGAAAGTGGTAACAACTCTAATAGAAGCAGCTTAGGTAGGAAAATTTGATGCAACAACCAGAAACATTGCCTTGTGTGACCTAGATCTAAGTAACACAGGCTTCTAAATGCATGAAAACTTCAAAAGTGTGAATCTTCATGTAAAACACTAAATATACAAATTCAGCAGGAAAACACTTTCTGATAGTGAAATCTGCAGCAAGATCCCTTTTGAGTTCAGTGTCTATAGAGAAGGGTATTCACATGTGCAGAATGTCAGCTTAACTCAGTCTGTTTTGGAAGTGACAGCTCTTTCATCTTCAGAAAAGTAGCTCGACAGCACTCTTATATTAATTCTCCAGCCCAAACACTTTTAGGTGAGACTCAGGCTCATTTGGGGAGTGTTACTCTGCACTTGCTGGGAACATTCTTCCAAATGCTTGTTCTTCTGTCTGTGCTGCTGTTCTGACTTGACATGCAAACACCTACTTGTACCCATCAGAAATTGTGATCAGAAAAAACAAGGAAGTGGAAAACAGAATAATTTTATACTCTGCAGTTTTAGGAAAACATTTTTCATTCCAGTTGACTTACACCACTTTAATATTGGCCATTTTGAAGTCCTGAAGTTATGGTCAGTGCTGTACTACCATATAGTGATGTGCATCCAAGGCCTATAAGGAGTGCTTAGAAGGGAGATTTGTCATATAGGAAAACTCCCGCTACCTCAGCTGTCTTTGGGCTAAACACCTACATGCAGGTTTTCTATGTCTACCATTTTCTTTCCAGAAAGTCTGTCCCTCATATCCCCTTGTTCTATTATGCTTTGGGAGTGTAAAGAGAACAGCAACTCAATTGTTAACAAATGGTTTTAAAATATTTTAAAATATATATATAATGTACAAAAAGCTCAATTTCCCCCTAGACTTTATTTTTCACCCCCTTTAAAATGTTTGCTGTCTAACAGCACTGCATGTGGCTCCTGCAGCCTATGCCACAACTAGTGGAAAAGTTAGAACCACAGAAATATTTTTAGTTCCCAAACTATGAGCTTATAACAGAAATAAATATTATAAAGAATGACCATTTTCAGGTGTACAGTTTTTCTGGTTACTGTACAGTTTGCAGCATTGTTTTGGTCTGTATTCCTTCTGTCTGTGTGCCTGGCTGTTAATAATAAGGTTGGTTTGTACCACTTGGCTTCAGCAGTCCTTGAAACTCGCCAGAGTTGTAAAGCTTTAAACAGTTGTGCAGGTCTTTAATTGTAAATTAGTTTTGACAGGACTGCAAAGACAAAGGCCTGGCCCATCCCATCGTGATGCTAGCCGACAACCCCTTACTGCTCCTGGAGCAAGGAAACATGTGGAAGGAATTGTTCTTTTACATTTCACAGCTTGTCATTTCCTCTGCAGGGCAACCTCTGACCTCCCGGAAAGATCCTGACACCCATAAGGGAAGTATTCCCACTGTTGTAAAGGAAGTGGAAAAGCAGTTTAATGCCGCAAAAGAAGGAGAAGCGTGTGTGTCAGAAGAGGCTGGGAGGAAAAGAGAAGAGCTTAAAATGCTTCCAGCAGGTTAGGACTTTTATTGCGTTAATTTACTGAAAGTTTGCAAATAGATCTGTTTGGCATGTGTGTAAACACCCCCATTCGCCTTCCCCCTCGCCCTGTGATATCATCTCATCATTATTTCACTGGGCAAAGGAACCGATGGAAGAGTTTAAATCAATTGGGAGGGATCAAAAGCGGCTCAGGCAAAAAGGTACAGAAGCGATGGGCTCCCCTGTCTAAAGAGTGTTTGTAGGGCAAATGTGTTAGTAATTACAAGGTGTGTGTGCAGTGCACTGACAACATTAGATTACGGCTGGTGTTTCCGTGACATTTTTACATCCTTTCATTTTATTTGGTCATTTATATCCACGGATCACAACATGCTGCTGTTAGGTGCCTGGGAAGTACTTTTTCTTCCTGCAGCACATTAATAGCAATATCCTTTGTTAATTGTGCTGAGCTAAATTCTGTGAAAGTGCCTGTCTGTATTTGCATCAGGTAACATTTGCTTCTTGAATGTGGGTTTTCTTTTGAAGGCAAAGCCTTGCAAGTTGCTTCAGTGGGTTTTTTCCTCTGTTTTGTTTATTTGTTTTTGTTGTTTGCTTTTTTTGTGGGTTTCTTTTGTTTGTTTGTTTTGTTTTGAAGTCCCAGGTAAAAAGTATTTGAGAATTGAGTAATACAACCATTAGGTCCTCTCCTAAACTCAGATACCAATGTGATGGCCAGAGGTAGACTTAATATGGGAAAAGGATCTGGGTAGCAAGGTACCAAGAATATAGACAGCCATTCCCACTTCATAACCTGGGTGGTGAATTGTGCTCTTCTGCTGTCACACATCAGAAAAATGGCAGTGCAGGCCCAGAAGCTGCTGCTGCCTGTCCTCCCCTTTGTTCTTGCCCTCATGCACATCCCCCAGGTGCCAGGTAAAACTCCTGGTCACAGATGTTTAGGATGAATAGGCAGACTGAGAGAGCAGAGAGGGCATCAGGAGCTGACCTGAGAACTACAGCTGTACCCATTGCTCATGACTCTCCCACCCACCATTAACAAGGCAAGGGGTAGCTTTCGTTTTAGGGAAAGGGTGATTCTCACTCCCTTGGCCAGAGTGCAGAGATGAAAGTGCAACTGAAAATAAATTAATCCTGCCTTCTGAAGGAAGAGGGCGACTCTCCTTCTGTAAGGGAGGGTATAATAGGTCATAGTTAGACACTGAGCTGAGAGATATTAGGTAAGAGGTCTGATAGGTACCTCTTATCTGTGCAAACAGTAGCTTGTAGTTGTCTTCAAGTCTGTGGGCTCCCCAAAATGATGCAGCAGGATTTTGGATGCATATCAATTTGGAGCAAATTGACATGCCAGCTTTCTTTTTACAGCAGCCCATGCAATGTCACTCAAAAATAATTTCTTTGGAGCCACCCCTTTCTGCTGACTGCTCAAGAAGGCTAGGACTGTGAATCTGCTGTTATAGGCTGAATATCTCATGTTAAGTGGGCACAAATAGAGGTAGGAACAAGTATGGCAATGCTAAGTCAGGATTCATAAATGCTGAACATTAATGTTGACCATCATAGATGTGCAAGAAGCAGAATACAGAGCTGGGATCAATTTTTGTTAAATGGTGTTGGCAACAAAAGGTTAAGCATATTATAGAAATAAAAATAATAAAAATTTCCAGTCTTTCAAAGGTTCTCATTACATGTCCTGTTAAGACCAGCACTTAACATGCCATTTCTATATGTTGGCCCTTCTCAGAATATAATCACAGCCCCAATTTAGAATTTTTTTTCCAACTTCTACATCAGTAGGCTCTACTTGGAAATTTATTTAGCTCATTTGCCCAACACTGGTTGTGTAATGTGGCTTGAACTACTCACAATATTTAAAACATAAGTAACCTGCATGAACAAAAGTTTTTAAATAATGTTTAACGGTGTTTAAATTTGCCTTTGGCTGCTTTTAAATGTTTTTTTCTAACTTCTTTTCCTTGTCAGCATTTGGATGTTTCACCTTTAGAGAGTGTCTTGAAACCCAATTATTAGTTGTGCAGATAGACAGCTATTCCTTCTCCCCTCTTCCCCCTAGCCTCCATCACTAATGTTTATCTAGATCTAAAACTAATAGATTGAATTTTTATTCAAATTACTTATGTGGAGTTTGGCAGAAATCCAATGCCAAATACAGCATTTTAGAACCTACATTTTCAATTCAAGAGGGTCTCTTCCAAATATCCTGAAACAATACAGTTACAGGAGTGGGCTGATTTTGAAAGGTATTGAATTATCACCAACTTTTATCAAAGCAAGGTTGGATTCAAAGGGCATCGTTTTTTATCATCAGAACATCTGACTCAGCTTATCCTGAGAGATAATACCATAATTGTCTGTGAATTTTTAAAAAATAAATAACCCTGAGTCTACCTGAACTACAAGCAGACTTCCAAAAACATAAGTGGATTTTGAATTGTGTGAAAAAAATTTTTTCTTATCTTGATTCACAAGTTTTCCTTGATGATCTCAATTTCTGGTACTTGCTGAATCTATTGCATGTTAATTTAATGAAAAACTGGTTTCAAAAGGCACATCACTAAAGCACAGATTTTTCTGTGATGGAACACTGTCAGTAATGTAACCACTAAACTCATTATCTGCACTCAGAACTAGGGAGGTGAAAAAAAGTTCCATTTTGAAATCCCCAGATACATAAACTAGGATTTATACTGTACCTGATATTTAATTGGGAGCTTCAGCAGTGCCTGCATTTTTGTCCCCACCAACACTCATCCCAGCAGGCAGCTGCTCCCCAGCCTTTCTCTCATATGAAGCCTAATTTCTTTTTTCAAAGCCCCCATTTATGCACATACCACAAGTAAAACCCCTGGAAACATGTGAAATATTTCTCATAAGTATTCTTAGCCAGCCTGTTACAAACAGCTGGCATTCTGCTCATTTTTGGGGTTTGACATCACTTCTGTGGTTCCTTCAACGCTCTGGTTTATCATCTTTCTAGGGCATACCCTGGACAAAGTTTTAGCTCCTGATTTTCAGATCTTCTGGCTCAGAGGCATGTCTGTTTTCTACAATAAACTATTGAAAATAAGGTGTTAAATATTGTTCATATTTAAGATCTTCAACACCTTTTCTACATCTGTGGAAAAATGTCGGGATGTGAATTATATCCTTTTGTGGCACCAAAACTCATTTCTGTCTGGACAAAGCTTCAGAATAACAAATAGCAAAGATGGCATCAGGCTAACCCAGGGGCTTAGTACACTAGGAGACAGCACTCAGAACTTTATTCAGAACTTATTAGGATGTCCCCTCTATATCAAAATACTAAACACAGGCACAGCTTCTTTCTAATTTCATCATTACCTTTAGAGAGAAGGCTTTACCTTTGTTAAAATATGCTTATATAGTTTTATTGTGAGGATTATATTTATGCTCACAGCCACTTCAGAAACAATGTCATGAAAACCAATGAACCTTCATTGTAATATTTCTCATTATAGTGAAACGAGGTTCTTTTCCTTCTGAGGTGCTGTTTGCTTCTGCATAACAGTCATATGCAGATGCAAAAATAATTACCTAAACCAAAAAAAACCCGAAGTTATTCTCATTGGTAATTCTTTATGGGTGCCACTTTAAAGGGAACAAAGTGATGTTTTAAAATGAAAATTGCTTACCCCTCACTTTTTCTACAGGTAGAGCCCCCCAGAGGCACAGCCTCAGGCAACCGAACCTTCTCTTTCTCTGCTGCTCTTTTCCTTCTCTGAGCAGGACTGCATGAAAGGATTGGATTGATTCTTTCAAGTGGGATCAAATCCAGCTCTGGTTTACAGTTGTGCCATCCACACAACCCAAACTCTTCTATTTTCCAACTCTTACCATGCTATTCGATTTCTCATGAGCTGAGCTGTTACTAGGAAGGGAATGCAGGTAGGACCTTCATGTTATTTTCTGCCCCTGCAGTAATTTAACCAAGCTGGTGATTTCTTTGCTGACATATTTAAAAAAAACACAAAACACCAAAACCCTTTTAGAATCTCCCTTCTCCCCCTGCCCCCCCAAATACATAAAAATCTCACAGCATCAGCCCTTTATGCAGCCTCTGAAAGTTTTACATTGTAGAGAATCTGCTTCCCAGCCCTCTCTAATGCTCGTTCAGAAAGGATGTGTTTACATTACCCTTTAGGTATTTAGGGCACTTTTGAAGTGAATGCCCTGCCCCAGTTGTTGCTCTGTTGTTCACTGCAGAGAGAGGACAAGCCCTGGCCACCTTTAGGGTGCAGCTGAGCAAGGGGATGTGCTTTTTAGGTGTGTCAGGGCCATCAGTTCCCAGGACCAAACTAAAGTTAGCCTGGCATGAAGACTTCAACAAACCCCACTGTTAAGGGGTGTCCTCCAGACTGCTGGTTTTATTCTGCAGGTCACTCCAGTTGTGCCACAGTACTTGTTACAGAAGGCAGAGCCAAAGACAGTAACTTCCAGACTGAATGCAGAGGATAAAAAAAGATTATGTTTTGTTCTGCAAGGGTTAAGAAGCAGTAAGACAATCCCTGATTTTAAAGATCATGCTACTCTGCTCAGCTATTGCCCCGAGAAGGCTGAGGCTGAGAAAGGTAGCAGAGGAGCACCAACATTTTTCTTTCCACCCTCTTTCCATTCTGTTTTTAAAATGTAGGCCCCAGGTGAATTCAGGGACTTGGTACAGTTAACCCTTTCTTTGTAGACCATATCAGGCATAATCTGTGTGGCATCTAAACTATTTGGTTGGGACTTAATATAAACCAGAAATGACTGCTCTAAGCATTGCCAGGGTCTGGAAATAAACTGGATCTCACTACACTTTCCCAAATCCATGCCCATTCCCCAGTGGTGGTAAAAAATGCCACCCATTTTTCCCCATTTGTCTTATAAAAATGAAAGATATTTAAAGTGTTCTGCTGGGTCTTCCCTGATCACAGATTTATAGCTTTGGATTAAGAATTGTATTGTCATTTTCAGGCCCTGGTGCAATCAGGTTTTCCTGTTCTTATGCATATGCTCGTCAAGTTCCAAATAAACTTGTTAACAGAGTGTCTACACCTGCCATTGTACCTTTATCACAGCTATGATACCTGTCTTTGATCATTCTTTCTTGGTGCTATTTTCTCCTCCTCAAATTGTTCATTTTTATCATGAATGGTATTATGTTCCCCTGTCAGGGAACAAAAATGTATTTTGAGTCAATTTACTAAAATAGTCACTACTAAGTGTTATATCTGGACAAAATTGACACCTTTGACATTTTCTAAAATGGCAAAAATAACTGTATTTAAGGTGTGATTTATGGGTACTGTATGTCAAAGGAATTTCTATGCTATTATGATTTCTGATGCAGCATTCTCAGCTCCTTCAATGAACCATTTGCTGACAGTGCAGCTAATTGATGCTTTATTAGCTTTCTGCGGTCAATTATAAAAACTTATAAAAAGTAAAATGCAATTTAATAACAAAGAACTGTGTGACTCTTATTTTTCTCTCAGACCTGCTTTCTTTTGTGCATGGGGAAGAAACAATTTCTACATGCCTCAGTTTTATAAGACACATTTCCCCCCCCGCTAACTAAGAGCAATCCTATGATTAAAAAGTAGACTGGAGTCTTTAAATGTCTTTCTGATTGCTGGCCTCTATTAAAAACTTCTTAAAATAATAGATAGATTTAATTCCTCAAGCCAAAGAAAAATTATATCATCTTAAGTATTTTCCATATTTATTATATTGATGAGACTTGGCTACAGAGAAAAAAAAAAGAAGCAAAATCTCTTGTATTGCAAGTTTTAAATGTACCAGGCTAAGGTTTACTTAATTAGAACCTCCAGGCAATAAAGGAGCCCTTTTTTAAATTCTGTGAATCTTAATATGCTAAATAATGCAAAGCTTCAACTCTTCAAGCATGAGACACACATCTGGCAGCTTAACATTTAAATTACAGAAAAAAAACCACTTCAGTAGTAATTTTCATGAAGAAAAGAATGGGAAATGTATTACAACTAAATTTAATTTCTTTTTAGATTTTTCATCCTGTCTAATTGCAAGCATTTCCCATCTTCTCTTTTATTTATTTATTTTCATACAGATTTTTTCTGTACTTTTTATTGATCTTTAATTTGAACAGCTTCTTACTGTTACAACCATTGAAGAATTACATTGTGTTTTTACTTAGTAAAAATTGTTCAGAGAAATCTATGAGGAATTAAAGTAATGAGCTCACTGGTATAGAAAGAAAAGAGTATTCAGAGCCTTACAAATAAAATATAAAAAGAGCATGTCATGATTAAATAACAGACTTGAGTTCCTTCTCCCTCCCATTTCTTAAATGTAGAATATTATTGTTTTCTTTATTCTCTTTATTGTCCCATTTTTTTGGCCAAGATAATTACTGCTTTATTCATTTGACTCCAAAAACATTGTTAAAGTATTCATTATTTCAGCAGGGCTGTTTGGAAACCCATTTCTGTGTGCCAAAGGAAAAAAAAATTGAACAAAGAAAACCACAATAACCATCTTTACAAAGGTGTATTTATATTTTAATATGTGTTTATGGCTTCATACATGTATCACATATATGGAATATGGAGAGACAATTTGAGCTGATTATCCTGTGTCTGTGCACACATGTGGCAATCCCAGCAGCTGTATTTTATGCTGTTTCAGATTTCAGTAGACCTCTTCTTTCACTCCAGAGGATGCAAATACCTGTAAATGCCTCCTTCACTGTGAATGCTCAAGATATGTAACGTGTGTATATATATGTAGAAAGAAAAATATCCATAGGAATATATAAAAACACACAGGCTCAAAACTCTGACGTTGTATACACATATATTGTTTATCAACAACGGTAACCTCTGAGAGCAAATCCTGCCTGTACTGTGATTTTAGGTACACTTGACTGTCTTTTACTGAGTGGAACTGAAAATAACATTAAAAAAAGAAAAAAAGAGGAAATAATCCTTAAGTATAGTTTTGGCTTATCCTCCATATGCCACACATTAAAAAGTGTAATACAGACCCTTATCTCAGCCACACCACTATTTCTTATGGTGTGGGACTACATTTTTGTTCATCCCACAGGCCTTTTGAGGGCTTGAGAGACACAAAACCTGTGTTTTCTAAACAATGTTTATTCCAATACTTTGCATCCCTGTGTCTCGTTCTTGATCCACAACCATGCCCATACAAGAAATTTAACTTCCTTTTCTCTCCTGAAGAAAACTTCCTGGGGTGTTTATGTTCTCTGCATTTATCATAACATTTCTGGAAGATAGTACAGAAATAACCACCTGTTTATACCTAGGATGGAGGAGGAAAATCGATCTGCCTGAAGTCAGGCAGAATCTTGTTGAGAGGAGGACCAAAACCCAACTCCTTTCTTTTCAAAGCTTTAACTTATGCACCAATATAAAAATAATTTGTTTATTTTTTTTCTTACAGGGGATTACCAAGTTTGCCATGGTGGTGCAGATGAGCACTATGGCTCATTTTGGCTGAAGGAAGTCCAAGAAGGACATCGCAAGGTACTAGTCTTGATATGAACATCCCTGTCTCCCTTAAAGCGCACAGAAAAGCCACTGGAGCTGCCATTTGAGAGTGATTTTTGGGCTTGCTTGTTGTTGTGTTTCTTTAATCTATCCCTGTGATTTTTTTTATAGCTACAATAAGGCTTCATGTGGCCAGGTGTATTGCTGTCTCCTGCATAGATCTATAGGGAGCTAATCTCTCCAGCAATGAAACTTCAAAGGAATAGTAGGAAAGACCATCCTAATGGTAATCAAATAACAGCAGCTTGATCAAGGCTGCGCTGCAGGATGATATTATTTCAGTAATGTTTAAACAAGAGATAGGTTTCTTATGCATCTATAACCTCCAAGCTCTCATGTGCCGAAGATCCCTACCATCAGACACTTTTAGTATACATATTTATAGTATGTTGGTCAAGGACATAATTAATTTGTGAACAAATACTGCATCATTAATACAAGTTACCGTAAAATCATAACTGCATCATGACGACACTTTCTGGGTGAGATGCTACTGAAACACTCAGATTTAATGTAAATCCTGAGAACTAAGATACAATGAAAATTCTGTATTCCTGAGAATTGCTTCCACCTGCATTATGGTATTAAATTATGTATTTTCCAATGAAACCTGCAATTTTGCTCTGTAAGTGTTGCTCCACTTTCATCCTTAAATCAGCATGGCTGCAGTGAACTATAACTGCAAATATGAATGTTCAAATTAATAATTCTGTTAGTTTGTCTCACTCCGTTCTAAATATACCCTGAAACATTTTTAATGCTTTTCGTTGTCCATGGAAAGAAATCACCACAGTATTCAGAGTACTCACAAACTTGTGTGCTGTTGTTTATACTTGTACATGTATTGTGGCACAAACACTCAATGGCTGAGGATTATTATTGCAACTTTAGCTTTAGTAGTGTGATGATCTGCCTCTCTGAGCAAAACCAGATTGGCCAAGTGGAAATTCCCTCCATTTAAAATGGCTAAGTTTTCAGGTGATTTATTCCTTCAGGAAGGTAAGGATAACTTGGAGAAAACAGAGTTATATATAAACGTAACTGCAGACTGATGTGTGTGTAGCTTTATATCTATAGGAAGGACAATTTGAGGACTGATGGAGTGGGAGTAATGGGCAAAGCAACCCAACCCATGGGAGTGGCAGAGTGAAATTCATTTCCTACAATCCCATAAAGGCATGATGCCTTTGAACAAAATGCCACGTTCTTATAGGAACCTCAGTTGTGGGTGGCTCTCCAAGCCACATTAAAGTGACCTGGTTTCAGTGAGGTGCGTAAACCCATGGGGAATTCAGCACTGTCTAGTCCCTTGGGACTCAGTGAAATGACTCACAAGCTTACAGTTATTGACATGTTTGTATAGATTTCTGAACTGAGCCTCTTACAAGAATGCTTCTGCACAAAAGCAATGTGAGCATGTGAAATCTCCTTCAAAGGTTGTAAGAGCCCCTCTTTTTAATGGGATGAATGAACCCTGATGCCCTGAGAGAGCCCTGTTTTATCATGTTCAAGATTTAGGCATTTGACTTGATTTATGTAATTTGGACCTGCTTGTCTCTCTGGATAGCAATTTCTAAAATAATTTTACGTAATAGTCATATTTAGGAAACAATGACAAACTAATGCAGACTTAGGGAAGAAGGCAGAAATCCATATTGTGGTTTATTCTCCTTAGTAGTCCCTTTTCTTTTTGCAAACGTATTTTTGAAATTTAATTTTTTTAACGTCAAAAGCAAGCAGAAAGATCTTTAAGTCTGGCCTCAACTTTTTTGGAATATAGGTGTTACTGCTTTGCCCTCCCTGCCCCCAAATTCATCTAAGCTAAGGAATTGCAAGTAGTATCTCACTGAGTTTCTTCTGAGTGGTGGGCATTAGTACTTAGAGCTTATTGTAATGAGTGTGCACACCATTGCATGTATTCAAGGTACTGAATGGTAGCAATAAAAGAGAGGATGTTCAGTGACTTCTGAGAGAAGTTACCTCTAAACAGACCCTGTGCGTGCAAAAATATTATTCCAGAGATGAGCAGAAATCAGGATTCTGTACTTTGCAGCTCAAGGAGTAGTTTCAATGACCATAAACTGGCACCAGCACTGAAAGACACAGTACTGTCCCTCTCCTCCTTCGTGCTGGCACCAGTGCAGGGTGGCCTGGATCAGAATGGGTCCAGCTGAGAGCTAACCCAGTTAAATAAAAGAAAAAGAATGAAGCCAAACAGCATTAATTCCATTCCCAGGTCAGCTCCCTACATATGGCTTGCTATGTGAATATCCAAATTTTTTGTGCTGACAGAGTGTGGTATGCAGCACAGGAAAAAGCAAGCAGGGAGAGGAAGACTGGATGACTGCTGGTGTCAGCATGAGCTTACACCAGCTTGAGAGGATTTGTCAAACCATGGCCTTACAGGAACCTAAATAAGTTCACAGAGAAATACTCTGTATGCAGCTCTGGACCCACCAGTCAAGAAGGTTGTGATGGTCCTTGAAGGTGTTCAGAGGAGGGTGACAAAGCTGGTGACAGGGCTAAAAGACCTGTCCTGTGAGGAGTGGCTGAGGACCTGCCTAGCTTGGAGAAAAGCAGGCTCAGGGGCAATCCTGTTGCTCTCTACAGCTTCCTGAGGGGGGAAAAGTGCAAAGAGAGGTGCTGAGCTCTTCTCCCTGGTATCCAGTGATAGGAAGTGGAAATGTTTCAAAAATGCACCAGGGGATGTTCAGACTGGACACTAGGAAGCATTTCTTTGCTGAGAGGGTGGCCCATCCCTGGAAGAGACTTCCTGGAGAGGTGGTCAATGTCTCAAGCCCTTCAGTGTTTAAGAGGCATTTGGACAGTGCCCTTAACACTGTGCTTTAACTTCTGGTCAGTCCTGAACTGGTCAGGCATTTGGACTATAAATGATTGCTGTAGGTCCTTTCCAGCTGAAATAGCTAGTCTATTCAAAGTGTTTTAGCCAGCTTTGCCACTGTTGTTTCCCAGGTTTGTTACAGAGTGAGGTCTAAAACAGCTGGATGTTCAAACCAGAGGGAAACTGGAACCTCTTACTTTGCTAGCTGTGCCCAGCTAATTGTCTTAGTATTCTAACTTGGTTTTCCTTTTCACTAAAGATCAAATGGAATAACTTATTTGACCAACGTTATGAAGAAAAATCAGGTCCTGGGAACAATGCAAGCCAAGAAGAGAAAACTTCCACAGAAAGCAATTTTTACTTGGAAGAGTTAGAGAAATATACTTTTTCTGTGTGGTAAGTGATCTCAGCATCAAATAGTTTCACAACCCAAAATATGCCTTGCTATTCTTGTATTAAAGGGGTATTTACTTTGAGATGAATATTATTAGCCTGCAATAACAAAGACATGGACTTTCTTTGGCTCCTTAGTATTATGTATGGTTGACCTTGATTTAAAAAAATATTGTCTGGGATTGCAATTTTGACATTGCTGCATTGCTTTAAGAAGCTGTGTCAGGGGAATAAATGCAGAAGGATTTCTAGCGTAATCTTTTCAGCATTTTAAGAGTAATACACTACTTTTCTTGGATGTTACTTTAAATATTACTTTATATAAAACACACATATGGAGAATGATTTAAAATGAAGAGATAAGTTAGAGTGAAACTAAGAAGACTGCATCAAAATAAAATCTTGTGAGTTACTTATATTTCCTGGAATTTTACCCTCTATGTGATTGCAAAAAATGGACAGTTATTTGTAATTAGTAGAAAACAATGAAGATCACTAAATGAAATGATCTGATAGTCTTTCACATATTGTGCTGTGAAAATTCAAAACCAAGCTCTGGCACCTATGGTCTTCTGCACATCAACCCCTAGAATTTCAAACTCAGAATCCTGTAAACAAACATCAGATTAGGGTGGATGTCTGTGAAAATTTAGTTTTAAATTACTTTCCTATCAAAACATGATTCATGATTATCTCATAGGCAAGCCAAGCAGTCTTCAGCATCATTAATCCTGTTGTTCCCTGATCTCACTTGCCACATTCACTTGGTGCCTTTAAAGTTGGCAGAAAGTTTGGTAAAGACCTTACAGACACAAAGTGTGTTTTCACTGCAGAAATCTGTACTCAGCCTTAGAGTTGGTTAGCCCTAAGTATGGCAGGAGGCTTCAATCAGGTGAAAAAAATAACACACACTCATATAATTAGGCTGTCATAATTTTACTGAATCAATTGTGGTTATTTTTGAAAATTAAGGACTCCCCTGTCCAGGCCATAATAGAAGAATAGGTTTCAGAGTGGCAGTGCTCATCCAAATATCCTTGCCAGCTCCCACTGTTTCATTTTACCTACCACAATTTTCAAATTAAATTCACCAAATTATCTTCAATTATCTGTCTCAAGGTACTCACTCTCTGTACCAGTGAACTTCGCTTTCTCTCTTCCTAACATTTAACTCTAACATTTAATTGTATATGTCCCATTCCTGGACAACCTGGTCTGTGGAGACACTGACTCTGCTGGGGTTCCCTGGGGAGGCAGAGGGTCTGAGCACAGTAAGTTACAGGGCATGGGCTCTATATTCCTGTTACAAAACAAAGGCTACAAGTGATGTGCCAGGGTGACTGTGCTGCCTCTCCTAGCTGAGCTTAGTATTTTGTTGTTTCAATGTCCCACTCTATTTACTGTGTCCATCATAATATTTGAAATAAGCATCAGTTCTTGCTTTATTTGCTTATGTATTAGGTTAAAGTCCCATGAGTTTAGGACAAAACAGAACTCAGAGTGAATTTCTTTGTTTTCTGCTTTGCTTGTGGTCATCATCTTCATTGGAAAGAAATAGAAAAAAAATACTCCAGTCTTGGTCAAGTAATATAGATATTACATACAGCATGCTCTGTAAAGAATGTGTCATTAATAATATATTTTTTAAACTTAGAGTTAATTCCATTTCCCTGACTGATTTAAGGAGAATCTGATACCTTATGAGTTAGTTGTTAGTTCCATTTGTTACCACACCAGCATGATGTTTCAATTTTTACTCACTTTTGTCTGTCTCCTCCTTTCCTTCTCTCCATCAAAGGGCATCAAATCCTCTTTGTCTGTTTCCAGACCTTCCTCTCTACTACGATTGCTACCTTTTAAAAAATGCAATGCAAGATAATTAGCTACTACAAAAATTTTTAATAGCACTGTAGATCTGGGGGCAGCTTAGATCTCCGTAAACTTCAGAGTTTTAGATGCTCCAAGATGCAATCTGAGCAATTTCCTTGATCTTTTATTGCAGCTGGTAAATCATTTATTGGGCTAGGTTATTTTGCAAAATCCTCTTTAAAAACAAAATCCCATAAAATGTATTTATCATAAAAAAGTGCACAACCAACAGTTTCAAAGTCGTACATACCCTGGATTAATTAAAAGCTAGTGTTGTACTGTGACAAGTTAAAAGTATCCACTCTGTCTCAATCTCTCTCTTCTCCCCCACTCCCTCTCTGCCTCTCCCTGTAATTTTTTTCTCTCTTTTTTCCTTTCTCTTGTAGTCTCTTTTCTTGTTGGGTTTGCCAAAGGGGAGATTGGAGATTACCAGCAAGGTATTCTTTTGTGATCACAAATATTTTTTTCTGATAATTGTGATAGTTTTTGTTTCCATTGCTATAGCGTGCTTGTCCTTTTTCATTCATGTTAATTTGACAGTGGTGTCTCACATCCGTAGGCCATAGTCAAACCTCCTTACAGCGGGCTTTATACACATATATAATAAAAAGAGCATTTTGGCTGCAGAAACCCACAGCCTTCAGCTTGCATCTTGCAGCCTACACGAGTGACTTTCCCACTGTGCCCACACACAGCCTTGCTGAAAGTAGCAGGTTTTTGCTTAGGTCCAGTGAGCTGGGGATGAGGGCATTGAGTCCAAAATCAGAGAGATCCATGCTATTGAGGTGGTCAGTGGCAGTCACAGCCTGGGAGATCAGAAATGCTCACCATGTGCTTTGCAGACCTTCATGGAGAGCTGATCCCAGGACCTTGCCTTGCACCACAGCAATGCTGAACCTCCCTTCCCTGATAATTTATGTTCCTGGAACTGAAAGCCTGTGCAATTTGCAGCAGAATATGAATGTTTTCAGTGGCTGTTGTTTAAATAAGGCAGGTGAGATCTGTAACCTTGAGAGAAGGAGGGATGTTTGGAGGAATTTTGACCCTTGCAGCCCAGAACCTGCTCTCAGAAGCTCTCTAGCTCTGTGCTTCTGTTCCCTGAAACAAGCAAAATTCAAGGAAGAAGATGTTCTTCATGGATATTTGCATATGTGAATAAAGCCAGATTTCCTGAAAATGCACAAAAAAATACAGATCTGAGAAATCATTTCAACACTTCAGCCCTTCAACACTACTTTTTATGCATAGTGTTAGAGATGGGAAAAATATTCCAGATTTCAAGAACCTTTCTCTATCTTAATAAAAGAAAAAGGCATAAACACTTTCAGTGACTTCAGGAATCTTCAGACTTGACTTTTAATATAAATAATGACCTAGCAGTTTCAGTCATCAACTACTGATCATCAAACACAGCTCTTAAGGGTTAATACTACACACTATTATAAAAGTAACGATCATCCTTTGTCTCCATGCAATTAGCTTTTTAACAACGTGCCTGTAGCTCATACCCAGGCTAAATGCTGCTTTGAAATATTTTCTCCTGAACTCGAAATGTGTTAAGCTGACTCTGGCCAGCTTCTATAAAACCAATTTATTGTAGGGGCAGTGCCTTTTGTGAGGGAATACCCAGTGCCCCACGCAGCAGTGCTGTGTGTTGCAGGCTGGTCAGTGCAGCATCAGTGCAGGACCAGATGGCACCTTGATAGAGGAATTGAGCTGATGTCCCACTGAACACAGGCATCAATAAGGAATAAATCCTATCTAGATTTATATTCTTGCACTTCTGGAATCCAGGGGGTTGGGCCAGGCTTTGGTTCTCATTTCTGCACCTGTCAGGAGCAGAAGCAGTCCCTGTCCCACAGGGGTAGCAAGCAGAGGGTGAAGGTGAAATAGGCTCTTGGCAGTCTGGGTAGGGTGGCCAAGGCTGAAGACCTCTTTATAACCCTATCTCTACACCTGTAGATTTTATGATTTTTACCTGCTGATTTTTTCCCCTGAATTCAGGAAGACACTGAGGGGCAGGAAGAGTTAACTATAAAGTGCACAATATAGTAAACTTGTTTTTTTATATAAAGACAATAAACTTTCTCTTTATAATACACATGTGATTTGACATTGAAATAAATGCAGATGCTTCTTTGCTTGGTGTATTCCCTGTTGTGCTTTCTAAAACACCTTCACATATGGTTTGCCTCATTCCTGTGAAACTGCTTGTTGTTTATGTCATACAAATAGAAGAGATTGAATTTACACCGAGTTAGGAGGGTGATGGATCCTACGTTAGAGGAAAAACCTTGTCTGAGTGTTTAAAATTTGTTGGAAATTAGTGTTGCCTATTTGAAAAATTTCCTTGGATTGTCCCTTGAGCTCTTCTAAAGATTTCATTAAAATAAAAAAAAAAATTAAAATATCCAGTGGCTGCCTATAAATGCAACCTTTTATTCAAATATGTAACATTTACCTAAAATCAAAGGTCAAATTTTACCAGTTTTTTATAGCTGTCCTAGTAGGATCTGTTTCATTCACTATATATAAAATGCTGCCATTAAGAGCGGACATTCCTTTATGAAAAGGAGAATAATCCTTTATTACTTGCTTTAAAAAGTGCTAATCATTAAAGAGATTCTCAGTAACTTCTGATAGTCTGCCTAAACCCTGTTTCCTTGTTTCTAATTCCATTTTGAAGCAGAATTAAAGGCAGGCCAATCTTTAACTCTTAGGTGAAATCAGAAGTCACACTGTTTTCTTTGAGTGCTTTCAAATCCTTCACACATCATTCCTAAAAATGCTTAAGCTTTGGTTGTATGAGCACAGAGTGTCACCAGGACATGCATAGTGTAGACACCCTGATTCTGGAATCTTTGTGGGTGTTTTCTTTTTTTGGGTTTTTTTACAGGCAAGTCTCAGCAGGGCACAAGTAATGGATTTTTTAAAAAAAATCTTATTCCAGTATCAGGTTGCATTTACATTGTACATGTCCTTATATCTTTGAAAACTGAATTTTTACAACAGACCAATACATATTTCTGCGGAGTTTTGGCTTTAGTCTTAGTTTCATGGAAGATCTTTCTGCTGCAGTAAAAGTTTACTTTTTGGAAAATTATTCTATAGACAAATCATTAAATATGATTATGGCATCATTCCTATTCCTTCTGATTTTTCTGAAGCTGTCTGTTTCTCCTTTTATTGTGTAATTCAAAAATGGCAAATTTCAATGAACTGCACAGATTTAGAGATTTTATTTCTTTGCTCTTTTGTGCAACAGAAGAATAATTTCCCTGTTCTGGTACACTGTGGTAAAATTTTGCCAGTGAAATTTGAATGACAAATAAGGTGTTTGGAAACATCTGAAACCAATAAAAAGGATTATTTAAAAATTTATCAAAACTGCTGGGGAAAAAAAACCCAACAAACTTTTAAGGACTAGAAATACATGGAAGATGAATATTTACTAAGAATTGTTTTCTACAGGAGTCTTTTGCAAAGCCCTCCAATATGTATGCACACCCTTAATTTTGCTTGGATTTGATATTGTTATGGTGATGGGGAACATGTACTATTGCCTGTGGACTTCAGTGCAATTATGTTTGATGATAATTTTATTTATACATTGAGCATGATGGAAAGAATTGGCAACCAATGCCTTTCCTCCTGCAGGTTCCAGACCTGCAGAACTCCACCAGCTGAGAGCTGGCCTCAAACAATGGAGAGGAGAAATGAGAGATACAAATCACTCATTTGAGAGAGTGAGTTGAGAGTCATCAGTGAATGGTCAGTCAAAGTTACTAGGGAGATGTTTGTTTGGTTGGGTCTTTTTTCTGCTGGTTTTAATGTTCTTGAGTAGAAAGGAGTAGTGAGCTCAGTCATTGAACAACTCCAGTACAAACCTGAACTTTTCCTGGAGATCTTATCAAGGGAGTTGTGTGGTTGGCATCTGATTATAAATGATGGAGCTGAAAGAGCAGGGAAAATGCTCCCCAATGCTAGGAACAATTCACAGTTTGACCTAGCCCTCTCTAGGGTTGTGTGTTTGTAATTCCCTGCCAAAATGGTTCCTCTGCTCTCTTTCTCCCTCTTAGAGAATTCCTATTTGGTAAAAGGGAAAGAATATGGTTCAAGTTTGGCAACAGTCAGGGGAAAGATGGGTATGTTGACAGACTCAAGACTACCATGCAGGTCTTTGACAGAAATCACTGGTTTCGCTTCTTTAATACTGGGAATGCTGACTCTCCAGTTACTGAGCAGTGTGGGCTCACAAAGCTGTTGGAGCCTTTGCCACAAGCTCAGTGAAGATGTCTCCAAGGCATTTCTCCCTCCCAGGCATTTCACACCATTCATCTTGGATTCCTGTGCTGTACAAAAGCACTTTTTTGACCTAGCTGATTTCTTCTTTGGTTTGTTCAGACTCACAGGAAGGTGGAAGGCTTGGGAAGCTAGCTGTGAAGTGTCGAGTGTAGAGACATGTGGTTGTTTGTCATTTAATAAACATTGTGTTTTCATGAGCTAGAAAAGATGACATTACTGATGACTAGTGGAGACAAGCAAAGCTATAAGTGTGCCATACACGGTCATCTCTAATGAATAGAATGAATAAAAATAATAAGTGCATTACATAGCTAACTGTCACATCTTCAGGGCACTACAGTAAATAAGTGGGAGTTATACATGTGCATTAGTAGCAAAATGGGTACCACACTTTGGATCCTATTGAGTACAGTGTGGAGAGAAAAATGTGATAGATTGCTGCTTTTTATCTGTCACTGCTGTGGCACAGAAGCATAGACCATATGTATGTAAAATGACTTTGTTATTTCAGTAAATTCTCTAACTCTTTCTGTTGTAGCCTGTAGCAAAATGAATAAGTAGCTGAAGATCCTGGTGGGATAGTTCTGATTCTATCAGAATAAAATACCTCTGCAGAGGCATAATTATTATTAAATATACAGTGATGTGTGACAAAACAGCCAGAGAAGTTAGCAAGGTCTCTGCTCTTACAAGTTTCCAGTACAAACTGAGATGCTTCATAAAGGGTGAGAACAAGAAGCTGTGGTGGTTAAGCTGAAAAGAGAAGGAGAGTTTAGGCAAATGTGGGCCTTGTTAACTGACATTCTTGTTTTCTGTCTCAGAGGTGATGGGAAAAGTGTGGTTTTCTGTCAAAATGCTCTTCCTCAATCATTTAATGGAACCCATGTTTCGTCCTTTCTACTTTATCCTTCTTTAGGTAGAATACAGGATCTCTCTCTGACAAAACTGAATTTGGGCAGGGTGGAGACGAGAAAGGGGAATAGGAAAGGACAGACAGGATCTGCCATTTGCCTGGCCTTGGATTGAAAATTCAAACCAGCCTGCCAGGTTTGGGAGTCTGGTTACAAAATTCTGAATAAAATGCAGTCTGTCTGCCCTTTGATTTAACAACAAGTCCAGCAAATGAGGAATTTGCAGTTGTCATGCTTGAATTTTATGAAGGTGTGAATCACTGTTTTGAGCTTGTTAAACAGACTAGGTAGCTCTCTGGTGTACTGTGTCCTCACACGATTTTCAGGCTAGTACCTAGATCTATCCCAGTTTTGGGTTTAGGTCTCTGCTGAGGGAGAATGATGGCAAACATGCCAGGCAGTTTGTATTATGGCATTACCAGTGGTGAAACTCCTGGTTCAGCTATTCTTTCTTGCAGCTGTACTGAATACTGTGTCTTTCTCACAAAGTGCAGAGATGCTCTCTCTGGCTGTTAATTCTCCAGTCTAAACAATTGCAGGGGAAGAGAGTTGGGAATGGAAAAAAAAAATCCCATTCCTTCATCAGTCCCATTACTCACAAATAGAGGGCAAAGTATTTTACAGAGCTTTTAACTAACTACTAATGTAATTTGTTCTGCATTGTTTGCCCATTAATCCAAAAATTGCTTTTCCCTTTGAAGCTTGCTTTATGTAGAGGAAACAATGCCACCCTTAACCATCATGTGTATCATTTTATGCAGGGTAACTGCCTGCATTTGCCTTGCATTTCAGTTAAATGTAGTACAGGGACCTTTGAGCATCTTTGGTTGCTTGGTAAGTTATAGTATTTCAAAGTTAGAATAATTTCCATTTCAAAACATTGTATCATGATCATCATCTTCTAAAAGACACTTGGATGTATGTTCATACCACAAGTATTCAATTTAGCCTTAGATGTGGCAGGAATTTTGAGGAAAGAAAATATTCTTTTGTCTCTGAGAATATTCCTTTCTCGCTCTGGCTTTAAAATACATACATCAGATGTAGAGTTTGACCTATAAAATGTCAGAGGCTGAAAAATACATATTCAGTCTGGGTCATCATACACTGCACTATCCCACAAACTGCATGTAGAGAAATACTTCCCTGTCTACATATGTGTTATATATATTAGCACACAAAAACAAGTTTTCGTTGAGATACTTATAAGAACCAGCATATCCACTGTGGTAGTGTCTTTCTCTTATGCCTCAGTTTTCAGGAAAGATATGATAAATTAAAGTTTTAAAACCACAAGACCTATATATATATTTTTTTTCCTGAAGATTGACATTTCTACATTTGAAATCCCAAAAGAAGGTCAATAACTGGTCCTAGAAACCAAATGAACTTCTAGAGGCTTTAGACGGAAATGTGCTTCCTTGGTATTTTTAATCAGTCCCTAATAAATTAACAGATATTAAGATCATAGCAGTGCTGTCCAAACAGTGGCCCAAGGAATGACTCCACCCAGCATCTCAATGCCTTCCAGCAATTCCTTTTGATTGCGTATACCCAAAAGCTTAATGCCAGCTGTGTTGCAGTCACAGAGATGTGGCTGCAGTGTACTGCCACCGATCTGTGGAGTCATGGGAGATTAAAAGCCTACTCTAGTTCATTTGTAAATTGGCTATTATTTTTAGTTAGTTCCCCAGGTGAATGCAACCATGCTATGCTAATCAGCCTGAATTAATTCTGGGAGACAGTTTTCAAAGCGGCGCATAGCAGGCTGGTGTCCCAATGGTAGGTTCTCTCCTGTGTATTAGTGTGGAAATGTGTTACATTAAAAGCTTTGTTTATTAGACTAGCTTGTTTCTCTAAAGCACTCAGTCCATTTAACCTACTGTGCTACTTATTTTCCTAAAGATTTCCAGACCTGTGTTTTTCAAATAAAAATTGACAGTGGGAGAAAAGATGAGTGGATGGGAAATTCAGTGAAATATGACTCGGACAATGTATGAAATTCTTAACTATGAAATCAAGTGGCAACAGAAGTCATATTTTAAGCCTGGCCCATATAAAATTGCAGCCATGTGGAATCCTCGCATTTGCCTTCTCTGGGCTCTGGATCAGGCCCTGGAGATACCAGCTGTATTTCAAGGGTTTATGATCACTGCTAACTTTGGAAACACTGCCAGGCTTCAAGAATAGGGACTGCATTCCACATGCAGCAGGAATAGCCTTTTCCCTACTTTGAGTAATGTTACAGGAACAATAAAATATTCTTGCTACTGGGAACGCCAAGCTCTGTGGGACTTAGATGGGACCTGACATTTATACAGTTCATCACTACTGTAGATCAAGGAGCACTACTTTTAGCAAAGAATGCATATTCATTCCTTTTTGTTAACCTTTGCTTCAATGCATTCATGACAAGATTGTATGGGTATGAAGCTGTGTTTTAACAGTTTTTTAATTTCAGTTGTTGCTTGAAGCACTACGCTGGAAATTAGACACTTTTAGTAGTTCAATTATTGTTGATTTATTCATCGCTCTTGTAGATACAGTGAATGTAGTTACTCTAGTAAGGTTATCTAGTTCTGAATGCCAAATGCCAAGTTTCAGAGCTTACATCTTGGCAACTGCAAGACTTATTGGCTTGGAATTTGTCATGCCAGCAGTACTGCCTTTTAGCATTTATTTCACAGATTTTCATTAAGTGGAGGAAGACAAGAGAGAATAGCGCTACTAGTGACATCATATATCAAACTGTTTACTAACCTTACAGGGAAATCAGCTCAATAGAACATAATTCTGGGCCTCATTCTGCCATTTTCCTAGACTTCATTGGAAGAATGGCAACAACACACTAAGTATAAAAGATATAGAAATGCTAATTGGTAAAAATGTTTTTTTAAAAGTACCCTTTCAGGAACAATTGGGAAGCGTACAATAGCGAAATAAAGTAAAGGTACTGTGTTTGAACTTTCATTAACTTTATGATTTCTCTTTTGGGGCAATGAGTCAGCAGAAACTTGCTTCAGTTCCACCAGCTTTAGCATCTGCTCTGAGTGTTTTGCTAAAGACAGCAAATGCTGCTGTAACACGAAGGGGCAGATCCTCAGCTGAGGTAAGCTGTTCAAGTGCCATTTCCAGGGAAGGGATAACAATTTACTCTGACTGAAGCATAAACTTTCGTGCTAACCTGGTGTAACTCTTTCTGTCACGCTGTGGACTGTCTGCACATGAAATATAATGCACCTAATGGCATTTAAATTAGCTATCATTGGAGGCATCTGTCATACTATAATCTTTCCCAGTCATCTGTAAGGTCCTCTGCCACTTGGCCCCCCTCTCCTTTTCAGTAGTGTCTCTTCTGGTGATGCCTCCCCTTGCTGCTACTTCTATGTGTAGCTTTAACCTCTGCCTTTTATTCAGAGACAACTCCTCAGGATATCCATGAAGTTTTTCCTCTAATCCCATCCTCCCTAAAAAGGCAGCTACAAATCATTAACATCTAGCTCTGAGACTTGAAGTCTGCTGAGACTAAGGTGATGTTGACCAAAAACACAGCCCCACACATGGCTTCCAGCTTCTGTTTCTTTCGTCCTCCACTGTGCAGTTCTAACTCCACATTACAATCTATCTGAAGCATGATTTGGCAATGTTACTTGTTCATCCAGCAGCTTAGATGCTTCTAGAACAACTAAACAAAGAATGCCAACAAATAATTTGCATTCACTGTTTAGCAACCACAGAACTTCATTGCACAAAGCTGATTTTAATAGTTTAGGCAAAAGGTATAGCAGGTGTATGATTATATTTGATACACTCAATGGAGTGATCTGTAATCAGCTGATAAATAACACTATGTACAGTAATTCCTATTCTGTTTCAATGATTGTCATCAGCTGAAGGTTCTGCCTTTGTTTAAGATTAAAAGGAAAAGTCACAGATCTTTTTCTTAATTCATAACTGAAAGCTTCTCTTCAGGATAATCAATTCAAAAAATTAAACTAGAAAAAGAAGGAGTGTAAACTCTTTTCCCACTGTGTTTATTTCTTCCTAAAGGCTGAGGACTGTATTCTACACTCTAAATTGAGAGTCTGCACTGAAGTTTTATTTCTATGGTATTCACCAAAATTTGAAGATTTAGGTTTTAGAAGAAAAGACACCTTTTCACTGACACTGTTTTGCTCTCTGGATTTTAAAAAGCCATTGATTTTTGTTTGTGGTTTTTTTTGTTTGTTTGTTTTTTTAGGAACACCAAACCTAAAAGATATTTTAATTTCTCATTGTCTTTGAATCCCTGACCCAGTGATTTAATTACTCTCTCTTCTTTACCTGGCATTGCTGTCCCTTTTCCCTCATTAGTGTTTTTTCTCAGGCAGTGGGAAAGCTCATGCTGTTGCAGGATACTTTCTAATCCATGTTTGCCACTAACTGAATTATACATGGGTGGCATGGCACATATTCAGTGTTTCATCCTTATCTGTTGCTTCATCATTACTTTCAATCTTCAGTGAAAAATGTGACTAACATGTTGTGTGGTATAAATAGACACTGCAGTTTGAGATCATTTATGCATGGTTTGAATTTTGATGAAATTTTATACTGCCCTCTGGGCTAAACACTTAACCTAAGTGATTGTCCCAATAATTTTGTTGAATCAAACCTTTTCAGATGGAAGTTTTACCTTTCATTATCTTCTAAATTGTTTACTATAAAGCTTTCCAGGAGTGTTAGGAAGCAAATAAAAAAGGACACAGTTGCTGTGATTCTGTGAATCATTATCTTGTCATTATAAATGACTGGAAATAGGAATATAAAATATTTCAACTCAAAAATCTATGTTGTAGGTGATTCCGGGTCATCCTCAATATGTTTTTTTCTTTTACACCCACAAGACTGGGAGTTATATAAAATGTGAAAGTATAAATGTAGATTGATATATTTACAAGTATTTGTGTATGAATATCTTTGCTTTCAGCACAGTTCAATGTGCCAATTTATGTGATTCTTTATTTTGTTTAATTTCTAGTTAACATGTTTAATTTCTAACTGCCTCAGTTGTGTGATCTTCCCATATTTATTTATTTGTTTGTTATTAAAATGATTCAGCAGTATTTCTGTTATTTTTACAAATGCTGCTCCTGGAATATATTTGGGATAATTTTTATTTCTATGACAAACATTGTCTCCATGTAGCTTTGTTGGTTTGGATGTTTAAAAGTCTGGGATTTATTATTATGAGCTGAAAGCAATCATTGAACACTGACACTTTGAGTATTACAGTAATGCAAGAAATTGCCTTTGACTCAGTTAAAATCTTTCTATTTCTTGCAAGAACCACTTACAATAGAGTGCTCTTGTCTTTAAACTAGAAAAGCTTCCTTCAGTTTTCAGTTGAGTATTTCATAGAGATTTTCACTGTTCATAACCATGGTGAGTTGCTCTTCAACCACTTGCTACTTTCCCTTAGCCATTCTTAAGCTAACAGTCCTAATTTGCTAATGAAATTTAGGGAGAGGATTTTTTCCCCCCTTTGCTCTGGAAAACAATAGCTTTTTAACAAAGCTGAAACATCTAGTCCAGAAGAATTAAATGGAAAAGCTGTCACTTGGTTGCATGCCCACTGTGGCACAGGCAGTCCCCGCGGTCTCTGTTTTCTGATCCTCTTTACCAAGGTGGGACATGAGGTGGTCTCCTAACCACCCTGTCCTCCTGGGCTTCTTTGGTGGAAAACTGAATACATGGGTTGAGGGTGTAGGGAATGGCACTCATCTCCCCATAGCCCTCTAAAGCCAGGGCTTCTGAGCCAGGCTGCTTGCATGTCCCGTGCCTAACGTGGTCTCTCAGCCTTTCCATTGCACATTGGTGCATTTGCCTCTGGTATATCCAGGTGAGGTGGTCTGGCAAGACTGCCTCACACAGTGCAAGTGAACAGCTGGTTACTGGTTCTGCTGACAGGGACTGCTGAAAAAACCCTACAGATCTGTTTTTTCAGCACCAAAATCTGAATGTTCTATCGAGGAAAATTCCCATGGAAAGACAGTATTTTTGGCAAGAACTGCTTGTCTCAGTTCCCCCTCACACAGCAGTCTCGGTGGAAAATTTTATAGCTAGTCTTAGTTCAGAGTCTTTCAGAGGTGTTGAGCACCCACTGTGACCATTAATTTAAATAAGCCCATAATGTGGTTTACATTTAATAAAGTTGCAGCCTCTGCATGAACCAGGTTTACTGAGTGTTGCCTTCTTTCCTGCTGGGTCTGAGCCTGCTGGTCTGGATAGTGTAAGAGTCTTGAACTCAGAGCATGCCTTCACCCTGTGTGTCTCTATAGGGAGTGTGTTTTCACCTGGTAGACTTGACTTTTATTCAGAGGTAAGAAAAGTGGAAAATAAATAAGTGTGTACTTCAAAGAGCCCTTTTGTTGGTTGCCCTGCTATTTGACTTATCAGAATTGATAATTCTGATAAAAGCAATGTATTTCTTTAGTACTTACACAGCACTAGAAAGAAAGCATACTATTAATTTTAAAATCTTCAGAAATAGTGATAGAATAAAAGCATCAAGTGCATATTAAGAAAATAAGCAAAATGAAAACAGATACTTTGATGGTGTGAACTAGCTTTCAAGTCTATTGGCTTCAGTAGCATAGTTATATGAAAAACTGAAGTTTAGTTGCACTATTTATAAAAGAATATATGTGCTTTTACAGAAAGGAAGTATGAATAGAAGTGTATGTCTGATTGTTCATATTTACAGTGAGAGAGCCCAAGTAGCTGTAGCTCACAGCAAGCATTCCCTACCTTTGGCATTCTGAATCTAAATAGACTAGTGGTGGATGCTTTTATAACCAAGCTAGTCTTTTAGGCTGGCTGCATGTGTTTCCAACATTGTGTCATCCAACTCTGCTCCTAATGAATCTAACCAGTTTATTGTTCTAGTCTCTGGACCAAGCCCTTGCCTACAATTGAGTCCCAGCTTATTTGCTAATGAGGAGGAAAAGAAGATGTGTGGGAAAAATATTTTCAAAGCCCAATGAAGACAGCTGAACAGGGCTTTCAGTACTTCCATGTTAACTTGTTAGACAAATTCACAATCACCTTTTAGCTGGTTGATTTGTGTGGTGAAGCTTGGTTTTGCCTTCCAGTGACATACCAGGGGATGATTTGCTCAGTGCTCACCCCTTCTCTGTCTTTCCCAGGGACTTGCCAAGCGTTTCGTGCCCTCCCACACAGGCTCTGGCAGCCCTCTGGCCAAGCTGGAGCACAGTCTCTCAGCATAAGTTCAGTCCCCAGATCATTTGGATCACACAAAAGAAGATGTATTTTCAATTTGCACTCCTCACTGTGGGAGCAGTCTCAGTGCCCTGTATGGTCTGTGACAACACTCACCAGAACAGTGCCAGAATGGGTGACACACCAGTATTTTGCAGTCTGTCTCAAACCACCCACTGAAATGAAGGAAACATTTCCCATTGCACTGGAAAACTGTGACTTTAAAAAAAAAAAGAAATTACGGGAAAGTGCTGGTGTTAACTCTTCTTCCAGTTCAAGAAGGGATAACTGGAACAAAATCTGGAGACTCTTCAAATATTCCATCTTGATATTTTGAAAGAACATTTACTTTGAAATTACTTTTCCCCCCCACATTCTAATGTATACAGATGGGTTCATTTTCTGTTGAAAAGGTCAAAATAATTTCAAGGCACTTTAAATTATCAAAGCAGGTCCTTTCATTAACCAAAACAGTGGTACACAAACTTTTTTGTTTTCAACTTTTTCATCCCAATTTGGGATCAGAGCTGTCTTTTGAAAATCTTCACATGAAGGGAAAACTATTTTTGTACAATTCTGCTGCAGTTAAAAACTTCTGAGAGACCTTCTTTTATTAGCTAGAGTGAGGTCCCATGCAGCATGAACTAAGGAAGGTTTTCTTTGCCTGCATTGGTAATTATCTCAGCAAAAAGAATTAGATTCAGCATGAAAGAAGAAGAAATGGACAGCAAGGACAGTTCCCCAACCTGCTACTGGCTTGCTTTATCTCAGAAAATATTCTTGCTGTCTGTGCCTCAGCATCCTTATTGTATTGTTACTAAGATGTGTATCATGGAAAAATCTCACAGAGAGAGATCTTCACGTTTGTTTGGCATCATGTGGATGGTTTTTATGTGCTTTTATTTGTGCTTGCAAATAATCTCTGCCATTTCTGCCCATTCTCTTACATTTTTGCTACTTTCTTGCTTCAGTTTCTGTCAAAAATCAAAAGAGTTCAGATAGCTATGGTGTTCCCTGAATTTTTACTGCTGATTGGTTGGATTATTCAAAAATTATCACATGATACAAAGACATTCAGAGAAATGTTACTGAATTTTATGTTCATTTCTCGCCCAGCTTCATAGAACCTGGCTTTTCCCAGATTCTTCCTTTTGGGCTGGGGTGAAAACTGAAGACTTTCAACATTTGTTCACGATGTCTGGATCTCTGACAGCCCATGTGGCAATTCCAGATGCATCCAGTCGACTGTACAGTCTTGCTCTACAGCACATGAGAAGGGACTCCCCTGTACCTGAGATATGTTAAGTCTATTGTGTGTGGACTAATAGCCTTCAAATGTACAAGAAATCTGGTACTCTCTAGATGCCCTGGACTTGTTGCACACATGCAGCTCCATGGGACAGTATTCCTGTAGTACTTTCTGGGCTGTTGGATTGAGTGTGTTTATGCTCTGCAGAACACGCAGATCTGTTTCTTATGGTAAAGTCCAAAGATATGAATACCCTAAGCAGAATGGCTGAGATTATTTAATATAGAATGAAAAATATCTTAATGATTTTTAATTTTTTTATTAGGGTTTTTTTATTATTATTTTACAAAGTCATAGACATCTGAGATACTCTTATGCAGTGATTTTCATTCTGCACAAAGAGCTGTATTTTCCAGTATGAGTCTCAGGAGATTTATCACTATGATCTGCTTGGGGGCTAATTTCCAAATCATATCACTTAATCTATGTATGAAAAACCAGCCCCAAACAAATCACATTGAAATCAGGATTTCTTTGGTTTCTGGAATTAAGGCTTAAAGAATCTGCCAATGTGAGGTTCTCAAGTGCTGTTTAATGTTGAGAATCTCACAGACTTTTGTGCCATGCTGCAAACAGCAGATGCAATATATGACCCATATGCCTTCTCTGTGTTTCCTTTTCTTCCTAACTTCATGTTGGACAGAAATACCAACTGAGGAAATATCAGAGACAATTATAAAGTTCCATTACATAAACTTAGATGGCCTAATATACACATTAAAACAGTCTTGATCAAAGGATTTGGTGTCAGACAGAGAGTTGACTAACGGGCAAGTGATTGGAAACAGCTTTTCTTCCAGCCTGGATTGGGTGATGATAATAATGTGAAAAGAATGGAAGCTCTAAGAGCTCTTTCACTGCCCATGTTGGAGCAAGCATGGAAGCCTCTTGTAGGCTGAAAGAGACTGGCTTTTTCAGAGAATAGACCATTGCTAGGGGAGCAAAGGCAGAGAGGACCCTGTCTTGCTGAAAGAAACACTGACCTAAGTCAAAGGAGTGGACCAGAGTGGCAAGGATGTGTAGAAAGGCCAATACATTTAGGCTTTTTAGAGCTTGTTTTTTTTACCACTGTGTGCCCCAGGAAAGATGCATCATTGCACAGACCAGTCACAAAGCTGGAGTTCTGCAGTCTGGGAGGTTAGACCTGATCTGAAGAGAGGTTAAGGCAGTTGGGCTGCATGCATCTCATTTTTCTGGAGGTCTAACATTCTTGCACAGAAAGTATGCTGAGGGAGGCCAGGGAAAGTAATGTTAATTTTCTCTCCTAGAAATGCGACACAAGATCACTGAGACAAAGAAAGAACGCCAGGGGTAATTTGACAATTGACACATCAAGGCTTAGAGGCTATATTAAAAGAACTATTAGACATGTCAATTAATTTTCCCTTGCCTCATTAATGAGCATCTGAACTATGCATCTTCTGTTTGAAGCAGCAAGTAATCATTTTTCCAGGAACCTTCATGCTACGACAAGTCACAGCCCTCTTGAGACATACATGAGACAGGGCATAATATAGTACGATTATTGTTCCTAATTTCATGAGTGACTCTAAACTTTCAAATTGAAGGGAAATTTAATATTTATTTTGAAAGTTAAATGATGTCTCTGAAAAAAGGAAACCTATGCAATTCAACATTTTTCAAAGCACCAGCCTGTTCCATACTTTTAATTTGATTCTTTTGCAGTTAACTGAGTTTATTCACTAACTCCAGTCCCAGATTCCAATCAAAGCCCCAAAAGAAGGAAGAGGGGAAAAAACCAAACCATCCCATACCCCAAAACCAAAGCCAGAGCACACTCTTTCTTTTGCTATGGGAACTATGAAGTTGCTGACAACCTTCATTAAATGCAACAGCCAACTTCTGACATGCTCAGCAGTGAGTCCCATGACCCACAAACAGAAAGCCAATCTAAATCACGGAGTGGTTGTATTTGTCTTTTGTGTCTAGAAACCCGCTGCTGGAATTTGCTGAGTGCTTCTAAAAATGTAGCAGAAGGTTCACTGTCAAAAAGCATTGTCTTTGTAAAGTTTACCTTTAAACCTTAAGCCTAGCAAGCAAAAACTATTTAATAAGCAAACAAAGAAACCCCCACCAAACACAACTAAACCACCAAAATATCTTTATCTTTTTTTTTTTTTTTTACTGATTTGAAGTCTTTAGCTGAAAGAATAACATCAAATATGACCTGTGAACAAATTTCCCTTAGGTTAAAACTGAACAAAATAAAAAAAACCAAACAAAACAAAACTACATTGTATTAAAAAAATTTTAAGGCTATGCAACTAAAATATCACTTAAAAGATACTAGATGTGAAAACTAGAATTTTAGCCTAAGTGTAAGTTCTGATGTGTTGTGGATCAAGTAAGTTTTAGGTTGATACTTAAGGAAATAAAGATACATAATAAGCAAGAAAAAGAGGCTATAAAATGTTGAGAACCTGAGAGAGCATTATTGTCTGAACCAAAGAATTTTGACAAGGGTAGGTTTGTCCACCTGGGGGAAGACCTGACTATTTGGTAGATGCTTCTATTTGAATGACTTTTGAATTGCATTGAATCAAAGGAGCACAGTCTACACAACCCAGAGAATTCTTCTCTAAACTCAGACTAGAAGTGGGAAGCCTGATGGTTCTAAGGTAATGGGATTTTGTCCTCTAGGATTGTGATTGTCTTTATTGTAGATAAAAAGATAGCAAATTAAAAAGTGTTATGGCTGATTGGCAAACTGACTGACCCCCTTCTGTTCTTCCAATAATCCAGCCTTTCAGCAGAACAAGGGAACTCTAAAGCTTAAATTCAGAATCATCTCTGTGGTGACTCTTGAAGGTTATTTAAGTGTTTTTTGCCTTTGTTGTCTGGATGAACCTGGCTCTTTAAAAAACTGCAGGATGTCTTTCAGGTATTTGAAGTTCTTTGATGAAAAATATAAAGGTTCCAAGAAAAAATGGAATCGTATCTCTGTAAAAACAGTTAAAAATAATATTTTCTGTGAGTTTTAAAAAAATAATCTTTCAACAGCTTCAATAAACTGTATAATTTACAAATACACTTTCAGAGAAATATACACACCCCCCCCCCACCCC